>CM056573.1:126303946-126641446 GCA_029721435.1 Gymnothorax reevesii
CTGCAGTCTGAAACTTTAATTGGTTGTTATAAATTTTTATTTCATTTTTAACTGAGAAACTATTGATTGTAGATTAACCTCAACAAAAGTTTGCCATTATGGATGGTTTAAATTCCAAAATTTATGATGGTATTTACAAATATACGTACTGTATGCTAATTTGTTTTTTGATTTGAGATTTGCTGACATTCCTATTTAACTGATTTAATTTAATTCCAAAGCATTTGTCTCAGATCAGGAACCTAACTCATTATTGAACAATTCACGCATTTTGAGTTTCGTTTCACCATTATTGTATCTCCCCTGCGATGATAGTTGGGAGATACTGTGGTTTAGTTCCGTGGCCGCCGCGGTCCCTGCACAGATTCTCTATTCCAGGCTACAATTACAACAGGAATAATTTTTATTTATTTATTTTTTTTATTTATTTATTTATTTTGTTCGCCTGTACAAAATTAAACATTTATTTGACAATGCTCAAGACCGATTTTTGGCAATTTTGCAGGTCCAATATGGCTGCCAGTGGCCATTTGTCAGAAAATTGGGGAGATGCACGACTCTGTCCCTGTGGCGACAGAGTTATCTAGTTTTATTAGAGAAATAAGACGATGAATCAAGTTTTTGAATCAAGTTGTTTTCATAATACTGGTACTACAGCGCCATGAGATGTCCGTTCCCCCCCAAATATAGCAATTGCAAGAGAACTTCAGGACGAGTGCTGCAATTGGATGTTGGACATGTAATAAAGCAAGTGTGTGTTTACATGCATGTGATGTATCAATCTATAGGCCTATCTGCCTATATAATTTAATGTGTTAAACTAGTTGGTTAAAATGTTGGTCGCATTTATTTGCCAACTGCTAACTCTTCTCTACCAAGCAATATGGCCATAAACTCAACACAAGCAGTCAGTTCCTGCAGTGCATAAGGAATTTTCTCTGGGACAAACAACTGTTATGGGACAGAAGTTTTGAAACGAGTTGTAGACCCGCTTCGATACTGGAAGGGTCAAACATATTTGAAACAGATCACACCTGGGTGTGGAAATTGCCATCACTACCGTCCATTATCATTCTAATTTTCCTCGGAAACCCCATGTTTGTCATTCAGTGTCCCATCAGTATGAACTCGTTACTGTAAAGAACAGTCCACTTTGTTCTGATAAATTTGCAATTGCCCATTCTTGGGTCTTATTTCAAGTACCAGGTGGCCAAAGACATCAGCGGACTACTTGTTGCACAATTATTTTCTCACAATTTCACTGCCAAAATAAATTTGATGAAAGATTGGCCTCTACATTTGGTTCCACAACAAAAGTGAAGGAAAAAGTAGAGCTATAGAAAGTTCTACACGCCTTTAGGATGTTTTCGTTCAAATGTACCATTATTTAAGGGGGACCCTGCCGCAGTAATGGCAACTTGAATACTTCCCCAGATTTGTGTGTAGACAAGTCAGTATGCTGTTGGCCCTTATCGAAGTCACTCCCATTCTCCTGTAGTGGGCGTGGTCAAAGAGGAGCCAAAAGTGAATCTTTTGCCGACGGTCGCTGCTCAGTTTGTGGTAACTGTGACAGCAACATTAAGGAAAAGGACAAGTGTCCCTTTGGCATTGGTTGTTATGAATGTGAGTTTGATTTATTGCTCTGGTGCCATTGCTGTAGGACTACTCAATTGATCTAATCGCTATTATTTTAAGCACAATAAAAGTAACTGCCACTATGAGGCAGGCAGACGAGCTTGCTAATTACCTTTTCTGTGACATGCCTAATGCAGTCATTTGAAATGCTTCTGGGAAGAAAACTGCCTCCATTGCTTTGGCATAATTGGCTTACCTTAAATCAATTCCCGTGTACTTTGCCTGACTTGCAATCAAGCCATTTATTCGGCCAACTGACCAGTCAACACCAAAATGCGGCCTATAACAACTGAGGAGATGATGAGATGCAGAGACCTAACCAGGCTGCTGTTAGATTGAAAGAATGTCAATCTGAATAAATGGCAGACCTCTGAATTCCACCTCTCATTGGAATTTTGTAAGGATATTTAATTATCTTAAGATGGCCCTGGTTTAAAGCGCTTCAAAATAGTGGCGGGCGGTGGACGGAAAACATCCCTTGAAGCAGATGAGATTAGTGACCCAATTTCAATCATTGTTTTTGGTCAACATGTTGGTTTCCCTTAATCAAATGTTTCGGCGAGCGAATAGAATTTATTCACATGCCTTAATGGGCAACTCTTCACGGAAAAACTTCTATTTTCTGCGTTAAATTTGGTCTTGTCCTAAGCAAGTCGTCAAACCTGTGCGTAATGATTGTTTAATTGAAATGCGCTCTTTTGCGTTCAACTGATGCGTTTGATTTCTCGCCTTAACGAAGACCTTTGGCTACACCTGAGAGGGGAGAGTTCAAGTGTGTCTTACCATGGAAATTGACTGAAAACGGATCAAGACCAAAGCAGTTTGAAGACATGTTTATCGCCCTCCTTGTTCTCTGTCCACTGCCCGCCGCTGCTTAAAAAATGGGCTACGTGAAGTATAGAATATTTTGCGAAGCCTAATTGAGAGAATCAACTTTTTGATTGTAAATTGAGCCATGTAATTGGGAAGGGGGTGAGAGCAGTTGTCGGGTAGAGGATGATGACTTGGCACGAAACGCGAAAGGTCTGCAAAGTCTTCCCTGAATTTATATTGCCTGCAATGCGACAATCATTTCTCTCCCTTCACGTTTGATATGCTTCACAAAATGTTTTCCACTTCGATTATGTTTTGAAACGCTTAAAAACCAGGACTATCTTAAAATGATATTTTTAAGAAGTCTTTTTTTAATATGTAAAAAATTATTGGAGAGGTGGAATTCAGAGGTCTGCTGTTAATTCAGAATTAAAATTCAATCTAACACAGTATCCAGGTTGGGTCTGCCTGCTTCTCCTCTCTTAATCATTATAGGACACATTTTGGTTTTGATTGGTCAGTTGGCTGAATAAATGGCTTGACTGCAAGTTAGGCAAAGTACAGGGAATTGATTTTAAGGTAAGCTAATTGTGATTAGAGCTGTCCAACCTTGCTGGTAATTGGCAGACTTCAAATAAGTTTTCTTCCCAGAGGATTTCAAATGACTATTGGGTATGTGTCATAGAGAAGGTATTTCATTTCATAAATTGAGCAACCCTACACTGCTGATGTTGTTCTTTCTTTCAGGTCAGCAGTAATGTCTGGTGATTGGGTGAGCAGTGCTTGGTGGGTCTCCCCCCATGGGTCGAGAGAATTGTTTGAACCCAGGAAGGAGTATGCAATGGTGAGTGGTGCTTCCTGGGAAAGGAAGAAAATTTCTGAGAGTGAGAGATTTCTGATGCTGAATTGATTGTGACCTTAAATATGAGTTTTCAAATGTTTTACAGCATAGTACGCCACCTTTTTTCTCATCAGTTTAACTACTGCTAACTTTGTTTGGCTTTACATAAGTTAAACACTGGCTTTGTCTGAGTTCTTTACACAAACTTATGCATATACTTTTAGTAGTTCTGAATGGCAAACTAAAGTAATTGACTAGTTTTAGATGTACGTAGGAAATTGTTCATAAAGGATGACTGCTGAATGAACGTTGCGACCGTACAGGTTTAATCTCCTATGTAGCCGTGTTTAGCCGTAGTAAGGTTGTCGATGGTTAGGGGAGACCATGCGCTTGATGAATTAGAGCAGCGCTTTCGTCAGTAGAATTGTTAATGTGGCCCAGTTGAGATACTGTAGACTCAACCAGGATGGGTGCTTCCATTGCGCCCCCCCATGTATATCTGGAGAGCTGGAAGTGTAACTTGTGATTAGAATGGGTTTATGTGGCGATGTCCGATACGCATGCTTATCCAAGGACCTGGGCTCTCTCTAGTCCTGGGTTCTCCAAGAGTGTGCTAGAGGAACGGAGAGACTTTGACTGTCCAAGGCTGCATGGTGCCTGTGGCAGTCACTCTACTGTCCTACACCTGCGCTGACCTGCGCTTGCCTGTTCAAGACCTCATTTATTTGTGCATTACCAGTCTCTCCTGTATTTACCCGTGTGTTAACAATGTGGGGCTCCTGGTAGGTGATGGGGAAACTGATTTTGTGAGCTTTTGTTTTTATGCAGATGTTGAGAGCTGAAGCCACTAGGTGTTGGGTCATGGTGTAAACAGGTGAGTCTTGGAGAAAACCCTAAGTCAGGGCTGCCCAACCCTTTCATGGAGGTCTACCTTCCTGTGAGCTTTCACTCCAATCCTAATAACACCCATTGAAAAGCTTCATCTTGAGCTGGTAATCGGTGGAATCGGGTTTGACAAATTGGTTAAATTGAAAACATAAGATGGCAGGAACATGGTTTGGCAGCCCAGGCCTAAGTGGGTAGTAGGGTTGTTTTGCTTGGTTCATCTTTTGCCGTATGGTGGAGCAAAGCTTCACGAAGTGTAAAATCTAGATTAAGGCAAAAGTCCTTTTGTTTTTAGTTCAAGTGGCAGAATTAATGGGCTGGGAGGTAGAACAAATCTATGAAAATTACTTCTTTCCCGGTGTAGAAATGCATATCCAGGTGTAGAAGTTGCATGGCTGAACTTTTACATGGATGTTCATGGTCGTTGAAGATATTGGAGGCTGGAATGGCGTGCTTCGAGGGTGTGGCAGCCATACTTCCAAGGGCCAAGGTTCTGGGCGTGGCCCCTGGCTCTCGTTGGGCATGGCAGAGCAGAGGAGGGTGTCTGACTGTGTGGGCTTGCCTGTGCCTGCAGCATGAATTAAACTCTCCAACAGTCTCATTTCCGCTCGGCCTTGCAACAATGCTCTTGCCAGTGAGCATCTGCTCTGATCGTTGTTCCTGTGGAGACCCTGTGTATGCTGGCTTTTGTTCCAAACGTTAATTTCCATCATAGAATCACAATAAGGACTGAGTTTGGGAACCACTGATCTAAAGTGTCATTTTTTTAGCTGTGTGTCAAATTTGTGGTGGAAAAGGGGCAGATTTTCACACTGGTAGTTTTTGGCTCTGCTTCATGGAGGAAATTATTGGAATACGTGACGAGCTGTTTAATTTACGCATATTGCACCGTAATTGTACCACCTCATTCCTTGTGCGTTTGGAATTGATTGTATTGCTGATGTTACTTTTTGTAGGCGTGGACCTCTGCTGCTCCAGCATGATGCATTGTTGCACTGAGACACCAGCAAACTTGGAAGGTTGGTTATGTTTTCATTTTAGGAATTTTGAGCACTTGTGCATTAGCCTGCAAATGTGAACTGGTGGATGTCTGCAGCTTAAGCAGCAGTATTTTCATTGCTGAAGTGGAGCAAGAAACCAAAAATCAAGCCTTACTGAAACCTAATTGCACAGGTTAACACTAAGTCGGCAGCAAATTGTAGTTGGTTGGGAATATGACTCACCGGCACATTGCCTGATGAGGAATGCTAGGAATTATGGGATTGAAGTGGGGACTCGCGGCCTCATTTTGCACTAGAACATGTTCTAGCAAAGGCGATTTAAAATTTGATTGCATCTGAAGACTCATCATATCGAAGCATGCATTGGGGCACGGCATCGCACGGATTTAAATGATCCAGTGGGGAATACACGTTGCTACTTTTGTCTAACTTGCTAACCAAACAATTTCGTGGAATAAAATTAAAGTAAACCTGGTTCACAAAAATGACCTTTTCTTGGCTGCCTTTTAAGCTCGGAATGTCATACACCAGCTCTGGAGGGCTGCAGTGTCTGGTTTTTGGTGCTTTTCAGCACAAGTGATTTCATGCACTGGATAGATGAAGAGTTCATGTGATTTGTTCTTGAAAGGTAATGGGCATTTATGTCCATCCGGACTAAAGTTTGGCACTTTTGCTTTAAAATGGTATGGTCTGGTCGATGATGAACCCTTAATGAAAGTGGACTGTTGGATGAAGCTTGCGGATATGGGACTGAGGCCAGAACGTATGTGCGTGCGCTTGCGCAAGCATGGTATATTCCTTGTTCTTACTTGCGTCTCTCTCTGCAGCTGTTGCCAGGCAACAATTCCTCCTGGTCTTGGCGGTCCATTGTTTTTGGAGCAGCCTGTATCCTAGCTGTACGGCACCATAGCAACAAGGCTATGGCGTTTGACCCAAGGACCTGAATGGAATCGGCGAGCCAAGATATTTGTGAAGCTGTTTGGTCCCTCAGTGAGACCCTTAACCACCTGTTTGTTGATTGTGGTAACTGCTGTATTGTCAATAAAAGATCAGTGAACCCAGTCTGTCTCCTACAAATTTTTAGGTCACTTGACACCAAGTCCGTGACCTATTCTCATCTCCTTTTGTCTGTTGTCTGTAAACTATTGACTTCAGAAACCGCTAATCTGACTTCAAAAAAACTTTGCAGGAACCTTCCTTGGTCAAATATGAACCAAAATTGAGTTATATGGTGCCCACCCCCAGGTGCTCTGAGAGGCAGGGCTATAAGTGGTCAAATTGTCTGAAATTATAAAAATCTTCAGACCAGATATGCTGGGAAAACTACTCTTAGATGGTAGGCTCTTGAGGTGCTTTACCAAAATTGAACTTCATGACCGTCGAGCTCAATATTTGCCTCTGGGGAGGGGGTGACATTTACTGTAGTTTATATAGAAAAATGATACTTCTGGGTATATTTGGTTCAATAACATCAGTTTTTATACAACTCGGATGACTTAAGGCCCATGGGCCTCTTGTTCCTCTGTGAAAGCACTACCCTGTATAAACTTATCAATTATGCCTTCCCCCAGGGAGGAGGAAAGATGTATTGTTTTTGTACGGTTTCGCAGGAAACTGTTTCAGATCAAACCTTGCACTGTAAACATTGAGGATCTGCAATTTAAAATTTTTGTTTCCAGGTTGTATCTCAAACTAATTACCTCAGACATTACATGGCATGTTAAGTGTGTGCAGAGATGCGCCTTTTGCCATTTTCCTTCAAATTACTTGCGTTTAGCAAGCACATCTGTGTAGGCGTTCCTACCATTTCCAGACCATAACTCAGCAAATGTATCTATCAACTTTTCTCATTTGTTCCTAAATGTCTGATCAGAGAGGGGAGATGTTTTACAGAAAAAGGGGAAGGGGGGGGTAGATCACCCTACCAACAGTAGTAGTGCATCCCTGTGAAGAATTTGGTATTTTGACAAACTTTCACAGCTGCATTTCGAGGCTTTTTTTCAAGGGACAAAGAGGTCCTGTGTTCATTTTAAACTTCCATTCCCATGTGATCCAGCACTATTCTTTTGGAGCAGTGGTGGACATTCCAGGGGTCAAAGTAAAAGGCCAGCTGTGTTTTTACTTCCAGCCGATTTCCCCAATTTGTTCAACCTCTGAGCTGAAGGGTTACTGCAATTAGATCCTGGCAGTTGCAACAAAATACTGGGAAGGACTTTCTGGAGCTGGATTGTCCACCTCTGATTTGGGTACCTTCTATTTTCACTCACCCTCAGCTCAACAGGCATTGAGATGATTTGTGAAAAAAATCCTATCAAAAGAATCTGGGCTTGATACCACTGAGGGGCACAAATTTCTGGCTCCATATTGCAAAAACTTTCATTTTTATGCATCGCATTGTCCATGAGCCAATGCAATGGGAAATTGCAATTTTGTAAGCATTTTGATTGTAAAGATTGAGCATACCTGGTTTGAATGTCTGATAGAATTGATCTCCAAGTGATTGAAAGCAAACCTGAACACTAAATGCTACAAAGTTAAACTTGACACATTTAATCACATTTTAGAACAATAGTAGTGTATTTTACTTTTTCCAGTTTCAAAATAAAACAAGGAAAAAGGCCTAGTGCAAAAGTTTAGGAATCCCGTCAGCTAGTACTTTAACTCCTCCGAGGGCAGCTATAACAGCTTGCAAACGCTTCCTGTAGCCAGCTAAGGGTCTTTCAATTCTTCTTAGGAAGAAAGGGGAAAAATTCCAGACAGACCACCTCTAGAAATATTCTCAGAAATATTCTTCGGCCTTGCATGCACGGCATGTTCGAGGTCTCGCCACAGATTTTCAATAATATTCAAGTCTGGGGACTGTGATGGCCATTCCAAAACCTTCATCTGTTTTTGGAGGTACTTCATGGTGGATTTTGAGGTATGCTTCAGGTAATTGTCTTGCTGGAATACCCAACGTCTCAACTTCAATTTCTGGACTGAGCTTTGAACATTAGCCTCCTGAAAGTCTTTATTTGGTGGAATCCATTCTTCCTTCCACCCACACAGTATTGCCTGTGCCCCCAGCTGTTACACAACCCCAAAGCATGGATCCATCTCCATGCTTCACAGTTGGCAATGTGCTCTTCTCTACAAATGCTTCACCCTTTTTCCTCCAAACATACATTCCTTGGTTGTGGCTAACAAGTTCAATTTTGGTTTCGTCAGTCCAAAGCACATTGTTCCAATAGGCTTGAGGTTTCTCAAGGTTTTCTTTTGCCAACTTCAGGCGCTTAATTTTGTGTTGAGGTCGTAGGAAAGGCTTCTTTCTTGCAACTTTGCCATGTAGGTCATTGTTGTTTAAGGTACGCTGTATTGTTGTCCTGTGAATAACTGGACCTGTGTCTACTACTCATTTTTGCAGCGATATGTGGGTGCTTCTGAGCATTTCTCACCAGACCTCAGGCCATTCTATCTGAAAAAAAAAATTCTTGGTCTTCCAGATCTTGCCTCGACTTCAATTGTTCCATTTATTTTCCATTTTCTTTTGATGTTTCTGACAGTAGTAATGGGTAGTTTGAAACATTGCGAGAGTTTTTTTGTAGCCCTCTCCTTGTTGGTGGAAGTGAATTATCTTGATTTTCACATCCTTGGACAACTGTGTAAAGGAACACATGGTTTTTAACAGCAGACACAACCACCACCACAGTCGGATACAATAGAAAGGATGGAGTTGCTTAGTTCAACCCTGGAATTATATTCACCGGACTCATTGAAGCCCCAACAAGTATATCACCTGGGTCTGGGCCTTAGTAATCATCATCTCACAAGGCAATAAAGAATACTCCAAAAGGGTTCCTACGTTTATGTACAGGGCTTTTTTCCTTTCTTATCATTTAAAAACTCAAAATTTAAAATAAACAGAAACCTTGCTTTTAAATTTGCATAAATGTGTCATGTTTAACTTCGTAGCATTTAGTGTTCAGGTTTGCTTTCGATCACTTGGAGATTAACTGTAACATATATTTGGACACCAGGGGTGCCCAAACTTTTGCATCCCACTGTACAACCATCCCACTGTGTGAATGAATGTACCACATCATTTTCAAGACTTACATTGCTGCACAACAATGCAGTTATTTTAATGGAAATGTTGAACATCACATGAATGATTAACCTTTAAACACACTTCGTGTGCAGAGGTAAACTCTTCGTACAGCATAGGGTCCGAAAGATGTTCTGTCCAAATGGTGACCCCAGATTCGCTAGTCTCACACATGCACGTTCATTCTATAAATGTTTAAATAACGCTTGCATGTTTTTCTGGTGTGGAAGCGAGTCTCATTATGGCTACACAGCCTCCGGAATAATGTGTAAAATGCAGACAAGTGTTAACATGCTGGTTTTGCAAATCTTGTGTTACAATTTGGACAGGACCATACACCAAATTCCAGACAAATACTACCAAGGAAGGTAAAAGATATTCCCCAACAGAAGATGCATTAGGAAAAAATCCAGTATCCAGGTTAGGAGTGGTTTGAACGGGTCTTCAGCCCTGATTATCAGAATCATGAGGAACATTGTAGAACGAACACAAAAACCTGTACTAACCTCAGTGCTTATAGACACGACTGTACACCCAGATGGAGTTAACGGACATTATAAAGGGTTCGCCAGTCGTGCTCCAAGAGAGCTCTTGTGTCTGCGGGTCTTCGTTATCAGGCACTATAAGGTAATCAACAGCTTTATCTAATCAATCAAGTTAAATCGGCTCACCAGGGTATGTGTGTCCAAATATGTGGAAACCACCAGCACACCATACAGTTCTCCTGCAGGGCCTTGAATTCTAAATACTAATACATATCAATACTGGTTTGCCATCCCCAGCCCAGTCCTCATCAGTAATGAGAAACTAACTCCTGTGCCAAGCACCCATTACCTGAATAGTCCATCCACTGATCACTGTGAACCTTGCACCGGCAGACCCGCTGTAGTGTGCGCACACATGCATACACTCATTTTATCAAGATGCCATTTACGGCAGACACGTTTGACGCACAGAAAAGTCCCAGGCAATCTAGGCTGGTGTGCCAAGTTTGCCCAAATAAATAAATCCCTTAAGTTCAGAGGACCAAATGAGAAGGTGAAAATGGAAAAAGGATATAAAAAATACAAACAGAAAAAAACCTTACTCTCCAGAATAGTGGTAGGATAATTTAAAAAGGTCCATCTAAAAACCTCACTTCATCGCTTAGCTCCTCTGGACACTAGAGGGGGCACCACGCTCTTCACAAGTGAATCTTCCTCCCTTCGAACACAAAAGATGGTGGTTAAAAAAAAAAAAAACATTTCTTTGAGCTAACAAGTGCTTTTCCAAATATGTTCACAAGGGGAATAACATCTATTATATATACTTCAAAAACAGAAAATCTTTTCCCCAAGATACTAATTTGCAGATCCAATTGCTTCCCTCCAGACCCATGCAATAACTGACTGAGGATTCAGACATGAATTGTTTCTGTGCAGCATACCAGGATTAAAGTGCCCTCTAAATGCCTAGTAATAAATATGGGGGGCAGAACATAAGTATTTAGACATTGACAGTGCAAAAAAAGGGTTCAATTTCCTCAATACTTTATATGACATAGATTTAAATGCCGAAAAATTATAGATGACTCTACATTTATATGCACCGTTTCCAAATCTTAAAATGCAGGAGTTCAGATCTGCACATAGACTGAAGCTGAAGATGGATGACACGTCTCCGCTTCCTAATGCTGTTGAAAAATGGGGCCAAAATATCCTACATATGAATGTTGCCATCTTGCTCATTTGGAGTCACGAGTCTGTGCCGTAGTAATCGAGTCAAGGAGCCCGCTGTATCAAGGTCCCTCCCGTACACCCTTCCTACTCAGTCGCAAGCATATCCCCAAACTTTATGTAGCCTGGCTGGCTGCATCACTGGTAGACCAGAGACCAGCGGATAATGTTGTGCATATCGTCTTATTGAAAGCACTATTCTCCCACGACTGAAAGCTCATTAAAGGGTGAGCTAGCTCGGATTTTTTCTTCGCCGTCATACGAGGCTGAATACGTTTGCCTCGTCCTAACAGTACCTTGCCTGGCTCCCATGCCCATGTCTGGGGCTCCTTCGAGTCTCTACCAATTCGTGCCGACTGCTGGCTATCTACTAGCTATGTTGGTGACCAGTACACCGACGAAGTTACCTCATACATCCCCACTTAAAATCCTGCTAAATAGCTACAGTCTGGGTAAACGTACTCTCCGACATCATGCGTTTTATTGTTAGTTCCAACTACCTCACTTGCGAGCTAACAAGGTAACCTCCAACTGACTGGCTTACAAGCTGACCGAATTTACACACCTAGCAAGATTTGGTGATAGGTCACTTAAATTAGCAACAAAAATTGATGGTCAAAAAGCTATTTGCAATGACCTTAACATCACTGCTCACAGTGCATTACACCATGTTCTCAGTAAAAATATTTTTACCATCGATTACTGTTGTTACCCAATTATGGTGACCCATTACAGAATCTTGCTAAACTAGTTTGCTGGCTAGCTAGCAAAATAGCCTTACTTATGAACAATGGCATCGCTGCAAACAGTACATGACGCTATGTTCAGACTAAAGATAATTCTACTGTCAATTTTTGTTGGACTTTCAAAATCACCATGAGTTGCGTTCAGTTGAGCTGGGACCAAGCAACTTATGCACGTCTAAGGTTAAGGTTATATCTCTTCTCAATGGAAAATTCCAAGAAATAAGCCAGCCAGCAAATACTCCTCGAGAGTCACCATCAATCACGAATTCACACCACCCGTTTATAGCATTGAATAACTAAATAAAACCAAACTCAGAATGGACACTTGGACATTTATCAGCATAACAACTACTTAAAATGACAGAAACCATCCGCAGAAAAAAAATTATTTGACATGTTCTTTTCTCAAAGCAGCCCATGTCACATCCCCCAACTTGAAGATGTTTCAGCCTCCGTTTCGGGGAGCAGTTAGATTGTCCATCTTCATATGCAGTCAATCAATCTGCACGACTATTCAAGTAGTGATTGACTGTGCATTACGAAGCACTTCCACAACACTGAATTTTCCTCACCCAAAATCAACGGCAGACTCCACTATTTTAACCCCCTACCACAAGTTGAGTGAAAAAAGCTGACTTCGGAGGGAAACGCCAGACTTACCACTTATCGTGATGTTATTCCTGAGTGATGGAAGGGAATTTGAGCTCGGAGATCTCAGAGTCAGGAGAGCTGCTGTCACTGCGATCACTGTATGTATCCCTGAGAAAACCGCCATTAAGTATTCCCCCTTAAAACTCAGCACCACCTCAAATCTCAACAAATTCCTGGGCAAATGCATTTAATAGTCTTCAACACTGCTCGTGCATCTTCACTGAAGCCTAATGAGTCAGTTTGAGAGGGCTTGTATAGCTATACTTAAGAGAACCAACTCCTGAGAAACCATAGATGTTGAGTCATTTGGTCCTCACAGAGGATTATAGCTTTTTGGTCAAAATTACGGTTACAGCTACAGTTAGGTCAAGGTTAGGGTTAGGCATATTTTGGTGATGGTTGCGGTTTAGGAAAGGAGAGCCTGAAGTCAAATCACTGAAATACTTTCAACATATCAGACACCAGTACACTTAAAATCCAAAGTCCATTTGTGAAGAGTATTTACTCTTTCAAGTAATTGCAAATTTCCATCTACTGTTAAGGTGTCAGGAATTGGCCAGAATCCATAAAATTCCACCCTAAGAAAATTGTTGGATCAAGGAATGGCGGATGTGAAAGTTGTGCTATAAGCCAGCACTTAGGCGAGGGCAGTTACCGTGGCGACAGACGACAGCCCTTCATCAAGTAGCCGTGTAGTTTCCCGGCGGCAGCCAGAAGGAGGCCGAAGTATGGAGGCGAGGGTTTGATGGGCCGAGAGGTGAACTCGGGGTGATACTGCACCCCAACAAAATATGGGTGGTCTGCAAGAGAACTCCCAGTGAGTGTTCTGATAAATGCATTTACACACATATGCACACACACGCACATCTATTCCAGCAACAAACACACTGCACACACATCAGGCTCAAGCCTGTTCCAGCACAAATTTCAGGGTGAGTGCAAGCTGTAATCACCCCAGATCGTGTCATTTTTAAACTGACTGACTAACAGACATGCACGCATGGATGCGCGCACACAGCTGAGACGCTTCACTGTGCAATAAATGACAATATCAGCGCATTTCCCCCCATTAAAATGATTTAGAACAAAAGTTGCAGATGTCTCAGGGGTGAATTTCCATGTCATACAGTGAAGCGCGTATATTTTATTGGGCAAATGACTCCACAGTTTTGGAGGTCTTTTTCCTCAAAAAGGGCAAGTCGTGATTGTGAAATTGGCAGTGAGTGTTCCAATGTGAGCACATGCACATACACAGACACAGACACACACAGACACAGACACACACACACAGACACACACACACACACAGACACACAGACACAGACCTTTCAACCAGACTGGCTAAACAATTGGGGTGGGGGTCAAATTCACATTCAAACGAGATGCCAAATAAGCGTTCATTGGGGCTACCCAACGCACTCACATAATCTGACACGTGTGCAGTCTTGTTTTCATGACGCAATACTGAAGCGCTACCGCACTCAATCTCAGATTGTGCATAGCCTCGTTTTCATGATGTGAGAATTCAGTACGAGTAATCTGAAATTCTAGACAGCAGGTAGCTGGACAGACAGATAGACAAATGAAACGGTAGACTTGGACTCGAGCTACCTTACAGGCAGCCTGAGAATTGTGGGGGGCAGAGAAATTTTTTAAAAAACATTCACATTCTATGCCGATCTTAACAATTATCAAGTCAATGATAAAAATGGCGCTTAAAATAATCGTTCCTAATGCCTGATTTGGTGCATAGCTTAAAGAAAAGCCTGCCTCCAAACAGTCCTGCTGCTAAAGTTGTAACCAGGCAGTGAAGCCACTCTCTTCATAGGTGTACGTTGAGGAACGTGTAGAGACTCACAATTTTACTAATATTTCGTTATATTCATTCAATCGAGTTCTGAGCCATGTATCGTTTTTTAAAACCTATAAGCAAGCCTTGTGCTGCTTCAACCTCAAGCGATGCCGTAGCTTGCGCACCAGAAGCTATGACTATGGCTATGGCTCCAGCTCCAGTACCCTCCACAAGCACTGCCCCAAACCAGCTCCCTCTCCCTGCTGCCTCAGCCCCGCCTCATGCGATTAGCGATGCTCCATCCCAGCCGATATGAGCTAGCTACCTTTATTTCTTTATGCCGATCATTCAATCTAGCCTGGTATGGTACACGACTGTGGCTGGAGTACTCAGTTCAGCCGGACACATGTTTTTGCTTTACCTGCAGGAAATGCGTTACTGCTGGTGAAAGGATGGCGTTTTTTACCTCACAGGGTTTTACGAACTGGAAAGCAGCGCTCGAGCGTGACAGGGGGTTACAGAAACATGCATCCAGCCACAGTCATATACAGGTCTCTTGCTGCCGACATTTTGACAACAATATTTGCGGTAGGTTTATAAATTTGTTGAATAAATGCACGGAAGTTTTTTATTCACGATCTTTTCATATCAATCTACACACTAGAACGAAGGATTCCTGCCAAACCATATGTAATGTGTAGTTGCTGGCGCACTGAAATCTTCGTTTAGCGCCAAGTCTGTCAAACTCGCGGGATCCCGCAAATTACGCGTCCGAGAATAATCACTGAGATTAGTTGAGATTAGTCTTTGATTAGTTCAGACAGTCAGGCTCAAAACTCACCGTCCATTTCAATCACCTCCATCCTCTCTCCCTCCACATCCTGCCCAACAAAGCGGAGACCCTTTGCCTCAAAGTGCTGCTTCAGTTCGGGATTCACCTGAGGTGGGGGGTGGGGTGGATCAGATTAAACTACAACGACCTGGCAACATTCATGCCTACCTCATTCAAACATGTATATTCATCTCAGCTGCATAAATATGCCTGCAGCATTCATTTAAGTACATATGGACTACCACTGAAATAGACACCGTACACAGGTCAGATAAAGTGAAATTCACACGAAGTATCAGTTCACAGCCATGAACATCAACTGTAATGTACAATGTAACTGAGGGCAATTAATCAGAGTACAAGTCAGGAAGTCACACTACAGCTTAGGAATGAGTACAACAGACTTGTTGAAAACAAAAAATGCAGTTAACTCTCAGTGGGCTGAGTAGCGAGAGGATAATATATTTCATTAATAAGATGTCATTACAGGAAGAGATTAAATCTAGCTCACGACACTTTACCATAACCTGGTGAACAAGGGCCATCTGGCAATGGCGGATCCCCCCGGCTGTAGGTTGTGTAACCTACAGGTTGTGTGGACAGACGGACGGATCGAAACCCCCAAAAGGCACAACTAGACCATAAGGATAAGCTCCATACCAAATTTGGTGTTTGTAAGTGATATAGTTTTCGAGTTCTGGTCCGGAAACTATTTTATTACAGACGGACGGACAGACGAACGGACGGACACACTGATCGCTATATCTCCCCGCATTATATGCCGGGGGGATAATAAAATACTGAAAATCAATAAAAATCAAGAAATTCATAAATGCTTCTTCCAGGTAAATCCTAGAAAGCTGAAATTTCAGGAGCATGTTCAATGAAGAAAGACAAAAGTTTTATACACTGCAACTTATGGTGAATTCAGAAGTGCGTCACTTTATATTTTTCAAAAAATGAATATTCATAACATGTTAATATCTCAACAAATATTCCTTCAAATGGTACCATGCTTGGCAGTTTGTTTGTACACATGGAGCTTATAAAGTATACCAATGGACATTTTGATACGATGAACGGTTTGTCCACAGTAACAAATTATATAATACTGTACAGCGTATTATGAACATAATATTTTTTATTTCAAAAATTCTCAAATGGATTTTCACGAAATTAGGTCACAGTACAGGGCATGGTACAGCAATGATGTGTGTTTTTTTTCAGAATTTTATGACATTGCAACAGGCGTTGGTCAAAGCAAAAGTCCCATTTTGGTGTATTTAGGTGGCGCTAGAGAGCCATTTTGTCTGTTTGATGAAGATTTTAGACATTTAAAAAATGTTGAAATCCACTATGAATTAACTATATATTTTGGTTTGTTTTTGAGCATGTTTACGGGGTCAAATTAAGGTTGGGAATTGTGTACGCATCGAAAGAAGGCAGTGAAAGTGGCTGGGGACCCCATCTTTGACGCCTCAAAAAATCCAAACCGCTCGACTTTTGAAAAAGTTTTACAGTAATTTTCATCGAGAGAGTGTGCTTTGTCACGTGTTAGCATTTGGGGTCGATATGATGAACGGCCTCAAAGGAGTTCGTGTTTGTTCGAAGGCAAATTTTGGCCAAATTTAGGGAAAAAAAGGAAATTTTGATATGCAAATTGCGGACTTCCTGTTCGATTTAGATAATGGGTGTTGATTGTCTATTTTTAGGCCTTGATGAGTTGAACAATAGTGTTGGTTCCATCTCTACGACTTTCCTAACGGTCGTGGTGGCCGTCTAAGTGCCAGTGAAATGTGTCTTGGTGGCGCTAGAGAGCCATTTTGGCACCTAAGGGGATACTACCCCCAAAAGGCACAACTAGACCATAAGGAGAAGCTCCATACCAAATTTGGAGTTTGTAAGTGGTATAGTTTGCGAGTTCTGGTCCGGAAACGATTTTATTACAGACGGACGGCAGATACACTGATCGCTATATTCCCCCGCATTATATGCCGGGGGGATAAGAAAGGATCCACTAACTGATGAAGATCCTGAACACGGGAGTTGAATGACAGTTACTTCCAGCTCCATAGAAGCCATTTTGAAAAATGCAACACTTAAGCAAAACTGCCTTTATTTCATATCCCTGCTCTTACTTATCTAAAGAGGAGAAAATCTATATGAATGCAAATAATTTCCCCCGGAATCTTGGGTCAAATTGCAACGGATTCAACCAAATACACATTTAAAATCATCTCAGTCAAATAAATTTTAATACATTACCTCAAATCGATGTCTGTGCCTTTCATCAACATATTCTACGTCTCCGTAAAGCCTCCCTGGAAGATAAGATGACATGAACATACAGCCAGTTTCTCATCTTGGAAAACAGAGGAGGCTGCACCCACACAAGCCTTCCACAGATGAAAGTAGACAACCATGGCAAAATGCTCTGGATCCAAAATGGCGGCTGTGCTTACTCAGTACGCTGGCGGTGTTCTTGAAAATGGTCCGCCTCTTCCCAAGCCTCATGGTGCCACCCATTTGCCCAGGGTTGTGCTCCGGCATGTCGATCACCTACAGCAAGTCGGACAAAGCTAGAATGAGGGGGTTTTAAAAAACCATTGGAAACAAACAGGAAATGATGAAAAATCCCACTGATGTCTTGTCTGATACATACCACCGGATGTTTGGTTTCCGGGTCAAATTCTGTGGAGTTTGCATCTGTGAAGACAAAAATTAACTTGAGGTTTTGTGTAAGGGCCAAATTATATGGAAGTGTCAATGTACACAGAAGTAAGAAGCACTGGAACCAAGGCCCGCTTTCATGAAGGAGGGTTACCGAGTTAGCTGGATAAATGCAATGAGCAAAACCTGGAACGGATCTTTGTATGTTCCAGATCTTGGAGGGTTCAGTTTTCTACCGACCAACTGCGCAAGATTGTTAAACAGACCCAAGAGGGAAAGCAGTTACATGTAAGGCAAAGACCGACAACAAGGGCCACATCTGTTCCAGGCTGTCGTGCAAACCTCCGGCCTACAACCTTTTAACTACCTCAAATTTTTGGTGGAACCCTTTTTGATTCACTATATCAAGCTGAAGGATGTGTTGAACTTAACTCAACCTGATTAAAGGGAAACTGTGGTGGTCAATAATCAGCCTTCAGAAAGAGGATTGCAAGGCCAAGGCTTACATTTATGGCTTTTTCTAAAAAAAAAAAAATTCAATATACAAAATATACATACATGATCACAAACGGGGTTTCCCACCAGTGAACCAAAAGTCTGATTATGTGGCCCATTAATTATTTAAAGTTTGATTAAAACACAGATATCACCGTTGGTGTGGGACAAACACACAAAAATATCCCCGCAAAGCAGGCGTTACCACTCAGCCCCTGGATTATTTCGGATGAAAATAAATTTACGAAGGCCTTTGTAAGTTATCCTACGAAACGCAAAATACAAGATGGTGGCTGTGGCAGCCATACTGGACTTCCGGGTGCCGTCAAATTTGAAAGGCTTCTGTAAGTGCACAAGACAAAGCAACAGAGCAAAAACGGCGTAGATTGATGAGGGCATTTAAGTTATCATGGGGAATAGAAAATTCAAGATGGTGGTTGTGGGAGCCATACTGAATAGCCAAGCACCGTGAAAATCAATAGGATTTTGTAGGTACACAAGACCAAGCAACAAAGCAAAAATGGCTTTGATTTGACACAGGCATTTTTGAGTTATCGTGCGGAATTGAAATTAAAGATGTGGCAGCCACATTTGGTTTCGGATCACGGCAGAAATCGACAGGCTTGTGTAGTAACAGAACCCCGATGTCCTCAACAAAAATCGTGATGATCGTGATAGTGTTTTTCAGTCATCGCATGGAATGGAAATTAATGATGGCGGCTGTAGCAGCCATGTTTGATTTCGGATCGCGGCAGAAATTGATAGGCTTGCGTAGTAACTGTACCCTGATGTCCTCACCAAAAATCGTGATGATCTGTGATGGCGTTTTTCAATTATCGCACAGAATGAAAATTCAAGATGGCGGCTGTGGCAGCCATATTTGATTTCGGATTGCGGCCGAAATGAAAAAGCTTGTGTAGTAACTGTACCCCGATGTCCTCACCAAAAATCGTGAAGATCGGTGATGGCATTTTTCTGTCACACGGAATGGAAATCAAAGACTTAGGCTGTGGCAGCCATATTTGAGTTTGAATTGCAGCTGAAATCGATAGGCTTGTGTAGTAACTGTACCCCGATGTACTCACAAAAAATTGTGATATTCGGTGATGGCATTTTTCAGTCACACGGAACCAAATGCGGATGGACGGGCAGACGGCCGACATGCGTGACGACAATACCCTTTTGTCCCTTAGTCAGAGCTGAGGGGTAAAAATGATTCTACAAACAATTTCAGTTAAAATGTCGCAGATAAGTGAATGCCCAACTTGCACAGTTCTCCTTTAAGTCATCTCTAACACTCAACCGGATTCAGCCACGTCAAACATTCAACTGAGGTACGTTATGCTGAAAAAATCCTATCAGCGAAGTTCATTACGTCTTTATATTGAATATAGTGACTGAGTATATATATTGAATATGTGCCCGATCAAAAGGCTGAGCAGGCACTTAAAAAGGTTCATGAATTAATTACAGTTATTAGCCAAACAATTAACAAAATCTTACATTTTAGTAACATTTCTGAAAATGCTTATGAATGACCACCTAAGACTGTTCTTATGTCTCAAAGTGAAATATTGAACAGCGATGTGATTGGCGTTAAAGTCAAGTTTGCGTGCACAGCAAATTTAGTCAGGAGAACAGGTGGAATTAACTTGCACACACACTGGTCCTCCAGGACTGGAATGTGCCATCCCTGATATGACGTTAGATAAACATACATAGCAAGAGAGCCAACAACCTCTCATCACTCATCAACCTCTCAAAAATGTTCTTCTAAGATAATGGTTGCTTTAATGTAAGCAACAGGACAATGACAAATCAAATAAGCATGAAATACTCATATCCCTTGCCACGGGACGACTGCAGCTTGGGAAACAAAACGTGGAGGAGGGACCAACAGACGGTCAGGAAGACAGACAGAAGTATGAAAGGGCACATCAACACAATAAGATGTAGCCATAGAAGAAATTTTGTTCAGAAATATTGAAGGGTTTAGGAGTTCTGGCGTGATGGATGGACACAAGGAAGGGTAACACTCATTACTGTATCCCCCTTCCACTTTGTGGTGAGAGATAACAATGGATATCTTGGCACTTGCTTATTACTGGGGGGATGACATCATGTACCTGGGAAATTGTAGTCCATTCCAAGCCACGCCACCTACATTTTCCGGCTGGCTGCGTCACTACATTTAATCTCCATGATCACATCTAATAAGACCTAATCTGCATAAGACTCACCACTCAACCACAGCTTGCCTCAGGCTTTCGCCTTCATATCATGACATCGTTCGTCTATTCAAACCGATAGCGCTCGGCACAGAATGTTATAAACATGCCTTCCTATGCAGTGTACATACTGCAAGACCCATAAATATTCAAAGGGCGTCTATTTTCGGCCTCACAGTACTTTAGCGCATTGCATTTTTTTTAGGGTGGGGCACATAAACCGATTATAAGGTTAGAGGTATATTATACATTTTTGCATGTATTAATATGAATGGTGTGGATCACGGTCCAAATATTTACGGACATTAGCGAATGACTGAGTGAACACGGTTGGCAATTCCACCCTCTATACTACCCTATTAAACTCACCTTCCCAGCCAAGAATGTTCCGGGCGAATTCGCACACAGCCAGCTGCATGCCGAGGCACACACCTACAGCCGCAACAAACATTGAAGGCACAGTCAGTAAAAACAACACACCACTAGCGCTCCCATGACTGAGCGCGGGAAAACGCCTGTTCCCCCAAACACAGCCATAACTTCAATGAAAACAACAATTTCCCAGGTCAACACTACAGGAGTTTTAGTCAACATACAGCTTATCTCAAGATCTTCAGAAAATCTCAATCCTGGTCTAACAACAGCACCCACATCACAATCATTGTTTAATGTTGGGTGGTAAGAGACACAATCACATCCCTCCTGATCCAGTATTAGCTCAGGCTAATCATGAAAGGGCCAGTGTGGGTGCAGGCTTTCATTTGGGTCATGCATTTACACACCTGATTCTAACAATCAGGGTAATTAGCAAAGTCGCTAGAGGCTGGTTTGTGGAATCAGGTGCACTACTGCATGGTTGGAATGACAGCCTGCGCCCTCACTGGCCCTCTCTTGTTATGGTTGATGCTCGCTTACAATGTTCTGACCTAAAAATGGCTTCTTCTGTTTCCGGGCCCAGTTGATAGCCTGGATCTTCCCCTCGGTGCCCCGAACCCCAAACCCGCCAGGGACCAGGATACCGCTGTGAGGGGAACATGAGGGTCACAGAACAGTCCGGAATGAGGGTGAGAAATTTCCCTGAACCTTTTGGTTTTAAAAGGAAACGCATAGTACTCTGTTTAACACCGTGTAAGCCTACTAGTCTTCATTTAAACCTGTAGGGACTGTCACATCAGCATTTAAAACCACAATTTAAGAACATTCTTATTGTACCCAGGTGCTCTTGCACCAATAAGGGTTAATTACCTCCATCTCATCAATGCACAACTGGCAACAAACCATTCAAGAAATCATAGAATTGATCACCACTGATTCAGATGCAGGTCAGTGGTCACTAAGGATCATGCAATCTTATGCCAGGATGCAGGGAGCAAAAATTAACTAGGCCGACAGCAAGGGGTAAACCCATATTTCGGGGATATGATTAAATGTTCTGTGCGTAATGGTTACCAAAATGTTCTTACTCCTCTTCTGGAGGACCAGCTGTCCTGCAGGGGTTAGATCTCTCCCAGCTCCAGCACAGGTGATTCAAATGATCTGGTTGTCAATCAGCTTTAGGGGGTACTGGACTGTACTGGCGCAGGGAGAGATCTAAAACACACAGGAGGGTGGGCCTCCAGGAGAGGTTTGGGAAGCATTGCTCTAGAGAATGAAGGACTCTGGCAAAAAGGCACAGACATTCATGTAGAATTAGATAATGGCTCATTTTCTGAGCCAACAGTTTCTAAAGCAGCACAGAGCTTCCATTTTAGGACAGCTTTAATTAACAGAGTGAAAATGGAGGAGACGTGGGCATGGAATAAAAGGCATGGATCCAGTATGCAAATACAGAAGAGATGCCCGTGGCTTGAGGTTTTCACAGCCGCACCCTCCCGAATATCAACAAGTCGTCATACTTGTTTAGCAAAACGGGCTGCTTCCCTCTTACACAGTCATTTTGGAGCTCACTGTACATAAGGGTTTGGAGGGTAGCATAATTTTCACTTGCTGGCTCTGTGCTCTCGTGCATTTGATTATAAAAAACAAGGCACATTCGGTCACAAGAGAAACAGCTTTAGCACAATTCGAGCAGGCGCGGCCTGTAGAGTAGTTAAAGGGTTTGACTGGGAGTCAAAGGGTCAGTGGTTTAACCGCCAATAATGCCACAGAAACACCTGTGCAGCTGTTGAGACCTGACCAAGCCCTTAACCAACTTCACTTGGCCCGATTTGGTCTAATCAACTTTAAGTCACTTGGAATAGCAGCATATCATATAGCAGTAAATAGCTATGGTAACTGCAAGCAGAAGGAATTGAGTAGGAATTTCAGAAGTACTTACTCTGCTGTGCTAATGACCCAAATAATGTCCACAACTCGAGCACTGATTCGTGTCCATGCCATAATGAAGACGATGTGTTCGGATATACGACTGTTGTCAGACCGACAATTTACATGCAAAGCAGAAAGGGTTGTCTTTGCGCTCTGTAGCAAACCTGAGAGAATTTCTGACGAACAATTGATTGACAAAACGTTACAATCACAAGATTAACTTATCCTGAATATTTGGTAAATTTAGAAGCGTTAGATCATCCAGTGCAGTCCTTCAATCCAAATACTGTCCCGCTTTTCTAGTCTGGAGTCGTTATGTTAACAATCGTACCTACTGACTGGCCAGACTGGTGTCACACCGGACTAGCAGGTGAAGGGACAGAGGAAAACCAGCGGCTCTCGGCCCGGGACAAGCATCACAGAATGATCCCCGCTTTAGAGTTAAATATGATAACTTTTACAGCAAAAGGCCACAGATGAGATTCCAACCCTCAATGCCTGAGCGAAGGACAGATCACTCATGCAAAATACTGAGCCAGTGGGCCACTCTGATATCAGACATGTGAAATTATGAGCTCGGTAAAAAAGGATTTCAGCTCACAGAAGTGCATTTGATTCCAAACTCTGCCATGTTGTGAAATTCAAAAGCCAGAATCAGAGTTGTCCAACAAGCACGTTAGATGCAGTGACATTTCCCCACTGTTCAATTAGCACAGTATCTAACAAATTTGCAAATGGGGAGACAAGTCGTCAAAGAAATACAAAAATATATATTATATGTATATATTGTGTGTGCATTTTTATGCTGCAGTTACACGGAGAATTTGCATGGAGAATGGGCGCTCCGCAACCTGTCCTGAACACAACCATGAAGACAACAGAGATGAAGAAAACAAAAAGCACGAAATGAAAAAAGAGAGACAGAAGAGGGAGAGAGTTCGAGCCCAGGAGAGGACGCCTGTAACAGAGCACACTCTGGCTGCTGGTTGCACACTCACTCAGCGCTGCAGAGCTTCTGCCACGCCTCGTGGTACTTCACTGGCTCCTCCTGCAGCTTACCTGGCTCCAGGTCCGCTGAATCAATGTGCTGTCGGGGGAAGCCAATAATAGGGGAGAGTGTTAATTCCACCACCCAAAGAAAAGTTTCCCGATTGGTGCGTTCAAAGAGGATGCTGATGTTTGAAGCAGCTAGACGCCGTTATACTTAAACACAAAATCCTTGTACAAATTTACGGCAGATTGACATGCAGAAGAACCTATGCGCACAAACACACAGAACCAAACAGCATGACACCAAACACAAAGTCTTTCGGACAGTATGAAATGTCACCACTTTAAGAGCACTTGGGTCCAGCCTAAATCATGAAAATTCTCCTAGTGTCATTCCATCTCACATCACCCAATGAGTCCCAGGTCACCCTCTCAGATTCCCCTGGAAAAAAAATTTCACGTGCCAAACGTACTGATGATGGTCTGACTGGGACCGAAACGTTTGCACTCCTCACTTGGGTAGCACTTTTCTTCCTTCTTTTTTTTTTCCCCCTTCTATGCAATAAAACAGCATTGCGTCGGCATACAGGTGTGCGAGTTCCCTTTGCTTGTTCTCAATTTATTTATTGGAACCTACGCACCCACCAGGCATCAAGTTTCAAGGCGCGGTACCTCCATTGGAAAGTACACGTGCCAAACTTAAGAAATCCCAAGAATTTGGTCTGTATCTGAAATAGGTTTTGATACCACAGCCCTTTGAAATTTCAATTAATTTCACGCATTGGGCTAACTTTTTGTAGAGTTTGAGAATTACGTCAATTTTTGTGTATCTGGTGTACTTCTACTCACACAAAGCCCGGATAATGGCCAAAAATGCAAAATGTGACAAAGTGTAACCCCCTTGGAGTGCTCTTAAATCAAAAATTAAGCTAGATAAAGCATTCAGGTTTGTCGCCCATGATTTGTGCTCCGGAACAGCAACTATTGTTACACTTGGAATTCAGTTTAGACATTAACAGAAATTGCTAACACCTACCTAGCTACAGATACTGCTCAAAAATAAATCAAACCACTGCTCTTTGTATCTTCTAAAAAGCATAACAGGTCCACCTCAACATAAATTTTGTTGTCAGTCCTGCTTTGCAATGACCCATTATAGCAATAAAATAGCAATCAGCCTGGGCTGTCTTACTTCACAATTTGTGGGTTGGTAGGCACTCCAGATAATAAAATATATGTATACAAGCACTGAAAAAGTGAGTTTTTCATAATTAATCCCCTTTACGTCAGTTTATCATTGTGCAGGCTAGGTCAGACTAGTCCAGAGAAAGCCAAATCTGGTTAAGACACTGCCTTTGCCAATCAGGGATCAATTCGAAGCACTCCAGGCAAATGAGAATGAGCAACAAAGCAGTTCTGGCTAATCAGGGCTGGCCACTTACCTTGATCTCCAGCTTATGGTTAATGGCGAGGGCAGAATGCTCCAGGGCTTTGATGACAGAGGCGTAGGAGTCAGAAAATTTGGTGTACTTCCCCACCAGTGCAATCGAGCAGTGCTCCAGCAGCCTGTCTGACCTGGAAAAGGACAGGAGGAAGGAAGAGGAACTATAATGCCCTTGAGCTCATGGGCCAGCAGGGTAATGCAGCAGGGGAAATTTGAACTACAATTCTTGTGAGTCAGAAATCATGCACAGCTAGGGACAGTGCCAATGAGCTTATGAGCCATTATCAGCCGGGGGGGGCAGAACTCCAAAGCAAAGACAGAGGGAGATGAGAACAACAATTCCCATGAGACCATTGAGTAACCGTAGACTTATACGGACAAAATCTGAACTACAATTCCCATGAAACTACTGGCTTGCAGAAGTGAGGAAGGACGCATGGAAGACCACAATTACACCCCCTCCAAGGGATCATTGGCAACTTCTAGTATTTGGCACAGGGTTAAAAATGGACTTCAAATCCCATGATTTGAAGCAGGATGCAGGATGACAGAACTACAATTCCCATGAGATCACTGGCCGGCGAGGGTCTCCCACCTGTCCGACATCTCCTTCCATTTTGTGAGCATCTTGCGTGGCCGGGTCTCGATGGGCAAGTGGAGGCGGCTGCAAAAGTAGTCGACCACGCCCTGATCTTCCAGCAGGAGGGGCACGCGGTAGACGCACGAGACATCATGGATGCAGATCACCTGGGGGGTGCGGGAACAGGCATAGTGTTCACCTGCAAGGCCACCAACTTCACCATTAACGTACCGGAGATTCAATTTCCACCTCCATCACAAACCTCCGCAACTGTGGCAGGTTCGAGGCGCACATTTCCAATTTAGGTCGAGAGTCAAATGTTCATATCTGCGCGCGAGGTGCCTTCAGGTGGAATGGGCACCTTGCGTAGGTCCAGCTCAAACCTGTCCCCCAAGTGCACTCAGTATGGTTTAATACTACTGTAAAATGCCACGTGGAATGCACAGCCAGTGCACCAGTAGCAGACAAAGTCCATGTAGGTGCCATGTACTGCCTACGATATCTAAAAACCAGCAGATAACAGCCTGTGCCCATGTAGTTCACCACTGATGCAATGCAAGATCAAAGTCACTTGCACAGCGAATTTAAAACCATCTGCACAGAATGGTTTACCTGGATGCTGAGAGATTTGATGATATTAGCAAGTTTTATCCATAAACAATCACTAAAACCCAGTTATTTGATTACATGGCTTAAGCGAGCCATGCTACAGAGCACAAGTACAAATGCTGAGCTGCTTGCGAGCGCCACACACAGGACTTCGCTTCATGCTATCCTGCGCAGAGCAGCAGAAATATAAAACAGCGTGAAGCTGTTGTCGTTACCTGCTCTGGCTCCACATGACAGAACATGGAGATCTTTTCTTTAACTGCTTTTTCCAAAGGAGTGGCACAGCGACACACGATCTGCAACGAGAGAGAAAGAGAATAACATCATGACTAAGTTCAGGGACAGAGCAGGAGGAGAGAGACAGAATGAACGCAGGAGAGGGAGAGAAGAGAAAGAGGAAAGTATGATGTACTGACTCAAGGTGGACAGAACACGGAAAGATGGAGAGAAGGGAAGAACAGAAAAGCATGACGATGCAGACTGGGATGGTGAGAGTGGGGGAGAAAGAGGAGGAGGTGGACAGGGTGATCACACTGACCAGGTCGGGGGACAGGCCCAGGCCGCGTAACTCTCTGACGCTGTTCTGGGTGGGTTTGGTCTTCTGTTCCCCGGTGGCGCTGGGCTGCAGGGGTTAGAGCACTCAGCTCAGAGACTACATGCCACAGGGCCATGGGCTCAGGTCCCAACTAAAAACAACTACCTACTGAGGCACTCATTGAGCCGCTCTGATATAAAGCCAGTGGGGATATAATGAACAAATGACAGCGTGCACTATATTTACAGATGTATAAATGTATGTGTGTATAATTACTCTCATAACTGAGGTAGCAGGCTGTGGGCCTTCATGTGTGCGCACAAGTCTGTTTGTGAGTGGCATTGCACTTTTACCTGAAGTATCAGGCTGTGTACCTGTGTGTGTGCCTGTGAGTGAGTGAATGTGTGTGTGTGTGTGTGTGTGTGTGTGTGTGTGTGAGAGAGAGAGAGAGAGAGAGAGAGAGACCACACAGATACCTGAGGTACAAGGCTGACGTGAATGTTGCAGAAATTCTCCCGTTTTACTTTGAACTGGAACTGCCGGAAGGCCTCGATAAACGGCATGCTTTCAATATCCCCAACTGTACCGCCCAGCTGCAGTGCAAGAAGGACAGTGACTCAACCCCAATCCCAACAGTCATTTTATTACACAAGTCACCCCAAACGCAACACACCCTTTGAACACTGCACTCTGGAAACGGGGCTCTTCACAAGGTGATCACAGAGAGGAGGTGAGGCTCACCTCGATAACACAGACTTGGGGCTCCACCTCGTCATCATCCACAGAAATCCTGGCCTGCCGCATCACCCACTCCTGAATGGCATCGGTGATGTGAGGCACCACTGTGGGGAGGGAGAGCACCTCAGCCCTAGCATCGTGCTAAATGGCATCATGCACAACAGCTTAATCGTCATGCTAAACAGCGGCGCGCGCGACAGCATTAACACCATGCTAACCAGAATTACACACAATACACTACTGCATCATCCTCACACCTTAATGCACTGCAGAATTAGCATCATACTAAACAGAAACACCGTCACTCGGAGCAGGATTAGCAGGGCCGGCTCTTGGCATAAGCGATATAGGCGGTCGCCAAGAGCGCGGAATGCTGGAGGGGCGCTGCTGGTTGCCCTAAAACGGGAAAAAATAAATAATAAAAATTGTGGCGCCCATAAGCGCTTTTTTCTCTTTTTTTCCCTGCAAAAAACAAAAGAACAAATGAAGAAAGAAGTAAACGGTGCCATTATATGCTATGCAGCCCTGTAGCTTCATCATTTGACTAGGCTCCAGCGGGCCTGCATCTGTGGTGCAGTGTCACTTGCGTGCACTGGAGGGGGGGGATGGGGGACTGCAGCACATTTTAATCTCAGAGAGGGATGGGTCTGAATGACAGTTGTCAAGAGGTTGGTTATTGCTAGTTTTACATTTCATTTTCATGCAATGAAAAGGTCCGAGCCGTCAGGTGTGCAGTGCGGAAAGTGGAGGAAGGAGGGAAAGGAAAAGAAAACCTAATATAGAGGTTTGTCATCTTTTATTTCTTAAATTCTGTTTTGCGTGAAGAAGTTTTATTTTTTCAAGCCAGCAAGGATGAAGTACAGCAAAGCTCGCAAACCCTTTCAGCAGCATCGGGCACAGGGCGGGGCATTTGTGTTTTTATACAGTCAAATATTGTGCTACGTTGGAAAACTCTACTGTGCCCAAAAGTTTGATGAATCAGCATTATAACTGTCATCCATTTTATGATGCCAATAGGATAGTGAAAATCATACCAACCCTAAGTCTGACTATGCAGTCCCATAAGTTCAACTGTATAGCATTTTTTCTGGTTTTAATTGATGTTCTTACCTTAGGAGTCATCCAGACATAAACCCGTCATAGTTTTCAATCCGAAAAACAAACAAACTTGGACAAACGCCACTAAATCGACTCTTTACATTTAGGCAGTTGCCACACGTCTTAATGATTTTCACCATGATTAGCCTTTTTTTTTTAACTCATGATGCAGAGCTGTAGATTGTACCATAGCCCTTCAGGGACACCAAGTGCACCCACAGGCTCTTGTGCGCTGATCTACCAGAACAATAAGTGTTCTAGCCTGTGTTCTAGCCAGCCCTCACTCCAATAGAACATGAAAATCAAATTCTCTCTGTTCACACAGACAGCCAGTAGTCTGCAACTTCAAAAATAGGGATGCATACTCAAGCAAAGGTATTAATTTTTACGAGGAGGAATTAATGGGTTCTCACTAGGGGGAATCTTTCAATGAAACAAATTAGTTTTGTATTGGAATTACTGAATCCTCTTGCAGTTTACTGTGCCTAATTAGCAAAAGTCACCAAGACTAATTGGTCAGGGAATGCATTTTCAATAGCACTGTTGTATATTGATCACAATGTTATGAGGCATTCTCTTTCTCACAAAAACTAGCAGCCTTATCTGCTTTATAACTGTCGAGATGCACTCAGGAAATATTTGCAGAAAAAAAACATTTGCTTTTCACCAAGCTATTTACTTTGTAAATAGTGGAGTTAAACCCACATTGAAGCTTTAATATTGTATCTATATTTTATTTTTTCTTCTATTTTTCTATTCTATTGCAGTGCTTTGTATTGTTCGAACATGGCACTTTCTAAGTGCATGTTGCGGAAGCTGTCTCTAAGACTTCACTTTTTGTACTTTTAAATTTGAGATTATTTTGAGAATTAAACAAACTGTTGTGCTGGGTGTAATGGCAGTTGCGCATATGCTGCAATGACGGGCTTTGGGAGGTGGTGGACACCAAATCCTAATCTTGCCAAGGGCGTCAAAATGGCAAGAGCCGGCCCTGAGGATTAATGTTGGGCTAATCAGCGTCACAAACCATAACTTAGCATTATGCTAAACCCCCACCACACACCACAGCTTTACCATCACATTAAACAGTCTCATACCGCAACATCTAAGCCAAAGAAAACACTTGGTACAGAGGACACCCAATAAAAGTGCACAGCCCCTACTATTCAAAAATATTTTTGGGCAATTTTTGAACAGCTAAATCAGCTCAAAAAGCCCAGATATACATGTTGTTGGCAGTGTGCCATGTTTCTAGGAATCTAGGTAGCTTGCCACATCACCTGGATGCCAGAACTCATGTGCAAGGAGAGGTTAAAAATGAAAAAGGCAACTGTAAGAGTTCTTTCGATGAATCGATCATGAATGAATGGCCTATATTAGAGTCATCAGGTAACAAAGAGAAATTAAAGTTGACATAAGATTTGGTAGATTCTATCTGTAACTGATGCAGTCGTTTCTCAAGCCTAACTAAAGCTGACAGGCGCTTTGGGGTTTGGGGGCCTGCCGGTGACTAAATTTTGTTGGCTCGGCAGACTTTCAAAATCCTCCGACAGTCACTGGCCGATTCAATTCCATATTTTATGTAAACGTGCTCCCTGTAACCACTTGGTTTAAAAAAAAAAAAAAAAAAAAAAAGAGCAGAACATAACCGGTGACTCTTTGTTGGGACAAAGTCCTGTCATTCAATGTTGTGAAACCACTGTAGTGATAAGTCAGGCTTCGCCAAGGGAACAAGGGAAATCTGTGCAAGCTTCAGCCTGCAGGTAGGTCCCAGTTTCCCATTTTATTTCAGAAACTAACAGCAACGCACACCTGCATTATGGCACATTGTCACTCAGGTTCTCATGATAAGTAATATTGAACCTAGATCCTTCTGTGTAAAAGTAAGCTACAGAAAGAGGAGCGATCAAGACTAATTTGTGTACACTTTATATAGATAAGCAGGTTCCTTGGTGTCCATTCGCATCATAACATTCGAGACATTGCCACACCAAGTATTGTTTGATTGGCTAAAATATATGAAATGGCGGCAATTATAAATTTGTGCCAATGCGTGGCATTTCAGAGGTCTGACGTTTCATTACTCAGTGCATAACAAGAGTTGTCAGAAAGACAACAAAGCTCGCCGGGGGCAAGGTTAAAGTTTTTCTGCACGCGGATGGACGCGGACGCGGACGCCGGGGGTACGACAATAGCTCTCTGGACATTTGTCCCGGCGAGCTAATAAAAAATTGCAAAAATTTGCAAAAAAAAAAAAAAAAAAATTTATGGAACGAGAAGAACAAGCACTTTTTGGATGAGAGCTGAAACAAATGTTTTCTTTGCCTTCCACATCACCACACACAAAAATGTCACAATCTTAGCATGACGCTACATGGCATCACGGCCCATAATTCTGTACGGTTAGCATGATGTTAAACGCCTCTTGCTCTGCAAAGTCTCAATGATGAGATCATGCCAAACATTGTCACCCTCCCCATAAGAAGGCTGGAGAAGTTCTTTTTAAAAACCCTTAACCCAGCATAGGGGAGTCTCCACATACAAGCCCCACCCACTCGACCCTGTATCTCCCCTCACCCTGTACAGTCTTCCCAAGGTAATCTCCTTTTCGCTCCTTGTTGATCACAGACTGGTAGATCTTCCCAGTAGTCAGGTTGTTGTCCTTAGTCAGTCGAATATCTAGAAAACGCTCGTAATTCCCCAAATCCAGATCCACCTCGCCCCCATCGTCCAGGACGAAAACCTCACCTGCACACAAAAAACAAAGGCAAACCCAAGACAGGACTGTGGAATCATTTTTTTATTGATTGATTTAATTATTATTAATTGTTTATCCTTGCTTGCTCCTACTTTGCTTTCTTTCATAACCTTTTCGGCCTAGAGTGTGTGTGTGCTTGCATATTTCTGATTTAGCAGGGGCCTGCATAACTGTACCAGTGCGTCATTACATATAGCCTATCTAAAGTCATGCAAAGCTGAATGTCTGTACCAAGGACAAGATGTTTTTCTCTGTCTCTAAGTTTGCGTTTATAGAAAGCTCCGGAATGCATAACAAGATAAACTGGAGCCGGGGCTGATAGAGAAGACAGGTGCTCTCCTCCCCAACGAGATGTATGTGTGCAGCCTTACGACAGCGTGACGTAGGTGGCATAAGACAGCGAGGGGTCTCCAGATTACATCATGATGTGTAAATCAGCGCGGGGGGAGGAGAACGTCATGGAGTACCCCTACAAAAACCAGAGAGAGACTAACTGTATCATCCTCCATCTTGACTTGACTTGTATGGGGATCCTTTGCTGCAGAAAAGTAAACGGACTTTGGCTTGAATATTAACTTCTCTGCCTCTGACTGATTTTTTCCCTGAGTAGTCTGGGTTTCTTATGTGATGGTGATACGAGGAATATAATGTTAAAATTCCTTTAACATTGGGGGCTCGTCCGGGATTCCAATATCTCACCTGCACTCCCTGGAGAATCGGCGCCGACTGAAATTCCGTGCACGGTCGTCTTGAGAGACGTTAAAGAAGGGAAAGTCCTCAACCCGGAGCGACTGGCAAGGCTCCTTGGGTGTGTAGTGAGGCCAGGAGGGAGGTTCTCCAAGGTGTGTGGTGGAGGTGCGGGTGAGTGACGGAATTCTTACTGAATTTGGCTTAGTTGCTGTGTGAGACAGAGGAGTTAATATTGCCAATTATGGGACAGACGAACAGTAAGTGTGGTGTTGTCGTTCTTGTAGTAAGGACTGCTGTTCTGGGACAAATGTTGACGTGACTTTGACTGAAACTGGGCATTTTGTTGAAAGTTGACATAATGGTTCTGGGAATCATTGTGGGTAAAGGAGTTTGGGTTTAGTTGAAATAGAGCATTGTCTGCGTATGTTATCAAAGCAACAATGGGGTTAGATCGTAAGAAAATTTAAGCCTTGGATCTTTTCCAATGTGAATGAATGTGAGAGAGGAAAGTGCACTGAGGTGTGTGTGTGCGCGCATGTGTGTGTGTGTTTATGTGTGTGTGTGTCCTGAGCTCAGACTGCGTTTCTGTGTGGAAATCAATGTGAATGAACCTAACTCTGTGAGTGTCTCTAAACAACTGCATTGCTGGCATATTTGTTAGTTCTGTCTTTGTTAGATTGAATGCAATTGTCATTATATTCCATGAAGTGCTCATATAAATGTCTACAATGAAATTAGCTTTTATTCAAAATAATTTAAGGTGCCTGTTGCTTAGCCAATATTTACAGTATTTTATGGAATCCTCACTGTAACTACAGAATTAGTAAAAAGTGAAATTTCTAAGAAAGAAGTGTAAATAAGCAGTGCAAATTTGTAGGAGTTAAGCCATTTTACTGACTATGGAGTACTTAAAGGACAAACTTGCAGAAGTACACAGAATAATTATTCCTTATGAAACCGAGCAAAAGTCACTATTTCTTGATAAAATAAATGCTAACTCCTCCTAAATGATCGGTTACTATAAACAGTGGGAAGTTTAGATGAAGTAACAATTGAATGTAAATTATACAAACATGGACAAGTGTTTCTAATGTTGTGGCTAACTGAATTTCTTTAAGATGAAAGACAAAGTGAATATTTAAATGCTCTAATATTTGGCAGTAGTAATACATTGTAGAGAAAACTACCAGTGATATTCTCTATGAGCATGAATTAATTACACTATTTACACTTAATTTGAGAAATATTTTAAAGAGCTAGAAAATCTAAGCACTTTTCTGTAGATAATCAGGCTGTGTGAGATTGGTGTGCTAGAAGCACATCTCTGAAAAGAAAATGAAGTGAAAGTGAACAAGAATAACACAGTGTGTTCAAAATTTGCCAAAATACTGTGTAACACTGTATACAATAAGAGACGGTGTGCCAAATTCAATTTAGAGGTTTTTCTATCAAGCACTGAAAAATTGCAATTGCTATCTGAAGTGAAAAAAAAAAAAAAAAAAGGTAAAATGATCAGAAAAGTGCCAGTAAATACAAAATATAATATGATATTTAATGGTATATATTAAATTGAGATCAAAAAAATCAATCAAAGTGTTAGAGAATCATGGATCTTTAGATGGGGAAGCACTAAGTGGAACAAATGTGCCTGAAAGTTTCCCTGACCAAAGAAATGCAATTAAAAATCTTTTCTCCATTTTGAACAGGAATTGTCAACGAGTGTCTCCATGGCAAAGGAACTGAGTGGACTGATAACCTTAATATGTTTATTTAACTTTTACAGGGAAGTGTCTGAACGAGTTGAATTAAAACAAAATTGTTCATTATTGTTTGTCTCTAACTCCTCTTGGAACTTTTCCACAGAGAGCACTGCTGAAGAGAAGAGATGAAAATAACCTTGGGTGAAAGTGATAAAGCTGGCCAGCTGGATATGTTTTAGCTTAAAAGTTTACCTTCTAAAATAGATTTGGGGAAATACAATCTGAAGTAGTAACACAAGACTAAATTCAAAAGTCAACGAGTAACGCAATCACATATTACATTGCTTGCGATTTCTAAATCCATTTTTGATTAAGTGAGTCAAATAAAAGGTACTGACTGAAAGGACCTTTATGTGCCAGGAGCCCAAAGTGAAAACTAATATTATATATGTAGCCATTTTTGTGAATAAAAAATATTAAAATTATTTTGCTAATTGTAACATGGTCTAAAGTGATTCCACCCGGTTCTGCTGATGATGTAGGAAAATGTAAGAATGTTTGGGGCTAATAAGCCCTGACTGTGCATTTCCTCCATGCTGTTAGCGGAACCCTAGCCTGAGGTGGATTGCTTAATCACAATTCATTGAGAGGAAAAAATAAAAATGTATTCTCCATTGTGTAAAAGAAGTCCTATCTAACAATACCCTTCCCAATTGAAAGCCTATATTACCAAAATCCCTCTTCCATATTGCTGTAGGTTTGGTGCATGGGCAATGCCATGTACCAAGAGGGGGGGACCAAAGGGTTAATAGATGAGAGTACTATCACTTCTTTACTAAAATTTTTTTTTAATATATACACTTAACACCATGTAAAGTGAAGAGGTGATGTGGTAGTATTGATATGATCTTTATCTAAATGAAGTGAGAAGCTATAGATGCCATCACAAGTGGAAAATTTTGAGTAGGGATATTGTTCCTAGATAAGTGATTCCAAAAGCATTCTATAGTGATAATGGGCCAGAATTTAGAAATGAAGAACTGGCTCTTTTGGGAGTAAAAATTGAGAATAGAATTGAAAAAACTTGCAGATCATCCACAATTAGCAGGATTAGTGGAGAGAACTAATAGAACCCTGAAAGCAAAACTGCACAAAGCCATGGCAGAAACTAAATGGAATACAGTAGCATGTTTGCCATTATATTAACTAGCATGAGGATAACCCCACAAGCAGGGATTGGGGTTGTCACATTATGATGCAGTATGTGGGGTAACCTTTTGAGTTGCCACATTTATTATTATTATTATTATTATTAATAGTAATATTATTATTATTATTATTATTTATTAAATAGAAGAAGCGACTCTGGCAGAGTATATGAATAGAATGTTGACTAACAAAAGTGAGATGCGAAATATGCTTCCTCCTAGATCAGTAGCGGAATTGCCGCCTGGTGAGATAAAGCCTGGAGATTGGATCCTGGTGCGAAGAGTCGGAAAAAAGCGGAAGTGGAGTGAACCGGCGTGGAAGGGTCCATATTAAGTGCTCCTGACCACACCGACTGCAGTAAAAATCCAGGAGAGGGAGGCGTGGATACATCAGTCACATTGTAAAGGTGGTGTCTCCTCCTCCAGCGGGTGTGTAGGTACATCTGGGTGAGTCAGGATAGACTTGGAGGGAGTCCGGCTACAAAGGGGGGCGTGGCATATAGAGCCCGCCCGTCTCAAACCCGGTGAAGAGTTTATTTACGCTCCAAGTCAGTAGAGACTCCGCGACTTATTCATTTAAAAAAAAAAAAAAAAAAGAAGGGTTTAATGAAATGGCTTATCTCTCCCTGTGTCTGTTCATTTTTAAACATATGTTGCACCTACAATGAATGTGAACAGTATAGTTAAATGCACCATGGCAGTGTCTACTGCATGTAATGGATTAGTTTCAATAGACCCCAGTTTACCCCCACTTAATATAGTCGATGTGTCAAAGGAAATGGCACAGGGTTTGTGGGAGTAACCCAGGGGTGCCAGGGGAAGCTATTGATTTTGAGTGGGTATCCACAAACAAGCGACGGGAACAATTCGGAATGACTAACCGCCCTGGGGGGAAGGGTTAGCATCTGGGGAGCCATTTCCCTATGATGAAATTAAATTGTTTGCATTAATGGGTGCACCGATTAATGCTTGGGAAACCCTGATTGTAAATGACGCACCAATTTCTTTTCTATGTGACACGGGGGCATGTTGAACTGTTATCAGAAAAGTAAGCGCAATTTTTCCACATCGGCTCAGCACAAATGTGACACAAACTTGTGCTGCAAATGGGGCAATGGGACAGCGTAGCAACAGAGGAACTCAAATTCGAGGATCCTGAGGGGATTGCTACACTCTGCTCTGTAATGGTGTCCACACAGTGCCCAGTAAACCTCCTGGGGAGGGACGTAATGTCTAAACTGGGGCTCGGGGTGGTTCCTACTGGTCCTACTACGTGGGAGACAATGCGTGTGTTCAAGGAAAAGAACAAAGTGAGGTTGCAGGGGATCAGATGGTGGTTCTGGGAACCGGACCCCAGCAATCTACTAAGCGTTGCAATTTGCAGATTCGCCCCCTCGTAAGCCGATTACAGAAATGTTGCAAATAGTGCTGCGGAGAGGACTGAAGACCCCCGTGTCTGGTGAAGTAGTGTCTGGTGAAGGATGAATTGACATATTTCCATGGTACAATCTAGTCGGCGAGTTTGTCGCATGTAAGGTGGTGGACAACACGTGGTACGTGGGTGACAGCCCACACCTAGCAGAGGGGTGATGGAGACGACCTCTGTGAACAGGTGAAGTGGGTGAAACTGTCAAAGCGAATGCGTCAGTAGGCGAGTGGTGCTTCTGTGATCGATGGGCCCTGAAAAGGAGACACCAGGAAGTAGAAAGCAGAGTTCTCAACCTGGGGGAGCCTGGGTGGAGATCTCTGTGAAAAGGGATCTAGCCTGGAACTGCGCCCTGGGAGAGGGAGGTTCGAAGGATCAAAGTGGTTTTCAAAGGATCTTAGTGCAAAAATTATGTGTCCAAGTTGGAATTGCAGGATGCTACTTCTGCTTATTGTATCTGTTGACAGCAGCACAGGGGGGGATCTGTCAGCTTATTGGGCCAGTATGTGTACCTATATACCCGCTAATGATGAGGCAGGAGGGGTGATTGATCAAGCCTTGCAACGTTTAAAAGACATATCTGATGCACAACAGCGAGACCTTGAACCAGTAGTGACAAATTCTAAGTGACTGGCTTCTGTCTGGGGGTTGGAAAGCGGGAATTACATCTGTAATGTCTTGTAGTTTGGGGATTCGCAGTACTGCTCTTTTGCAGTTGCTGTGGAATTCCGATAATTAAAGAAATGATATCAAGAATGTTGAGTACTAATCCACAGTATCAGAGGTTTCTATTACAGGACAAAAATGAGATGTATACTCTGCCCGAGGAGCTGAAGGATTGTTTGAACAAAAGAATGGAGAGTAGTGGTGATATGATGACACATCTTCCCCGTGAATGAAGCACATGCTGAAAAATGAAAGTGGCATGCTGGCGGATAATCAATTATAAACAGGGGGGAAATGTGGAATCATTTTTTTATTGATTGATTTAATTATTATTAATTGTTTATCCTTGCTTGCTCCTACTTTGCTTTCTTTCATAACCTTTTCGGCCTAGAGTGTGTGTGTGCTTGCATATTTCTGATTTAGCAGGGGCCTGCATAACTGTACCAGTGCGTCATTACATATAGCCTATCTAAAGTCATGCAAAGCTGAATGTCTGTACCAAGGACAAGATGTTTTTCTCTGTCTCTAAGTTTGCGTTTATAGAAAGCTCCGGAATGCATAACAAGATAAACTGGAGCCGGGGCTGATAGAGAAGACAGGTGCTCTCCTCCCCAACGAGATGTATGTGTGCAGCCTTACGACAGCGTGACGTAGGTGGCATAAGACAGCGAGGGGTCTCCAGATTACATCATGATGTGTAAATCAGCGCGGGGGGAGGAGAACGTCATGGAGTACCCCTACAAAAACCAGAGAGAGACTAACTGTATCATCCTCCATCTTGACTTGACTTGTATGGGGATCCTTTGCTGCAGAAAAGTAAACGGACTTTGGCTTGAATATTAACTTCTCTGCCTCTGACTGATTTTTTCCCTGAGTAGTCTGGGTTTCTTATGTGATGGTGATACGAGGAATATAATGTTAAAATTCCTTTAACAAGGACTTATTCCTGTTATGTGCAATAAAAACAAACAAACAATAATTTCACCATTTCTTTTGAATAAGATCCTCCAAAAATTATATTTAAAAAAATATGCATTTCCACAACATACCCTACAGCCCCAACCACTTAAGATTAAATACAATGACATCATCAAAACTAGCTTCACATATTTTCTCTAAAAACTGACAGGAGGAAAAAAAAGTTACTCCATATACAAAGGGCTGGCTTCACATACAAGGATTAAGCTTAGTCTTGGGCTATATTGAACTTTGCATGAAGAATCAGTGTCTGAGAAACTGGCCCTCTGTTTAGTGGATCAAGAAGATGTATTCACCACATTGGCTAAACTTGATTGTCATTACTGTGACTAACACAGATGTACCATGACCTTCAATTCGCACATACTTTATGTCCCCGAGATGTCAAAATAAACATATTGCAAGGATGTTTCCAAACAGCAGAGTGGAGTACCGTGCTCATAGGGAGAGAATGTTCCGGCGTCGATGTTGATGTAGGGGTCAATCTTGATGGCGGTGACGTGGAGGCCGCAGGACTTGAGGATTGTTCCCACGCTGCTGGCGATGATGCCCTTCCCGATCCCCGAGATCACGCCGCCGGTAACCAGGATGTACTTCATCGTGTGGCGAGTGGTCTGACGGGGCAAGGAAAAAGGAACAGGAAATGTAAAATGTCATCTGCCCAAGCAGTCACACCTGCACCGCACCATTTTCTGCCTATCTATGGTAATATTCAGAAATAACAATGAAAAATATTAGAAAAATATGATGCAGTCTGAATGCATTTGGAGAAACTTTTTATTTTTTAAGCTCTATACCTCTAGATATTTCAATCTGAAAACAACCAATGTGAGTTTGAGACTGTCGGCTTTCATTTTATGGGTATTTAGTTCATGTCATAAGAACAATGCATTAACCACAGGCCTCTGGATTTAGTCAACACTGCTCGTCATTAGACTTAACAATATTTCAACCAGCTAAGGGTTTCAAATTCAGCCATAAATGCCTGTATGGTGGCGTTTTTGATTGGAGTTCATGCAGTTCTGTAGATGCAAAATCTTTTTTTCATTTTCAGGAAAAACGCGTTCAGTAGCTAGAAGGCCTGAAAGCTAGAGAGAACCTATAAGGCAGGAGTGGTAAACAGGTGGAGGGGAGGCCATGAGGAAGCCAACAGCAGGGCTGTAGAGATAGTGGGAGACTGATAACTCATGTGGGTTGCCACGTGTTAACAGTATACTCCAGAACCAACAGCGCACAAAACCTGACGTACAGCCGTTTACGACCAATTTTGGGTAGATGTGCCACACCGAACTGGTGTGCAGGCACTTCGCACAGTGATAACCGGACAATACGTTAGTTGCTGCCATCAATACTACCACAATACTTGAGTGTTATGGAAAAACCTAGTAATTCTAATTTTGGTTGAAACTGAGCAAGGACTTGTTTGTACTTACTAAGCTTTGCCTCATCATATACAATAAGATACATGAAAAATAATCATTGATATCCCATGTTTTGCAATGGCAAAATCTAGCAACTCATCGGTATTTAATCAGTAGTGAAGTAAAAAACCTAGCAAGGTGATCTTCCTTCCACACAAAATTTTTTATTTTTTGTTATGACAAAACCTGGCAAGTTGAAGTAGCCAATTTTGAAGCAGTATGCCCATAACATGATCTGTCAAGTTAGTCCCATGCAGAGCATTGGATGCACAGGAGATTAATGGTTAGAATTCATAATTCACGCACTCATAACGACCACAAAAAAGGATTCAAGAGGGAAGCTGATGGTGCAGTTAACATTGAACTGTCAAATGCCACAGCAGCTGCATAATCATTATGTTTTTGTCCATCATTTTGAAAAATTACTTTCTACATTTTCAGATGGAAAAATTTTTGAGAATCATATTGCCAAGGATACCGATAAGAAAAAAAAAACCTCCATAAATATCTTATTATGCAATGAACAAATAACTTCCAGGTCAGTGTTATTGCTGTTGGACAAGAGCTTAACCCCGAAGGGTTGTCTTTTTTCTCGGAATCTGCCTTTTGTGACTTACTAGGTTTTTCCATAACACTCAAGAATAATGTCAGCAAGCTAGGTTTGCCTGAGGCATTTGAAGCGCCAACCACGTCACTGAGCTGGCGAGAGAACAAGTTAATGAGTCCGTCGTTATTTGCACGCCCAAACGTAAACACATTTCTTAGAGTGCTGTGTGCCTTAGGCCACTGAACCATGTCAATGGGCATAACGGCGCACACCGTAGCCTTAGCGCTGACATGACAGACTGTTTTGGGCACCGAACAGAACAGTTTACGAAATGAGTCAACCAACAACACAATGTAGGCCAGGGATGTGGAATCCTGGCCCCGCAGGGCCGGTGTGTATGCTGGTTTTCATTTCTATCAATTACCCTGACTAATTGAGCTAACTGGTTGCAAATGCAATATAGATTTATGCAAAGATTCGATCAAAGAAAAATTATTTTATGTAGGAGACAAGAATCCCCAAATTCATAAAGGGTGTTTCTTTCCTTGATCACCGTTAACTTGGTTAAACACTGTATAAACCGGTGATGATCGGGCAGGCAAATTTAGGCCCGAATTCATGAAGAGAGATCAGATCAGCTGCTGTTTATCCAACGTACATGGTTAGTCTCACCTGTCTAAGTAACAAAAGAAATTCGTCCCAAGGGGCTTGTTTATCTCGTGTACAAGGTACCAATTCTCTGTTGGCTTGCTTGTGTAGCTGGACGCATGACCATGATCTCTTGCGCATAATTGAAATGGCACAGGAAGAGATGGCAGACCAAAGGCAAGGTGCCGAATTGAGGGTTTTCAAAGACAGGACGAATCCTTCAGAAGAGTATAGCCAAGCGATACAGAATTTCCAAGAATCATACCGTTATATTATAGACCTAATCGAAGCAGACGACACCATGCCCTTCTTCCAGTACACCAACTATGTATTGCCCAGCGCTATTATGCATATGGTGCATTCCAAATGGTTGTTGGTGACACGTGCGGTGTATCACAGGCTACCTGCTGTTGAGTAGTTGGTCGTGTTACCGAGGCAATGTGTGCCAACCGCTACTCGTCGGTGAAGGGAGACTTCTACACAGATGGATAAACACCCGATTATGTTCTACCTGAATTGCGCTAGTCACAGGAGTTCACACGCAAACTTCTCTGTTTTAGCCACCGTACAGTATTTGCACGTGACTAAAAATAATCGGGTGATCATCATCCTTCATGAATTCGGGCATTCTTTGGTCATTCAAGACAATTTAAAGAAATGCGGCAGAAATGTCAGATTTCTTAAGTACACGAATTATTATATTATCTAAATTAGCCAAAGGCCAGAAGTTGGGAGCGAAAACCAGGAACTCACTGCCGACCTCTGATGTAGACACCTGAAAATTTCTAATGGCACAATGACTATCATACGCATAATTCCGAATACGCGGGCCAACTTCCAACTTGCAGCGGAACAATTAGCTAAGATAGCCAACAACAGGCGGAGCAGAAAGCAGTGCTGCCAACTGTACAACCACACTGACATTTGGGCCTCAGTCATAGAACCAGCCAGCCAAATAACTCGCGTGCCCACCATGCAGTTACAGTCAAATGGACTGTTATGTAATAATGTTTTCCCTGAACCGGCACAGCTACCGAACCTATAAGGAAATCATGTAAATATGGCGGGAAATGACACTAAGGTAGAGTCGAATATAGAGCAATATTAGACGCGAAGTTATGACAAACATAAATTTTGTATTTTTAATTTTTTTCATCTCACCTCGTCGAGGTCGCGTACACGCACAACGGATTCCTCCATAATTCAATCACAAAATAAAGGAGCAAAAGGATCTTATTTTAGCGCTAAAATTGGACCAACCACTAGCGAGCTAAGCGACTTTAGCTTGAATACTAGCTTTGCAGATTGTTGAAATGCCAAAGCTAATGTCAAGTCAACCGCATGCAGTCTTATCATGAGGACGTAGCAGGTAGTGAACACTGGAATTTTTCAAATGTCTTTCTTCGCCCCATGAAGTCTTAGCTCGTCAAACAACATGCGTGTCAGAAGCAAAGGCTCCAGCTAACAAAAAGCTAGCGTCACTTGTCCTACAGTCACACATCTGCCACATTGTGATGCTACTCACCGGAGAAAAATGAACAAACCGATGCCGTTTCTCCAACAATATTCAGCTACGGATGTGTGACAGAGGGAAAGCCAGCGATTCAGCCCTTAGACAGTCCTCGCTTCCCCAACGAGAATAGTATAAGCCTGATGATCGACTGAACGTTTCTGATGCCCCAACCTGCTTCTCCACGTGTAGGACCATCTGCATAACGAATTTACACTGACGTCATTTGATCAGCGCGCCTGACGTCACACGCGGGAATGTTGGGATATTGAGGCAGGCATCACGATAGACCCGATGGATTCCATGTTGCAGTGGAATAAAAAACAAAGATTGAAGTTCTTGGAAAAATAGGAGTGCGACGCTTCGGATAATTAGACAAGAAGGAGAGACTTCAGTTCAGAGAATACTTTTATTTTTTCCAAATCTAAGTTTTGACTGTAATAAAAAAAAAATTAAATTTCTTCATACCCTTTACTCCGAGGCAAGTGTGCTGAGGGCTGAAGTATATCTCAGCGAACACGGAGAAAAGCAGGAATGCACTCTTAGCAGATCACTGCTACATCCCCAAAGACTCTCAACATTCACTGTCTGATTTGTCTGATCAGCATTTATACTGATTAGTTAAACCAGATTGTTGGGGGGGGGGGGGTTGTGAGAGGAGGACGCGGTTCATTTCATTCATATTACGCGAATCTTCCAGTCTTTTCGGACAGGGGAGGGGCTCACGGCAGCACCCGTTGCTCGTTCAGGACAGTTACTGCAGAACGCAACGTGCTTTCACGTCAGTCTCCAAAGCCCCAGAAAACTCTCCAATAATAACAGGAAAAAAAAATCGCTAGATTAGTCGCTTTTGACAAAAAAGTCGCCAAGATGATTTGGAAAGTCGCCAGATTTAGGGAGAAAGTCGCCCAGTTGGCAACACTGGTGGGGTGGCAGTATTGCTTACTGCATCACAATTCAGGCTGTAACCTGAGCAAATATAGAGTTTTATTGCAGATACGTACATATTTCTAAATGTTGGTCAAATGATTTTACCTTCTGTAACAAGTGCCCTATTTTTAAAAATTTGAATATATTATTATATTTGTTTCATATGCATTCATAAAATACAGTTATGAGGGAATGAAAGTACATCCTCTTTCAGTTCTATGGTTTTATATACATGATAAAAACCCAGCTGGTTCTAATCAGGTCCCAAAATTATGTAAATATAACCTCAGGTATAAAGCATCACACAACATATTCCACCGTGCCATTAATTTTTCAAAATTTCACAAAATGCAGAGGCCATGTGTGAAAATCAAAGTACACCCTTACTGCTTTCATAGGAATTAAGAAAATAAGTAGCAGCCAGGTTTTGCTGATCAAATGCACTTGATTTATTGATCAGCTAGTGTGACCACCTCTATAAAAGCAGAGGTTTTGGCACTTTGCCGGTCTGGATCATTTAAGTGTGTGTTCTGTTAACACAACGCCAAGCAGGAGAGACATCAGCAATCATCTCACAGAAGCAATTATTACTGCCCATCAATATGGGAAGGGTTATAAGGCCATTTCTAAACTATTTGAAGTCCATCATCCTACAGTGAGGAAGATTGTTTTCCCACTTGTGAATAGTCACAGTAGTTGCAAATCTTACCAGGAGTGGATATCCTGGCAAATTCACCCCAAGGTCAGAATGTGGAATGCTCAGAAATTGCACGAAACCCAAGAACTACATCTAGGTGTCATGGTTTTGCCCCTGCCGGTGGAAGACATGAAGCCAGCGCACACTGGGACCATGTACCCAAAAGCAACATTAGGGACCCAAACACACACAGGCTGAGTATAAAAATCTTCCATTTAAATAACAAAATAAAACCCAGAGGGGAGCGGCAGCACACATAATCACATAGCAGAGCTCCCAAAACAAAATACTGCTGCACTGCTCTGAGGCGCAGCCAACCCTTAAATAACAAACCTTCACCTCCACCTTAATGAGCCACACCTGTTGCCCATCAAAGTGGAGGCAAAGAATGCAACAGGGGGAGGGACTGCAAGGACAAGCCCTTACACTAGGACTATACAGGTCTCAGTTGGCATGTTAAAGTTCATAACACTACAATTTGAATGACTGAACAAGAATGGCTTCTTTGGAAGGGTTGCCGGGTGAAGCCTCTCCTCTCTAAAGCCAACATGGCAGCATGGCTTAGGTTTGCAAATTTGCATCTGAAAAAACCAGACGTCTTCTGAAACAATGTCCTTTTAAAAAAGGAGACCAAAGTGGAGTGGATAGGCTGGGGGTGTCCAATCTTGTCCATAAACGGCAGTTGTAGGTGTAGGTTTTTGCTTTATCCTGGTGCCACAACACCTGATGCCACTAATTAACTGATGGGGGGGGGTCTATCGAGACCTCGATGAGTAGAATCAGGTGTGTTAGTGTCAGTGTGTAACAAAAACCAGCACCCACATGAGCCCTTTGTGGATTAGATTGGACACCCATGGGTTAGGCCAGTGGCTCTCAAATTCAGTCCTGGCGCCCCCCTGTGTATGCTGGTTTTTGTTCCAACCACAATTGCAATCTTAGGATTTTAACAAGCTGTTGATTTCTTTTAATTAGGTGCGTTTATGCAAATATACACATTGAGATATATCGTAAATATTGTCAGAGGGAAACAATTTATTCAAACATTTAAAAACCTCTTGTAACCGAGAGTCCCCCAATTGGGGGACTTTGGGAAGGCACAGGCAAAATAGCGTGAAATAAAACACTAATCACCTAAGAAAACAGTGATGTTGTCCATCAAATTAAACAGCACAACCTAAGCTACAGGGCGATATAAACGTTTTTTACGTGCCCTAAACACGCCTAAAATAATAACTAAATGAATTACGACATATCAAACTCTGTACAGCTCCGCTGTGTCAACCCACTCGACATATTGCCAGCTCTACCGCAACAGAAGTTCATGCCGAACACACGAGCGAGGCGTCAAATGACAGCTAAGACTCCACAGATTCTAATGATGTAATGCAAAGCGATCTATGCCAAAGTATCAGAGAGAACCAGGCCAAAGAATCACAGAAACAGAAATCGCTTTTCCAAACTATAGTAGTAAAATTTATCTGACCTTCGCTGTTCGGGCGAGAAAAGTTTATTTTTCCGTAAAATCCACACTTGATTCAGTAAGTTCTATTTCCTATGTTGCGTTCCAAAACTTTTCGGCATTCTATGGTAGTCTTCAGGACCCACGGGAAGCCTCGCAATGTACGTATGCATCAGGTAGTACTTCCCCAATGCCAGCCTTCTGCTGATTATAATTGGCCGACAGTACTGTCGATCTCATTTTGGTGAGTTTAGCCGTATTCTATTGGCTCTAACGATTCCAACGAGGGGTAGATGGTCAAAATCGACTAATCCGTGGCGGAGATAGAGCGATGCGTATTGACTGCATAGGTATTCGCCAAGTAGCCTGGCGCGCAGGACGCGCAGATGGAAGCAGAGCGCACGGATTGGCTTCGTTTCCAATTGGTTCTTGATCGTTTGATTCATTTTTTTCCTCGACATTTTACTAAATTGAATGAGAAATATGGCCAAGCAGGGGTCCAACAGACGTTTTACTGCCGATAAAGTGTTGAAACTACTGCGGCAGATCGCTGACAGCACGCTGTGTGTCTCGCAAGAGGACGAGTGCCTATATCATTCACCGGACAACGCACAAAACAGTGTTTACTCTGGTTAGCTACCGTCCTCCGTCTTCGAAATGGTACGGAATGTTTTCCAAATGTTGTATTGAAAGATTTATTGCTGTCAAAATTTCAATGTAGTTTGAGCTCGCTGCTTTTTCGGGCCAAAATGCCAGCCTAGTGATATGGTCTCGTGTTATGACACGCGATACGTTTCGTGTGTTTGTGTTTGTATGTGCGTGTGTATTTAAATGCGCGTGTGTGTGCGTGCATGTGCATGTGCATGTGTATGTTTGAGAATATATATTCATATTTATAACATAATGGAGAGTTGGCGTCTGCGTCTTGGATAGATATACATTGTTTCGCCTAGTGCGTAAACTACTAAAACTGAGAATTACGAAAGCGAAAAAAGGAAGGCGCACTCAAAGGCTGATGTTATAGTCTTTTTTTATTCAAAAACCACTCCTGGTCAGATACCTGGCTCCAGGAATTTCATTTTGGTGTGCAGTTTTACAGAAAGTTTTTCAAAAGCTGCACAAGGTAGAACTGTGTAAATGTTGTAGAAGTTCTAGTTTTTTTTTTTTTACTGTTTGTATTGTTGCTGAAATGTTAACAGTTTTACTGAAGTAAATCTGCTCTATTTGGAATCAACATTCAGTTGCTATGTATGGTCATTTTTGGAATGGGAACTAAATAGAGGTCTGGTTGAATTTTCAAAAAATTGCCAAAAACTGTTGTATTTGGATGTATTGATCACCATTGGAGATAAAAATGAAATGTATATTGTTGTACAGGAGAAAATTCAAATGGCATAGATGGTGCCAAACTGTGCCAAAATGGCCATTTTGGAGACGTCGCCTGAACAGTCTGTCCTAAGACCTCTCTAATTTTGTTCTACTTCACTTTATCAGAGTCAACCTTTGCAGAGATAATGTTCAGATGTTGTACTGTGGTCTGATAAAGGTTTAGAGCTGACGATGCATCATTTTCAAAGGGATATTCATCCTGAAAATGCTTTTTTATTTAGCCGAATCTACATTTTTTTATTTTTTACTGTGTGCCATCTTCATTTACTCTTCACCAGTATCACATATACTAATATGAACACATCTAAACCAATCTCACAAGTGTCCCATTTACTATGACACCAAAACTATTCAAATAGACCTTGTGGTTGCAGAGATATAGCCATTTTATTATGGGGTTGCAATATTCGAGCAGAAACCTAAAAAATAGGCTGGGTGTCTAATGGGTTAATCAACATAAATAATCAAAAGGTTCCTCATTGGTAAAACTCTTGACACATGGTGGCAAAACCCGACAATTTACCTTGCAAACAATGGAGTCAAACCTGTTGTGTTTCCTGTTGATTTTATTTGGTTCGGGCAGGTTATTTGGGAAAAACTCAAAACACCTGTATTCAGAAACCTAATTTGGAGCTTATTGATTTTCTCAGAGTCTAATTTGATCTGTTTAAAAATGTTTTCACCTGAAAATCCTAGCAAAATTGAAAATTAAGCACAATATGTTCAAGGGTTTTTATTCTTCATAGCAGAATGAATACGTCCATCCAAATGTGACTTAAGATGGTAAATAACTACTCTAAACATGGAATGCTGCTAATTAAGACAAAGTAACAGCTTTTTAAAATCCTAGAATTGCAGTTGAGGCTGGAACAAAAACCAGCATACACAGGGGGGCGCCAGGACCGAATTTGAGAACTACTGGGTTAGGCCATCATGCATAGCAGCAGATACCAAACACAGTTTATCGACACAAACACCTCACACGAACTGTGAAGCACAGTGGTGGAGGGCTGATTTTGGCTTGCCTTGCAGTCACAGCACCTGGGCACCTTGCAGTCTCTGAGTCGACCATGAACACTTCTGTGCACCACAGTATAATAGTCTCAAATGTGAAGCCATCTGTCCAACAGCTAATACTTGGCCGCAAGGGTCATGCAAGAGGACAATGATCCCAAGAACACCAGCAAATCTATGACAAAGTTGCTGGAAAAGGGGGGAGAAAAAATCAAGATTGCAATGGCCAAGTCCAGACTTCAACCCGACTGAAATATTGTGGCGGGACCTTAAGAGAGCTGTGCATATACAAATGGCCTATATTGAATCATGAGGTTTACTTAGTTTTAAAAGGAAAAAAATGTGCAGGACAATAGTCCACTGAATAAACTTTATTGCCACAGGGATGTTTCAGGTAAAATCCTTCCTCAGCCTGTTTCAGGCAACAAACTGAATGAATCACACGGGTGCGCGCTCGCACACACACACACACACACACACACACACACACACACACACACACACACACAGGTGTCACTTATCAGTAATCAGACGGATGCGGCAGCCTGTTCAAACCAGTATTTTAAACTGCTCAAACCAACATTTTAAGTTATTTTTAATGTTATTTACCGGCCATGTTGACAAAAGACATTATAACAAAAACAAGTTAGCACCAACTCTTCATTGAGTCCCTTTGGTTCAAAAGTGTCAAGAAAGTGAATGCAGAAACATTCCCTTTGTAGAAGGATTTTATCTCGATTTCCTTCTCTAGGTGGAGTTTTAATTGCTTCAATGGCCTGATATATGAGAACAGTTGTATGATTATGGCTATTAAAATGTCTAGCTACTGCTGATTTAGAATCGTGATTTCGAATGAAACATTTGTGTTCACAGATTGTTGTTCTTGTTTTGAATTCACGTTTTGTTTTTCTAACGTAGAACAGATTGCAAGGACATTTTAATAAACACATCAAATTTAGTGTTGCATATAATTCTACCTCTAACCTTTACAACCTTTCAAGCTTAAAGATGTTGAACAGGGTTTCCTCTGATTAGATTTGGACACTGAACACAGTTCAAATGAGGTAAATTACCATTGGAGACACCGGTCAGAAAATGAGATGGTTATCTTGATAAATCTGATCTCACAAGATAGTCTCTCAAATTGAGCTGTCTTTTAAAGAAAAATCTTGGTTACTCTTGAAAAGCTTTGCCAATCTACATACTTAGAATGTTTTCACATATGAATTCTGCACTTTGGCTGAATTTTGGTGTAATTGTTATGATTCTGTATCTGTCTGATTCTGTATTTATTATTTTTCATGTTCATTTATTCCATTCCATTAGTGCATTGCACATTGTCTCCCCTGTAATGTCTGATGTGATTTGTGTCTGATGTGATGCGTGTCCGTGTCCCCCAGTCCTAATTTTTCGGACCTGATAAGGACCAGTTGAATGATTTTTTTAAATAAACTATAGAATTGAAAGAGGGTGTACTTTTTTTTCTTATGACAGTACATCCACTTACCAAAAAGTAATGTTGGCCCTCAGTTTTTCTAAACCAAATATTAGGACAGTGTCCTGGAAATGCTCTATTGTCAACAGTCCCCACTAAAATTCTGTTGCCTACAAAGTCATACTACAGTTTTTTTTTTTTTCTGCGCACCAATTACTGAGCACAGCGCTGCTTGGAACTGCAATGTTATGCTTCCCACCGTCCTCCACTTTTCTTCTGTCTGTAAATATGGGGAAAGGAATGGAGGATGGGGTTAATTTCTCTGGTCACTGTTGATACATTCACCTCTCCTTTCTCCCTATTAGACAGTGCATTGGATAACCCACCATTACCACTTTAACCTCTGGCTGCTTACCATCATTCTGAAAACTAGCCCTAAATAGAAGCCTAAGCCCAATAAACTGTAAAAATTATATATTGACTTTACTTAAATATGCATACTAATTGCCTTAAAGTAATTTATGTTGACTTGAAATTAGATTTCAAGTCAACATAAATTACTTTTTTGAAGGCAATGAGTTAGAATTTTTCAAAGTCAACTTATTATACAATCCCAATTCCAAAATAGTTCGGACGAAGTGTAAATTGTGAATAAAATTAAAATGCAATGACTTTCAAATCACACCAGCCAGTATTTTATTCACAATAAAACAGAGATAATGTAGCAAATGTTGAAACTGGGAAATTTTACAATTTAACAATACAAAATGTGTTGACTACCACAGGTCTCAAAAAAGTTGGGACAGGAGCCTGTTTAGCATGGTGTAGCATCCCCTCTTCTTTTTAACACAGAGTGGAGGCATCTGGGCATTGAGGAGACAAGTTTGAGTTTAGCCATTGGAATTTGATTCCACTCTTGTTTAATACAGGCTTCCAGCTGCTGGAGAGTTTTGAGTCTGCTTTGATGGACTTTTCATTTAATTGTGCGCCAAATGTTCTCAATCGGTGAAAGATCAGGACTGCAGGCAGCCCAGTTCAGCTCACGGACTCTTCTACTAAGAAGCCAAGCTGTTGTAATAGCTGCAGTATGTGCTTTTGCATTGTCCTGTTGAAATACACAAGGCCTTCCCTGGAATAGATGTCATATGGAGGGGAGCATATGTTGCTCTAAAACCTTTATGTACCTTTCAGCATTCATGGTGCTTTTTAAAACATGCAAGTGTCCCACACTATATGCACTAAGGCATCCCCATACCATTAGAGAAGCTGGCTTTCGAACTGAATGCTGATAACAGGAGGGGTAGTCTTTCTCCTCTTTAGCCCAGAGGACACAAAGCCCATGATTTCCAACAAGAATGTCAAATTTGGACTCGTCTGGCCACAGGACACTTTGCTACAGTCCATTATAAATGAGCCTTGGCCTGCAGAACATGGTGGCACCTCTGGATCATGCTCAACAATGGCTTCCTTTTTGCATGATAGAGTTCTGGGTGGCATCTGTGGATGGCACACTGGACTGTGTTTACAGACAGTGGTTTCCTGAAGTATTCCTGGGCCAATTTAATAATGTCAGTGACAGAATTATGCCAGTGAGTGAAGCAGTGGTGTCTGGGGGCCCTGCTTGTACTACTTCCTATAGTAGACAGAGACAAGAAGATGGCACAGCTGCATGGCGCCGCTACAAGAGCTTGTCCACGTCTTCTTATGCTGTTTGTATTTATGTAAAATGTTTTCGTTTTTGAAACTTTCGCCACTGGATATGACAGCGAATCACTACTGCGGATTCGTGACAAGGTTTGGGGGGTGTCAAATGTTAACCCCGAGCTAAGATGCAAGGACTTTGCTGCATGTCCCACTGGACGCGGTGGAAGCGGGGACGGATGGCAGTGAGACCGAGGCCGATGAGGTGAACTCAGCCCGCGCCAGGAGGACCCACATGGAGGCGGCGAGCAACTCGGGGGTGGTGAGAACTGCCAGAGATGCCGTCATCGCGGCAAGCGAGGCGGGGTGCCTGTGTTATGGCCCCAATTTGTTATGACCTATCATACAACAAGGGATGACGGACAAAATGAAAAAAAAACTTTGACAGATTTAATTAAACAAATAAAAACTGACCTAGATTGATATAAACAAAAATGAGATATTTACAGTCCCTTTGGTGGGGTTGCTTTGCGATGATCTGGGTGAGGAAAATGCTCCAACACAGGCAAAAATCCACAAAAAGCTTCAGGTCTTGAAAGGAGTGACAGGTCTCTTCAAATGTATCCTTCCACAATTTCTCCTTGCAATTTCTCCTACTACTTTACTCTCAGTTTCTCTCCTTATATACTCTTTTGCAGCCCCCTCCCACCTTTTAGACTTTTTTTCAATTCTCTGGGACTTCCCATCTCAGACAGGCCCAGGACATGCCCAAACCTAGCTCCAGACTGGGCTTAACAGAAAAAAAGTCAATACTGCCATCTAGTGCCTTTTTTCACATTACACTTGTCAGACTGCGTGACCGCCCCTATAAGATCGTGCTGTCATCGATTTATTTGGCAAATATGCAATCTCTGCCAAACAAAATTGACGACCTGCTCAGCTGGATTCATTCCCAGTGCGACACCAGGGATTGCCCACTTACATGCAGAGGAACGGGATAATCAAACCGACTGTCCTTTCTATACACTGCTGGTCTAAAGATGCTTAGACAAAACTTCAGGGGTGCTTTGATTTGACAGACTGGTCTGTTTTTAAATCGGAGGACTTGGACGAAAACTGCGATACTGTCACTGGTTATATTAAATTCTGTATTGATAGATGCATCCCGTGCAGGACGGTTACGCAATTTTCGAACCAAAAACCGTGGCTTAACACCGACATCCAAATGAAATTAAATGAGCGAGCTGCGGCCTACTAAGTACAAACTTGCTCGGTACTCCCTGGAGCAATCTATCAAGGCCGCCAAGCGCTCTTATAGAAGATGTATAGAGGAGCACTTCAGTGAAAATGACCCCCGTCGCATGTGGGAGGGACTAAACAGCATGACATCCCACAAACCCAGAAGTCAAGCTTGTGTTGCCAATGACCAGTAACTGGCAAATGAACTTAATACTTTTTATTCCAGATTTGACTCCATGAACACTGACCCCCCTGTTTTTATCCCCTTCAACACCGGTGAGCAGAGACGCCTTATTGTGACCGAGAGGGCGGTTCATAGGGTTCTGTCTGGGGCTAAAGCGAGAAAGGCCACCGGGCCGGATGGCATTCCCTCCCGGGTTGTTGGAATTTGTGTGGAGCAGCTTGGTCCTGTGCTCACTGACTTATTCAACTCATGTCTGGAGCGTTGCTATGTACCAAGGAGCTTCAGGGAGTCCGTCACCATCCCGATACCAAAAAAGACTCCTGTTTCTTGTAATAATGACTACAGACCTATTGCTTTGACATCGGTATTAATAAAATGTCTGGAGCGTTTAGTGCTGGACTCTATTAAGGGTGAGATTCCTGCTTCTTTTGACAACTTGCAGTTTGCTTATACAAACCCAAAACCAGTGAAGTTGGCACGTTGTGTTAATCGTAAATAAAAACAGAATACAATGATTTGCAAATCCTTTTCAACCTATATTCAATTGAATACACTGCAAAGACAAGTTACTTAATGTTCGAACAGGTAAACTTTGTAATTTTTTGCAAATATTAGCTCATTTGGAATTTGATGCCTGCAACATGTTTCAAAAAAGCTGGCACAAGTGGCAAAAAAGACTGAGAGAGTTAAGGAATGCTCATCAAACACTTATTTGGAACATCCCACAGGTGAACGGGCTAATTGGGAACAGGTGGGTGCCACGATTGGGTATAAAAGCAGCGTCCCTGAAATGCTCAGTCATTCACAAACAAGGATGGGGCGCGGGTCACCACTTAGTGAACAAATGCGTGAGCTGATTGTCGAACAGTTTAAAAACAACATTCCTCAACAAGCTATTGCGAGAAATTTAGGGATTTCATCATCTATGGTCCGTAATATCAACAAAAGGTTCAGAGAATCTGGAGAAATCACTGCATGTAAGCGACAAGGCCGAAAACCAACATTAAATGCCTGTGACCTTCGATCCCTCAGGCGGTACTGCATCAAAAACCGACATCAGTGTGTAAAGGACATCACCACATGGGCTCACGAACACTTCCGAAAACTACTGTCAGTAATTACAGTTTGTCGCTACATCTGCAAGTGCAAGTTAAGACTCTACAATGTAAAGCGAAAGCCATTTATCAACAGCACCCAGAAATGCCGCCGGCTTCGCTGGGCCCAAGCTCATCTAAGATGGACTGATGCAAAGTGGAAAAGTGTTCTGTGGTCTGACGAGTCCACATTTCAAATTGTTTTTGGAAACTGTGGACGTCGTGTCCTCCGGACCAAAGAGGAAAAGAACCATCCGGACTGTAATAGGCGCAAATTTCAAAAGCCAGCATCTGTGATGGTATGGGGGTGTATTAGTGCCCAAGGCATGGGCAACTTACACATATGAGAAGGCACCATTAATGCTGAAAGGTACATACAGGTTTTGGAGCAACATATGATGCCATCCAAGCAACGTCTTTTTCATGGACACCCCAGCTTATTTCAGCAAGACAATGCCAAGCCACATTCTGCTCGTGTTACAACAGCATGGCTCTGTAGTAAAAGAGTGCGGGTACTAGACTGGCCTGCCTGTTGTCCAGACCTGTCTCCCATTGAAAATGTGTGGCGCATTATGAAGCGTAAAATACGACAACAGAGACCCCGGACTGTTGAACAACTTAAGCTGTACATCAAGCAAGAATGGGAAAAAGTTCCACCTGAAAAGCTTCAAAAATTGGTCTCCTAAGTTCCCAAACATTTACTGAGTGTCGATAAAAGGAAAGGCGATGTAACACAGTGGTAAAAAGGCCCCTGTGCCAACTTTTTTGCAATGTGTTGCTGCCTTTAAATTCTAAGTTAATGATTATTTGCCAAAAAACAATAAAGTTTCTCAGTTTGAACATTAAACATCTTGTCTTTGCAGTGTATTCAACTGAATATAAGTTGAAAAGGATTTGTAAATCATAACGTGCTAACTTCACTGGTTTTGGGTTTTGTAAAAAGAACAGATCTGTTGATGATGCTGTCTCCATAGCTCTTAATACTGTCTAATCACACCTAGATAAACGAAATTCCCATGTTCACATGCCCTTCGTTAATTATAGCTCTGCTTTTAACTCCGTTTACCCCTCAAATCTGATCAGTAAACTACAGCCTCTTGGATTGTGCGATGCCATCTGTGAATGGCTTTTAGGCTTTCTTATTCTAAGACCTCAAAGAGTCCCGGGAAATCAGATGAACTTGTTTTAAGTACAGGCTCACCACAAGGATGTATTCTCAGCCCATTACTGTTCTCTCTTTGTACCTACGACTGTGTTGCTTCACATCCCAACAATATGATCGTAAAGTATGCTGATGACACTACTGTTTTCGGGCTTATTAACTCTAGTGACGAGACAAATTATAGATCTGAGGTGCAAAATCTTGTTAAATGGAGCGTGGCTAACATCCTTATTCTGAATAAGGGTAATTGTGTCCACGTGCTGATGATGTGCACTGGGTAATTGTGTCCATGTGCGGATGATGTGCCCTGGGTAATTGTGTCCATGCGCTTTGGCCGCTTATGCACAGGCACTTTATAACTTCTGAGCACTTTTTTACTGTCTTGTGCCATATGACCGCTGGAATATACACGTGAGTGTGTTTTCGTATTATTTATATAGATTCTTAACCTGTTTTTACTATTTGTATTTTAATTATTATTATTATGTTTCTTGTAATCTGTTTTAAGCTTTTGCACCCATTTCCAATGCAATATTATTGTAAATGGCAATAAACTTGAACTGAACTGAACTGAACCGAAGATCATGGGCATCCAGTAAAGGTCTGTGGCCTTATCCCTAACGCAGAGATTTTTTTAGGTTTACTGAATCTTTTCATGATGTTATGCACTGTCGAAGATGAGACCTTCAAAGCCTTTGCTATTTGACGTTGAGGAACATTGTTTTTAAAGTATTCCACTTTTTTCTCAAGCCTTCACAGGTTGGAGAGCCTCTGGCCAACTTTACTTCTGAGAGACTCAGCCTCTCTAAGACATCCCTTTTATAGCCAATCATGTTACAAACCTGATGCCAGTTAACTTAATTACTTGCGAAATGTTCTTTCAGCTGATTCTCTTATACTTTTCCAGCCCTCTTTTGCCTGTGTCCCACCTTTTTTGAGACCTGTTGCGGCCAGAAAATTTGAAATAAGCTCATTTGTGGATAAAAATGTAAAATGTCTCAATGTAAAATGTCTCAGTTTCAACATTTGAAATGTTATCTGTGTGATCTGCAAGTCATTGCATTTTTATTTTATTCACAATTTACACTTCGTCCCATTTCGGAGTTGGAGTTCTATTTTACAGTGTACTTGAGGAGCAAAATAATTTTGCTCATAATTCAAATAACATTACTTTGCCGAAGTAAATACAAGAAAATCACATTGAATTATTTTTAATTTAAAAACATTATCTTTTTAACTTCTATGGATCCCCAGAATTAAAAAACAATACATCAAGTCACCCAAAATGCACAAAATCACTTCATCCTCTCCCCAACTCATACACAAAATATTCGCCATTCTTCACAATACTCCTAATCTTAACTGAAACTCTATACCCTTAGGAATCTTAAATGTCCATCTCTGAGTCATTTCATGATATGAATTTTGGCATTTTGTTATACAAAGAACAAATTACAGGGGCAATTTGCAAATAATGAAGCCATATATAGTATCTAAGTGCAGGCTTTGGACAAATAAGTCCAGAACATATACTTAATATTTTTCTGCAGCAGCTGAATATCTTTGCGTATTTATCAACCCCATGGCTTCCCCACGCTTTTGCTATACAGACAACAACTACCACAATGCATTGCGCCATCTCATTCCACCACCAACCGTGTGCAAATCTGTGACCCATAGCTGTCACTGAGCGCATTGCATTTGTGCGCTGTGCTCTTAACAGCAAGGAGGACTGATCGTAGCGATAATGCCAACAGTTCAGTGCAAAGGTGAACAGGCTGCAAAAAGGCCAAAGCAGGGGCATTATTTTCACTCGTTACCTGCAAATGTAGTACGGGTGATAGAATGGCAACGGGCCATTGCAAACATGGGATAAAAAATAGACATTCTCACAGAGTTGTCCAAAAAATTGGCAAAATCCGTGCATTTTTCACACTATATCCCTCCCTCAGATAGGCAGCGATTGGGTTGTAAATTGGAACCCATTGAGTATCAGTCATTGAATCAAAGTCATATACATATTGTCTGAGGTTTGGCTGAGTGGAAAGATGAATTGGGTTGTCATTCTGACACAGCAGCTGGGTGTTGGCCAATCAACTGTTGTCATTCTCAGTACACAATTCAGACTGACTGCACAATTTTGACTAAGTCCCACATCTAGATCAAGTCCATAATACTCCAGGAGACTAGCCTTACAAACATTGTCTGCGGGCGTGAGTACATGATAAGAAAAAGTTAAACACATTTTTTAACTGCATGCCAGTGTAGTATTTTTCTGTAATAAACAAAATTAGCACAAGCTGTTGAACAAGTCATTTTCAGCGCAGATATGTCCGGATATCAATCTCCAGTCCTGGAGGGTCGCAGTTTTACACAACAGGATTTTTTGGTACCACAGTCCTATTGTGCATGACGTAATATGATTCCATGCTGAAATGTAAGAAAGATTTTATCAGTTCCAGAATCACTATTTTTGGACAGTGAAATGGATTTGTTGGTGAATATCTTGGAAATTGAGAAAATTGGAAATCGTGAGCATTTATAATTGCATGATCAATGGCGAAATGTGCTCTTTTTGTGTAGTGGAGACACGGTAGCGAGACTTTCTCCTGCACCTAATTTTGTCCATTGAAAGAGGTCGCCAGAGGAATCTTGCACTTGTACATTGCGGCCACTAGATGACTAGCACAACACGTGCCGCTTCAATCGCAGAGAGAAAACTGTCGGCGTGTAATAAGCCATTACACCAACAGAGGTCGCTAGCACTCTATGTCCGTCACGAGAACACATTCTATCCTTCCGTTCTGCTTTTCTGAGTGAGAAAATAGACATGATTCAGAGGTCATCGGGATGAGCGAGACAGCATCTTGGGGTGGAAACAGCCTGATTTCTCCTGACCGACTGGCATCGCCATCTTTATTCCCAACAGTCAAGTCTTCCATCAGACCACTGAGAAACACTGAACATAAACAAAATTTGGGCCAGGCTTTTAGCCTTTCCCTACTCTCTGAAGGGTCCTTGTAACAGTCTTTCAGCAGAATCTGCTCTAAAAATAAAATTGAATTGAAATGAACGACAGATGCATGATGAGATTCTTTCTGCACTACAGCGTAAAATATATGAGTGAAATTTTGCAGAGCGGTTATTGCTAATCAACTTGAAACTTGATTAGCAAATTATCAATCTTGATTAGCAATTTTGCTAGATGGTGAAACTGTAACATAGTCCAAGTCTGCTTTGTATTTCAGGAGATATCTTGAATATATACAGCAGGGAAAATAAGTATTGAACATGTCAACATTTGTCTCAGTAAATATACAGTATTTCTAATGAGGCTATTGACCCAAAATTTTCACCAGATGCTCGTAACAACCCGAGTAAGTGAATTGAAGATCCAGGGAGGAGCAAGGGGTCGATCTATGGGTGGATCTGACCGTATCTGACAAGTATCAAAGGATAGCCATGCCCCCAAAGCATATCTGGCTTTATCCTTTATTCTAGTCTATTTGGGACCATAATTTACAAAAATGAACATCACAATATATTGTAAGAGACCTGAAACTTGCAATAGATACCATAAAATAATGCAGAAAATTATTATTCAAAATATTAATCAGGTGGGAAAGTTGGGTCAGCCATCTGCTGGCAATGAAATGGAATGCAATTTTAAGAGATTCTTACATTGGCTTCAGTTTTCAGACCCGGGTGCAACGTTCATGTTTCTATACCGTCTCGATTCGCAAGTACTGCGATACATGGACAAATTTGCCCCGCAATTTACCGAAAAATCCTCGCAATTTGGAATGTGATATATTTGCCACTGCACTGGCCCAGGATACGCGTGTTTCTAGGACAGATTTGGGGCAATAGAGTAGAGGGAGTATGAGCACTGGGGGGTACTATAACCCACCCCAACATTCAAATGATTGACACATGGGATTTCTGCCGCCCCAGGTTTAGTCTTGAAATGCCAAATAACGGACAGTTTTAGTGACCATTATGCACCCCTAACTAGGTTCCTTACCCTTTACAATGGCATACATTATTCAGTACTCCATTGTCATGCCACTGTCAGTTGTCAGTAGATGTTTGTATATGCATACACATATGTGTGTACACTCACATTCATGTGTACATATGTGTGAACACACGGGTCCATGTGTGATTGTCTGTTTACGTGTGTGTTTGTGTGTGCCTGTGTTTGTGTGTACAAGTATGTGTGTGCGTCTTTGTGTGAGTGCATATGTGAGCGGAGCACATGCATATGTGAGTGCATGTGTGCGTGTGTGCATGTGTTTCTATGGGTACAGGGGTGTTGAAACCCTGGCGTCAGCACAAACTTCCTCAGTGTAAACAGGGAGAGCTGGGTAGTAATGATGGGGGGCAGTTAATGGTTGTAGAGAGAAGCTCAGAATCTCACAGAAACACTCTTCTTCTCCATCTCGTTCTTCCTACACAGTAAAAATCATCGTGTCAATTTTACTCTTTAAGAGTTGAATTTAACTCTCTGTCAGATAACATTTGGTCCCACTCAAAATCAGTGTAAAATTTACTCTATAGCCAGTGTAAGATTTTTAGAGTTAATTTTACTCTATTTTGTGTCAAAATTAACAATGAGGTGCGTAAAAATATTTAACACTATAGGGAATCATCACCCTGCAGAGTAGATTTTGTCCTTGTGTGGAAGTGGTAATTAACTCTCACTTTTGACACTTCCATTTGGACGATTTCACTCTGCATAGTGCTATAACTACTCTATCCAGAAGAAAATAGGTTTACACTGCAATATTGACACTCCATTTTTTACTGTGTACAGTGCAGTTGCAACACGACACACAGAGGGAAATCACGTGGTGTTCTTACACCCCAAGCTGGCAGGGAACGTACTCCCCGGAAGTGACGCTCTCAGTTCCCTTTCGCAACACACCCAGTGACCCCCCGCCCAGAGCAAAAACCTCAGAGTAAACTTCAGAGTAGAACAAACTGATAGAACAGTATGAACTGCAAGAGAAAAATAAACTGTCTCTACTGAACTCTATAAAGCTGAGTTGACATTTGGGAATGTCTAATGTCGGCTAAATCTGCAATATATACAGACATGCAATTCAACACTCTCTAAAACCCCTTTCCACTAAAGACAAGCCCTAAGCTGAAAATTCAGTCCTACACCAGCCTTAAGTAGGGCATGTGTGATTCAAATGCTCTGAGCTGGACATTCTTTGAAAACAGCGTACTGCTGATATAAAAATTATCTGTAGAAAATGAACACAGAGGAATTGTGAAACTCTGATTCATGATAAAAAAAAAACATTTTAAAAAAAGTGCCCTTCAAATGGTTTTAGGGGAATTTTATTTGGTGCCCCACAACAAGAATATTACATCATCATGGCACAAGAGGTGTGTTGTATATGTTTCATTCATTTTCTAGGAAATTACCAGTCAAATACCTTCTGAAACCAACACCCCCCCCCCAACTGTAAAAGTCAGTTATTTAGTTTGGGTGCGGGGGGGCAGGGGTTGTGATTAAGTTGCGGCTCCCTCGAGCCAAAGGATTTTCCTCTGGTTGGTGACTTGTGTCAGTGGTAATTTACAAATTGCTAACCTTGTACAGGAACTGTACATGAGTGCAGCATAGTCTGAAAAAAGCCCCAGCTGTGAGAGAACAGTGCTGAGAGAGAGAGAGAGAGAGAGAGAGAGAGATATGAAGTTCCAGCTCCTTCTCAACCCCTTCACTTTCTATTGTATTTAACTTAAGACTTTTTTTGCGAGTCTGACTCACTGCCCCATTAAAAATTAATTATGCTTATGCTTACGTTTTTGCACGACTCATCTTTTGTAAATGTCATTCATCTTGCATTGGAAAGACACTAATAAAGCCAAGGTATCCTGATGTGCTACAGCTCTGATCACAAATTCAGTCTGCCATTATTCTGTTTCTTACAATGCTCTATACCACATCGAACACTACTACTGTTTGTAGTAGTAATCATATATGACTACTACTGCTACTACTTCTAATAATCATAACAACAATAATAATAATAATAGTAATAGTCCATCCATCCATCCATCCATCCAGCCACTATCAATGTCACTTCTTCCTTCTTCTTGTGGGGGAGCTGGAGCCAATCCCAGCCGACTATGAGTGAAAGGCAGGGACAAACATTGGACAGCTCACCAATCCATCACAGGCTCATCAACCATTCACACACAATTCACTCATACACTCTTACCAACAGCGTCACCAGTCAGCCTGACATTCATGACTGAGGCAGGAAACCACAGTACCCGGAGGTAACCACGTGAAGGCAAGGAGATTATGCAAACTCCACCAGGAATGGCCCCATGCTCAGCAACAATTAAAAATATAATAATAACAATGCAGACAGATACAAGAAAAAGGCAGTTTCCCTCAAAAATGACATTTTAATTTCATTTTGACGCCTCGGTCCATGTGGCGCGCGTGTTTTGAGAACATCAGCAGTGCTGTGTGCATTACTCTTTCTCATCATGTCCTCTTTTCATCTCTGCGGTGTTTTTGTCGGATGTCCACGTTTCCCTTTTCCCCTGTAAGGCAAAGATCTGAGGCTCACAGCGTGCGGTTCAGCAGAAAATGCTCTGTGATTCTCAGAACGGGGAACAGAACAACATTTCACTGCCGGATATCACATTCTACTCAGACAGCCGAACGGCTAGCTCACATGATTCTCCTCCGTAACCACTACTTTATGGCACGTTATCTGTCCGGAACAGTGTGTGCGGGCGCGTCAGAGTGTATTGCTATGAACTGTTGTGTATTCGGTGCGTGTGCATGTGAATGTGTGTGTATGACTGGCGAGTGAATTGGCGTGCACAAGGTTTGAGTGCATATATGGTGAGCCTGTGCATATGTGTGAGTGTATGTATATAGCGAGTGATTGTATGCGCATGTGAGTTGGTGCATATTAGGTGTGCGTGAATACGTACGTGTGTGTATGTATATGAGTTTGTTTGTGTGTGTGCTTGTACTGTGCATGATTATGAGTTGGTGCGGCTCGGCTCAGCTGCTGATTGGTTGGCGGGGAGCATGGATCAGCACTGTTAACCCCCTAGCGAGGGTTATTAGCTGCTCTTGGACGTAACGAGGGAAAGGTTTTAATTAATCTCTGCTCATCAGGCCAATCTAATCACCCTCTCTCTTCACCACCTCCTCTCCCTCAACAGCGACGGCCATTTTCTCTTCTAATAAACCAAAATGGAGATCACCCTTCTCCACTGGCCCTCTACCCTCCCTCCCTCTTTCTTTCTTCTCCTCTAACTCTTCCTCCCCCTCTCAGGCCAAGGGCAGGACACGGCTAATTTTAGTGAGATCACTGTCCCTGTACACTGTGTGTGTCTGTATGTGTGTGTGTGTGGGGTGGGAGATGGGGGTGGGCAGGGTTGTCGCAGGGAACACTTCATGGGGAGAGATGTCCTCCTTCGAAAAAGAACAAAATGGTGGATCACCAAAAAAACTACAAAACTGCTCTTTAAGGAGAGGGTCACAGGTTTAAAATGTCAGATCATGTCACCGAGTTTCTTTTTTATTCGTAAAGACATACAGCTCATTATGTGCACAGATAAGGGAGGGCCTCTCTTTGAGCCACTGAGAAAGCCCAGCTACAAATACAGAGACCAAGCAATTCTACTACACCAAAAAAATACTGCCACTTCAAAAAATGCCACATCAATTCACCAGTCATAATCCGATAGAATAGCGAAACTATCAATGACAGAAATATTAAAATGATATTGGTGAACAAAGAGGTGAAGATTGTGGTGATGACAGTTAAGTTGAAGATGAAGAACATGAATATAATACAGCCGATGAGGAAGAAACTGTTCTAGAAGAAGAAGAAAGGAAAGAAAGGAATAAAAAATTATAGTTGATTAAACATGAATTTTGTTGAATGCAGAGTAGATTAGCTATTGTTGTGAGTAGCATGACATAATAGTGCGCAGGCTGTTTATATTTCCATGTAGTTCATGTTAAAATGGCTCTGTGTCAGGTTTGTGCCAAAACATTATGAGTGATAACAGTGGCATATGTCAATGTCTGAAAATTTAGTTTAGAGGAAGAACAGGTAGGAGGGCTGTAGAAAATGACTGACTGAAACGAGCCCTTAAATAACCCTGTGGTGTTATTGAGCCCTAAATAACACAGTGGTAGAGGTCAGCAGAATGAGAATGAGACCTTGTGTATATTATAGGTAATCGCCGTGCCAATTATCTCACTTCTCATCAGCGCCCCCTCTGTTCATTCACACGCTGGTTCTATGGCAGTGGTCGACAACCATGTTCCCGAAAATCAAGCATCCTGTATAACATTGCTTTTTTTGGCATACGCTTGTATCCAAAATGAAGTACAGCATGTCCATAGCATATGTAACCTCCCCAACCCGGACAAAGCCCAAGTCATTCAACAGCCTCATTAAACTGCTAGTAAATTGAATCAGTTGAGCTACCGTAGAATAGGAATGAAAAACCGAAGGAGAGTGGATGACCAAGTGTAGGGTTGATGACCGCTGTTTAACAGAAACAGTGAGTGCCATTCCATGTCCCGGTGATTTCATTCCTGGGGGTCAGTGTGCCTGCTGGTACCTGTTTCCATAACCTAGCTTCACTATTTGGCTCAATCCCCCTGCACTGGGTCACTAGATATTAAATCACAAATGGTGTTTCCCCATTTTTGCACAAAAACAGTGTTCTGCCAACATTTATGTGCTCATGAAAAAAATTCAGCTGAATTGTCTCATGGTGAAAATGTTAAGCCCAATGAAATAATTGGTATAAGTTACATAGCATAACATAAGCGAGATGACTGGAGCAGGCCACTCAGTGAAAGACGGCTCGCCATTCTTCTATGACTAAAGTAAAACAACAACAGCAATAACTTCATTGTATCACTCCTCTAGTGCTGCAATAAAAAATGTTATATCTAGAGCATTTGGCCATGGCGCTGCCATTACTTTTTGAGCTATCCCATTGAAAAACAAATGAGCAAACAAACAATTCCCCAAGAACCACCGATGAAAACACACTACCCCCTGGTGGAGGTAAAAAAAAAGTGTGCCCAACACATTGTTTATAGCAGTGGTGTTCAACGTCCTTCCTGGGGACCCACTGAGTATACTGCTTTTTGTTCCAACCACAAATGTAATCACAGGATTATAACAAGCAGTAAATTTGTCTTAATTAAATGCATTGAATGTTTAGAGCCATTATTTGCCCTCTTAACCCACATGCTAACAGAAATATTTGTGCATGCTACCTAGAATTAAAAAAAAAAAAAACCATACCCTCATGGTATTGTATGGGAAATAACAGCATAAAATGAGGGTAAACAATGGAACCAATCAAATTAAAGAAGTGGAAGGCTCCTAATTGGTGAAAACTGTCATGGTTATGGTTTTTGTTCATGTTTATGTTCATGTTTAGGTTCAAGTTCAGTGTTCATGATTTTGACTTTTATTTATTCTTTTTGGTTATTGCAATACTCAGGTTTTTAGTTCATTCCATTTCTCTCTTCTATTACACTTGTCTCCCCTGTCTTGTGATCTAGTTGGTTCAGTCCGTCATCCTTGTTTGCGTGCCCACTGACTTTGGGTGAATTCCGGTGTTTTAAATATTCCTTCGATTCTCGTTTACTTCCTTCGTTTTTCTGTTCTGATTACTAACAAAACTAACATTTGTATTTTGTATCATAGTCTACTAACACAACTAATCCATGTATATAGATTACTAAATTACTAACGAGCACTCTAGTTAAATCTGAAAAGTTGCACCGCTACGAATTTAGACTAATTCCCTCTTAGCAATCACCCTGTTCTAATCTCTGCCTCTTGCTCAGCTGTCCCTGTCTTCTCCTGAGTTTCAGCGAGATCTCTCACACGTGCTTAAGTACTTTTCTGCGCTCGTTATCACTGCACTTAGAACTCCTTGACCGGAGCTGTTTAAATGTCATAGGCTGTTTGTGTGATTCCCATCTGTGTCTTGGCTTTCGCCAATTTTCGTGGTTAGAGTTTCCCTCATGAGATTCCCCCTTTGTAATTAGTCTGATACAGTGCACCTGCTTCCTGCATAGCATGTGACTTCCCTTTTTGTCTATTTAAGCAGTCTTTTCACAGCCAGCTCCTTGTCAGAACATTGATCAATATTTCATTGTGCAGAGCACCTTGTATGCCATTGAGTTTTATTTTTCTTCTATTGGTTTGTCCGACTTCGATTCTTGTCGAACCTGAGCAAGAGTGACTTTGGTTGTGCTACTGTCACCTATCTTGACTACGTCATAGGCCAGGGTAAGGTGGCACCCATAAATGCTAAAGTCCAAGCCATCATGGACTTTCCAGTTCCTGACAACAAAAAAGCTTTGCGCCGCTTCCTTGGAATGATCGGGTACTACCGCAAGTTCTGCAAGAACTTTGCTGAGATTGCTCTCAGTCTAACTAACCAACTGAAGAAAGGCGTAAAGTTCACCTGGGATGATGCATGCCAGAGAGCCTTCGATCACCTGAAGTCTCTGCTGTGTCACTTCCCCGTGCTCAAATCTCCTGACTTCAACAAACCGTTCTCCATCGCGGTCGATGCTAGCGACCAAGCTTGTGGATCTGTGCTCCTACAGAGAAGTGACTCTGATGACATTGAGCATCCCGTGGCATACTTCTCCAGGAAGTTCAATCGCCACCAAAGGAACTATTCCACAATAGAGAAGGAACTGTTGGCTCTGGTCCTTTCTTTACAACACTTTGAGGTTTATGTTTGTACAGGACAAAAGCCAATGATTGTGTACACTGACCACAATCCGTTAATGTTTTTGAGTGAGATGAAAAACAAGAATCGGAGATTGTTGAATTGGAGTTTGGTTTTACAGGAGTTTGACTTGGAAATTAAGCATGTGAAGGGTACAGACAATGTAATTGCTGATTGCTTATCCCGTGTTTGAATGTGTATATATATATCATGTGTTTGAATATTGTATGATATGTATATATAGACAAGTGTTCACTTAACCATTTTGTATTGAAAAGAAAAATTTTGCCTATATGAGTCAAAATTTTTCCCTTTTGGAATGAGGTGTAATGTGAATATAGGCCACTAGATGGCAGTATTTACCTTTTTTTTGTTAAGCTCAGACTGCAGTCATGTTTAGACATGTCCTGGACATGTCTGGGGCAAGTCTCAGAAAATAAAAAAAAAAGAGGTCTAAATGTGGGTGGGGTCTGCAAAAGAGTATATAAGGAAAAGAATTGAGACAGTAAAGTAGTAGGAGAAATTGCAAGAAGAAGGATACGTGACCAGACCTTTAATTCTGTTCAAGACCTGTGCAGTCTGTTGTGGATTGTTTTTCACCCAGCACATCACCAGGAAACCCCACCAAAACAAGGGACTGTAATTATTTCTTTTTTTCTTGATAATCAATCTTGGTCTTAGCTGTTATTTAGTTGTTATTGTCTTTGTCTGTTTAATTAAATGTGTTTGAGTTTTAAAACTGTGTCTGTCATCCCTTGCTGTTGCTGTTGCTGTTATGTTGTAAATGTAATAAGAAATTGGGGCCATAACAATATGTTTCTGTAACATTTGGAAAAAAGGTGTAATTAACAACTCTAAATATTAAAAATACGCCAAATTAAGAATCCTGTGATTACAACAGTAGTTGGAACAAAAACTAGCATACACAGTGGGTCCCCAGGAACAACGTTGAATACCACCAGTTTACGAGCATTAGAGTTCCAGTAGCAGGCACTGCCCTCTTTGTCTACCACAAGGCTTCACTACAAGTGAACTGGGATTTTTGTTTTTTCAAAGATTACAAAAAATCAAAAACTCTTGACCTTAGAATTCTGAGAATTGATACAATGTGGAACCAGAGGTCATCTAGAGAGAGCAAGGGAGGGAAGGAGAGAGAGAGAGAGAGATATCCGTGATATTGAATTTACCATGTAGTGTGGCATGATGCCTCTCGGCAACTCCAGGTGATGTCAGTCAAATGTCCTCCCCCGGTTTTGTGGGGTATCAGTCTGATTAAGATTATAGTTTCCCCACACAGCATTCTGGGAAAACCCCCTCTTAGAGAAGTGATTCAGATTATCACTCACACGCCTCAGGGAGAGCAGGCTGAAGAAGAGGAGAAACTCTCTGTAGTGTATCTGATGTCATCTTTACTTGAGTTTGTTTATGTGTTTATGTGTTTGTTCCCGTGTTTATGTGTGCATCTGGCTATTGTGAATTTGTGTCTATTTTTAGCTGAGTTCCTCTTGAATTTGTACGTTTGTCTCTGTTAAAGTGAAGACTAACTCTTGCCTGAAGTGAACTGCGAATTAAAAAACTGCCTGTTAGGTGTGGAAAAAATATGTTTTTGTTAATATTCAAACATAAGTGAACTGAATGGTAAATACTTTATCTTCGAATCAAGACATTCACAAAATTTACCATTTGCCATTTGCGTTAACAGCGAGTTTTGATGTCAATTGTCCTATGGCTCTTTAACAGTAGGAGGGATATAAAAAAGCTCTCCCTGAAGACCAAAAGTGAGTTTTCTACCACCCAACAGTGGAACAAACCAGCATTTTAAAGATCTGTGAAGTATTGTACCCACTAATATGACAAATGCTCTGCTATTTGACCAAACAAACACGATTGAAGTGTTTTTATACCACCATGAAAACAACCCTTGGTTGATTCTGAGGGGAGAAGTTAACGTGGCACATATAAACAGCTGATAGTGAAATGTGTTCAGCATAAAGTCTATTCTTGGAGTTTAGGGGCTACCGAAAATGTCCATCCACTGTATGGCGCACCGGCAAGAATCAGACCAGAGGCAGGTGACAGTTCACCCTTTTGAAAAGTGCTTCAATAGGGATAGATAGTTTCATGTATGCCTGGATATGAAAAAGTAAGTATGCATGGATTTCCTGAAGGAAGAAAAGAGAAAAGATAAATATGAGTAGCCAATTGCACATGCTTAGCAATCATACACATTGATGCCAGCTAGGCTAACAACGTAAGCTAAGACATAAATTAGTTCGCTGAACATGCTAGTGATGTGAAATGATGATCCCAGAACTATAAAAGGTTCGGTATCCTCATAGTTACAGCAATATCTGCAATAAAGTAAATATCCCTGCAAAATTATGAATGCAAATGAAAAGACACATTTCACTCACACATACTATGTGGAAAACAAACTAACAATGAGAAAAAAGAACATAAATATCTTATTCCCAAAAAACCAGCACTAGCGAGTGCATTAATAAAATAAAATAAAATAAATTAGCCTCATAACATAATTAACAAAGTCAAATTTTTTGCCAAATTGAGGTATTGGTTGCCTCTTCTTCCGTGTAGGCGAGAAAATGTCTTTTTTTTCTCAAACTTTAAATACTAAAAAAATAAAACCCATTCTTTTAAATAATAATAAATACAACGCCAATTCCAAAATAGCTGGGACAAAGTGTAAATTGTTAATAAAACGCAAGGACTTTCAAATCAAACCAGCCAGTATTTTATTCACAATAGAACTGAGATAACATAGCAAATGTTGAACTTGAGAAATTTTACAATTTTATCCACAAAATGAGCTCGTTTCAAATTTGCTAGCTGCTACAGGTCTCAAAATAGTTGGGACAGGGGCCTGTTTGCCATGGTGTAGCATCCCTTCTTCTTTTTAACACAGAGCTCCACTCTGTCTTCAACCTTGTCCCTTACGCACAGAGATTTTTCCAGTTTCTCTGAATCTTTTGATGATGTTCAGCACTGTTGATGATAAGATCTTCAAAGCCTTTGCAATTTGACGTCGAGGAACATTTTTTTAAAGTATTCCATAATTTTTTTTACGCAAGCCTTCATGGGTTGGAAAGCCTCTGGTCATCTTTACTTCTGAGAAACTCAGCCTCGCTAAGACATCCCTTTTATAGCCAATCATGTTATGCACCTGATGCCAGTTAAGTTAATTACTTGCTAAATTTTCTTTCAGCTGATTCTCTTATATATTAATTGCTTTTTCAGCCCTTTTTTGCCTGTGTTCTAACTTTGTTGAGACCTGTTGCAGCCATAAAATATGAACGAGCTCATTTTGTAGATAAAAACGTAAAATGTCTCAGTTTCAACATTTGAAACGTTATCTATGTTCTATTGTAAGTAACATATTGGCTCGTGATCTGAAAGTCATTGCATTTTGATTTTATGCACAATTTACACTACGTTCCAACTATTTCCTAATTGGGGTTGTAAAATAAAATACAAAAATTTAAAAATAAAAAAAAACTTGAAAAATGAGCGAGGCAATTATGCTATGATTCTGACCATACTTTACAATAGCTCAAAACGAGTTCGAATTTTGAACAAATTAGTTAAGCTTGTACAGACTTCGTTTAAGCAAAGCTAACTACAGTTATTCAGCATCACTGTCATGTGACTGTCAAAGCATTCCTCGGCCTCTCACTGACTAACCTTGGGTGCATTTCCCGAAATCACAGATGCTAACTTACATAGTTGGTCCCATTAACTGTGAATGGACGAACTATGTCTTTTAGGAAACGAACCAGTCTTCAAGAGATGGAAAGATAGCTTTTTTTTGATGTTTAAGTTGACTTCTCCTGAAATGAAGCATTGTATGACTTTGCAAAAAAGCATATTTGGACTTAATATGGGGTAATTCTTCCATTTAACGTTGTTGGGCAAAAGTTGTCTAAATCTTTAAATATCTATGTGTATTTAATTGACTATGTCATGAATTTGCATCTCCATCTGTTGACAGTGTAACAATGTTTCGCTTTATTTGTGTTTGCCTGTATTTATGTCAATATCTATTTATCCTGCATCTGGATCTATCGTTTTTTTCTCTCTCACTGTGCTCACCTGTGAATTCTTCCCCCCAAAGTAGAAAAGCAGAAAAGAAACTCTAAAGCCAAGATTACAGGTCACTCCCAGTGTACAGTAACTCTCACCAATCTCCAAAGTTTCGGGGAGAAGTGCCATGGAAATCATTTAAAATTCATGGAAAAATAATAATAATAATAATAATAATAATAATAATAATAATAATAATAAATCCTCTCTGTTGGTCTGGGGCAGATACTCTCGGGCTTCCAGAAATTGTGCTGAAGCTCTTTCCTGGCCAAGTGAGAGAACGGGGATTTCTTAACCACAGTACATAAATTACCTAATGGTGTATATGAAGGGGTTTTACTACATAACAGACAAGAGAATATCTCCCAAAGTGCTGCTGCTATGACTGTGAGTTTTTAGTCCTGAATAAATGCATTGTCTGCTAATTAACTATTCATGACAACATAAAAATGTCATGACGAACCCAAAACAGGCAGTTATGAAGGCGAACCCCTTTGTTTTAATTGTCCAAAGAACAGAACCTCTGTGTCAATGGAGAGCTTAGATGTCTTAATCCCCCAGCTCTAGGCAAGTCTCTAAATACAGATGAATGAAAAAGTAACTGGCAAGCAAGCAATTGATTGCGCTAACACCTCCATTAAAAATGGGCTGAATTCAATTAAAATGGTCACCTATTCCGTCTGTCCTATCAACGCGTCACGTACATTGGTTCTGGCTGAACTCGTGACAGTTTCCAAATTCATAGTCAATTTAATGCCTGTATGCTAACTTAGTATGTTAGTTAGTCTGAAAGTAGCATTTTGCTCGCTAGTCACATCGACAACCAAGCTATACACATTAAACCAAAGTTCCTCTTGAAATTCAGTTTGAATATCAAGAGAAATTGGAAACACTCACCTGGTTTACTAGTTTTAGATTCTCATTGAAGACAAATCTATACCATGGCTTCTGAAAACCATAATAGAACCTTAATAGAACCTAATAGAACCAAAAAAACCTTTAATAGAAATGTTGTTGCAGGTCCTGAATTGGACTGACCCAGGTTAGTTGTACAAAGCAGTCAGACAAAAAGTATCTGGCATACTCAAATTGTTTTTGCCGATTGAAGATGGGATGTTTGCCATAAAATGTACGCTGTCGGTGGAGGAATTCGGAAGTGGTGCGGAACAATCATCATGAGCCTGCATGTGACTTAGGAAGGGGAGCCAAATCTGAGTGCCATGTTATATGAAAAAGGCAGCCCACAAAAAATGACTGGGTTATTTTACTTTACAGTTTGGGGGTTGGCGGGCACTCTAGATACCAAAATGCATGCACGCAAGAACTGAAACATTTAGCTTTTCATAATATGACTGTCATGGTTATGGTTTTTGTTCATGTTTATTTTCATGTTTATGTTCAAGTTCATGGTTCATGATTTAGTCTTTTATTTATTCTTTTTTGTAATAGTAACTCTCAGGTTTTAGTTCAGTCCATTTCTCAGTTCCATTGCACTTGTCTCCCATGTCTTGTGATCTAGTTGGTTCAGTCCATCTTCCCGATCTGTGTGCTCACATGCTTCAGGTGATTTTAATGGTTTCTGGTGTTTAATTATATTCCTTCAATCCTTGTTTACTTCCTTCGCCTTACTTTTCTGATTACTAACAAAACTAACATTTGTATTTTGTATCATAGTCTACTAACACAACTAATCTATGTATATAGATTACTAACTTACTAACAAGCACTCTAGTTAAATCTGTAAAGTTGCACCGCTTCTAATTAGTACTAATTCCCTCTCAGCAATCGCCCTGTTCTTGTCTCCGCCTCTTGCTCAGCTTTACCTGTCTCCCCCTGCGTTTCTGCGAGATCTCTCCCACGTGCTTAATTACTTTCCAGCACTCATTATCAGTGTACTTAAATAGCTCCAGTCAAGGAGTTCTAAGTGTCATAGGCTGTTTGTGTGATTCCCATCTGTCTTGGCTTTCACCAATTTTCGTGGTTAGGGTTTCCCTCATGTGTTCCTCCCATTGTAATTAGTCTGATCCAGCTCACCTGTTCCCTGCATAACATGTGACTTCCTTCCCCTTAATTTAAGAGTCCTCAGTGCAGTGCTGACTTTGTCAGAATGTTGATTAATATTTCTTTGTGCAGAGCGTCTTGTATGCCATTGAATATTGTTTTCCTTCGACTGTTTTGTCTGACTTCGATTCTTGTCACAGCCCTTCTTGTATTGTTTTGTCTTTTTGGATTCCGAACTATTTTTGTATGACCACGATTTCTGTGCTTGGATGCCCTGTGTAACTTTTATTTAACTATTATACTGTTACCAGGGCTGCAGTTTCATGGACTCTCTGGGAAAATGGGGAAATTCACCACTTTCGAGAGTTTTCATCTAAAGGCCCAATACGGGACCAGCCAAGGCAGGAATGATTCGATAATAAGATATTTGGATAAGAACATAGCACTTTAGAATAATGCTCCACCATTTTGTTTTCATTTACTGTTGCTTTCTGGGTATATAAATTTATGGTGGAGTTATTGATTTATTGGGAGACAGTAAGTCACTAGGGGTTGGCTCAAGGTCTGAAGCAGAAACGAGGACTGTGTCCATTTGAGTTTTCAAACACACCAACATTTCCCTCTGTCAGCTCGTCTTTCTGAAACTACAAGTACAACTTTTGTTCCCATGACAGGGAGCAATGGGCTGGTCTGGGATGAACTACTGCCATGTCAAAAGTGTTTTATTCATTTCTGGATGAGACAAATGATTTCCTGTTTAGATAGGATGAGTAATGTTGAAAGACTAAAGCTGTTGCAGCAACATTGACCATCAAGTAAGTTTCATCATTTTTGTAAAATCCTTACCGGCATCACGGGAACAATTTTTTTAAATATCAAAAGCAAGTTTTAAAGATTCAGTACAATGAAAATTGTGTTTTTTTAAAAACGTAATGCATTTTTAAAAGAAGGTTATGTTGACATCACACAAAAATTAGACCTGTTGCTGTGAAAATTATTACTAAAACCCTTTGATTTTTACCACATAGATATCAGCAAAATCAAGCCACTTCTGTTATCCAGTCTACTTAAGATATCAATCATGTGAATATATAGGGTAAAGGGTAAAGTATTCAGCTTAACCTGCCTGGCAGTCAATGCCACTACAGAGTGTCATCTGTCATTTGTTGTGGATCAGATGATTACTACGCTAATCAGAGGATGTTATTCAGAGTCGCTGCAGTTGAAGCTAACCCATCAAACTATAAAGCCTGTAGTGAAGTAAACCAGTTCAATTTTGGGTTAGCCATAAGCTTATATCATTTATAGCCTATAGGCTACAGTAACTGCCGTTAGGAGGCTAGGACACAGGCGCTGTCACTGACTGAGAGTGCTTAGGGCAGCCTCGAGTTCAATGGCAGCTCAAGAGTGCCACATCTGGTTACAGCCTGTTTATGACAGATTCAGGATTGCAACCAAAACTGATCATAAGATGAGGGGTTCCAGATGATTGAGCGCAAGTACCATTTGACACCGTCAATGTCAGCAACACATGCGTGCACACGGGCCCAACAGAAAATCCAGTTTTTGCCCATTTACGCATGGCTGCCCTTACTGTGGTCGGTCAGCGACGGTCCCTGTTTTCCGTTCTCAGACAGAAACAGGGAAATAAAGTGCCAAAAAATTACACAGAGGCAGGAGCCCACAGTTAGAAGTGAAGAGTTGCTACTCCTGTTGATAGGCAAAAAATGAGTTTTCTGTTGTGGCCTTGTGCACGCATGTTTTGCTCATGTAGACGGCGTCAAACGGTACTTGTGCTCACCCTCAATCGTCTCGGACCCCTCATCTCATGATTAGTTTTGGTTGCTGTTCGCAATCTGTCACATACAGGCTGTAACCAGATGTGGCGCTCTTGAGCTGCCATCGTCACTCGTGGCTGCCCTAAGCAGGGTCGGCCAGTGACAGTGCCTGTTTTCCATACTCAGATAGACAGCCGACTAATTGTTGAACGGTAACATTGCAAATGACGCACCACCTCTCGGCAGCTGAGACCTGCCCGTAACATGCCGAAGGCTCTTTTTCTCTCTCATGTCACAAGCCGTTCCATTTCCTTAATGCAGTTTCATTTTTTTTGTTGGCTTTATGTAGGCTTTTCTTAATTTCCTCTTGTGCCTCACTGGAAAAGCAATAAAAATCAATCGATTCTTCAATTTGCTGCAAGTACTGTACATACCTCACCTGTGCATTTTTTTTTAATGGAACAGTATATCTACAAAACCCAAAACCAGTGAAGTTGGCACGTTGTGTAAATCGTAAATAAAAACAGAATACAATGATTTGCAAATGTTTTTCAACCTATATTCAATTGAATACACTGCAAAGACAAGTTACTTACTGTTCGAACAGGTATACTTTGTGATTTTTTGCAAATATTAGCTCATTTGGAATTTGATGCCTGCAACATGTTTCAAAAAAGCTGGCACAAGTGGCAAAAAAGACTGAGAGAGTTGAGGAATGCTCATCAAACACTTATTTGGAACATCCCACAGGTGAACGGGCTAATTGGGAACAGGTGGGCGCCATGATTGGGTATAAAAGCAGCTTCCCTGAAATGCTCAGTCACTCACAAACAGAGAATCTGGAGAAATCACAGCACGTAAGCGACAAGGCCGAAAACCAACATTGAATGCCCGTGACCTTCGTTCAGGTGATACTGCATCAAAAACCGATATCAGTGTATAAAGGACATGACCACATGTGCTCAGGAACACTTCAGAAAACCACTGTCAGTAACTACAGTTCTTCACTACATCTGCAAGTGCAAGTTAAAACTCTACAATGCAAAGCGATAGCCATTTATCAACAGCACCCAGAAACGCCGCCGGCTTCGCTGGGCCCAAGCTCATCTAAGATGGACTGAAGCAAAGTGGAAAAGTGTTCTGTGGTTTGACGAGTCCACATTTCAAATTGTTTTTGGAAACTGTGGACGTCGTGTCCTCCGGCCCAATGAGGAAAAGAACCATCCCGACTGTTATAGGCGCTAAGCTCAAAAGCCAGCATCTGCGATGGTATGGGGGTGTTTTACTGCCCAAGGCATGGGCAACTTACACATATGTGAAGGCATCATTAATGCTGAAAGGTACATACAGGTTTTGGAGCGGCATATGTTGCCATCCAAGCAACGTCTTTTTCATGGACGCCCCTGCTTATTTTAGCAAGACAATGTCAAGCCACATTCTGCACGTGTTACAACAGCATGGCTCTGTAGTAAAAGAGTGCGGGTACTAGACTGGCCTCCCTGTAGTCCAGACCTGTCTCCCATTGAAAATGTGTGGGGCATTATGAAGCGTAAAATGTGACAACGGAGACCCCGGACTATTGAACAACTTAAGCTGTACATCAAGCAAGAATGGGAAAGAGTTTCACCTGAAAAGCTTCAAAAATTGGTCTCCTCAGTTCCAAAACGTTTACTGAGTGTCGTTAAAAGGAAAGGCGATGTAACACAGTGGTAAAAAGGCCCCTGTGCCAACTTTTTTACAATGTGTTGCTGCCATTAAATTCTAAGTTAATGATTATTTGCAAAAAAAAAAAAAGTTTCTCTGTTTGAACATTAAACATCTTGTCTTTGCAGTGTTTTCAATTGAATATAAGTTGAAAAGGATTTGCAAATCATTGTATCCTGTTTTTATCTACGATTTACATAACGTGCCAACTTCACTGGTTTTGGGTTTTGTATACTGTATTTGCGTGTGTGTGTGTTTATGTATATATATATATATGTATGTGTGTGGGTGTCTGTGTGTTGTTGTATGTATATATGTGGGTGTATATATACTGCATGGGTGTAAGTGTGTATTCCTTATACACAACTGGACCAAAAAAAGGCCAACCCCAAAAAGACAAATTATGAATGGTCATAACAACAAATCATTGATCAGGAACTTAGGTAGAAGTAAACAAATAGATTAAGTAACTTAACCCTTTTCGCACAGGACTAGTATTACCTGGGGACCTCAAATAATTTGTCATAATTACGAAGGTCGTCTGAGATCTTAATCTCTCTTGTGCGAATTGGCCTTGTCCGCAATTTGTATAGTAAAAATTCCAACGCAAATTACCAACCACTTTTTAACAAATACAGAGGTCATCTGATAAAATTTGTCCCAAGCAAAGCAGAATCTCAGTAATATAGAATCAAATATTTATTCATTTATTTATTTGCAATGTGTTTGTTTTTCCTGCCTCTTTTCCAGTTGAGGATTATGGAGACTGCTGTGGAAAACATAAACTCTGACAGCATTTTGGATGCAAATTCAGGAAGCTCATCTCAAAACAGCTTGGGGACCCATTCACAGAAAGAACAAACTCACATCCATCACAAGAACAAAATCTCGAAAGATGATAAGATGTGATGATATGCATCACAACATGCGATGATGAAAATTTTTTCGTCTTTCAACAAGCTCAATACAAACACGTACAGGAAGCAGATCTTACGCAAAGCTTTGACATTTTCAATCATACTCGGAGGCATAGTGTCGATAAATTCCAGTAAAACACAGACTTGGCTTATTGTGTTTATGCACCTCACAAAACATAGTCGTTAAGGGTTAATTTCTAGGTCATGTGGAATGGCCTTTTCAGGGCACAGAGTACAGTGCCCTGGAAAAATAGAAGATGTGGAACTTAATTCAGATGTGAAGAGGAAATAGGTTTTATTATGCCTTTTTTGAAGCAATACAAATGCCGGAAAGGCAAATGCAAAGACAAACAGGAAACGTGGTTACAAATCTAGTTACAATAATGCACTGAAACTATAACAAGTAACAGCAAATTTAGCATGCAAAATAAACAGAAAACATTGTTCCAAATTCAACAAAGATAATGCACTGAACGAACAACAGTAGTACAATTACTAATATGCTATTAGTTAAGGGTTTCAAAAGGTATGCGAATGCACGGCTATAATGTCTGCATTAGGGTAGCATGAGGCTTATGAGATTTTGCACCGAATGAGTGCAAAGTTAGAGGTTATTAAGGCATAGGGCAATAAATGACACAATGAGAAACAGATGCGGTGGTGCGTGGAATGCGGGTCGGGTTTTGTCTCAATGCTGGCGTTACAGTGCCCCCCTGAGACACGACTTCCGGCGTGCCAGGCAGTCTTGCGGGAGAGCGACCCCTGGGGCGAGGATCGGGCTGGTCCAGATGCACCTGGTGGTACTAGGTCAGGAGCTGGGGATTCAGGATGTCGTGGTGACCAGCCAGCTCCTCTCCTCTGGACCATAGCCCTTCCAGTCCACCAGGTACTGCAGCTTGCCTCCATAATGTCTTCAGTTCAGGAGGCTGCGTACCCAGTAGGCTTGCTCTCCAGCAACTTCCAGTGCAGGTAACGGGTCTTGGGGAGGGGAACCTCCATCAGCGGTCCAGCAACCACCGGCCTGAGCAGAGACACATGAAAGGTTTTGTTAACGTGGTAATGAGACAGCAGCTGGAGTGAATATGCACTGCCGTTGACCCTCCGGAGGAAACGTGGGCTCAGCTTCCGACAGGGCACGTGGCGGCGTAGGTCCCTGGTGGAACGCCAGACTCAATCCCCCAGTTGGTAGTTGGGGGTGTCCCAACATCTTTGGTCTGCTTGGCTCTTCTGGCTGCGGAGGGCTCTTCATATCTGGAGGTTGGCAGCAGTCCAAACCTTCTCCGCCTCTCGGAACCAGTCATCCATCGCCGGAACTTTGGTCTGGCTTTGGTCCCAAGAGCAAAGGGGAGGTTGCTGTCTGAGCGCACACCGGAATAGCGATAATCCAGTGAAGGTGCTCTTAAGGGAGATCTGGGCATGCTCTGCCCAGGACAGCTATTTTGACTAATCCAGCTGTCTCTGATAGCAGTACGGTCAGAGGAACTTCCCTAGGTCCTGGATGGTTCTCTCTGTCTCCCCATTGGACACCGAATGGTTTTCTGAGGGCTTCTTGAAGAATGCCCTCCACACTCAGGACATGAACTGTGACTCACGGTCTAAGAGTATATCCTCTTAAAGGCAAAAGTTCCTGAATACCTGCAGGAATAGCACCTCAGCCACTTGTAAAGCAGAGTGCATACTGAGGAAAGGCAAAAATTTGCAAAACTCGGAAGAGCAGTCACTGATCACCAGAATTGTGGTTTTACCGGGGACTGGAAGGTCTGTGACAAAATCCACAGCTACATGGATGGTGTGGGACAGGCAGTGGATTCAGCTTGCTGGCTAGCAACTGCCGTGGGGTTTAGGATCCTGCACAGTTGGTGCAGGACTTGACTGCTTTCTCCATGTCTGAGGCCAGGTGGGGCCACCAGTTTTTGCGGGTGATGATTTGCGTTGTTCTTCTGACTCCGGGGTGACCAGAGGACAGGGAAGTGTTCGCCCACAGGATGACCCTATTGCGAAGGATAGAGGGAGTGAAGGTTTCACCTGTTGAGACCGAGGCGGGAGGAGGCCTCCTCCTGGCCTATCTCGCTACCTCCAGGTCCAGCTGCCATCTCATCTGGGTGACAACACATGAGGGTAGTAGAATGGGTTCATCAGCCTTCATATCAGTTTCCACCTTGTAGCTTCGGGATAGGGTATCTGCCTTGATGTTCTTGGAACCTGGGTGATAAGTTATGGTAAAATTGAAGCGAAAGAAGAATAACACCCACCTGGCCTGACTTGGATTGAGTCGTTTTTCCTTTCTGAGATACTCAAGGTTGCAATGGTCAGTAAGCACTGTAAATGGATGGTGAGCCCCCTCCAACCAATGCCTCTACCCCTCCTGCGCCAACTTCACTGCCAACAGCTCCAAGTTGCCTGCATCATAATTCACCGCTGTGGTAGTCCACGGGAGAAAAAAAGCTTTTCAGGTACACCATGCCTTTGGGACAGGATCGCCCCCACCTCAGCATTGGAGACATTCAATTCCACCACAAAGGGCTTCTCTGAGTCTGGTAATTTAAAAATTGGAGCTGTAGTAAACAATCTCAGAGTTTCAAAGGTGAATTGTGCTTCAGGGTTCCATACCAACTCCATGTGCTTTCCCTGGAAGAGGGTTGTGAGAGGTTGGGCAACCATGCAGAAGTTTCGTATAAACCGGCAATAGAAGTTAGCAAACCCCAGTAATTGCCTGAGCTCCTCCGGGGACCATGGGACTGGCCATGCTGCTATTGCCTCCACTTTCTGTTCCTCCATTGCCACCCCCTCTAGTCCAATCACGGAGCCAAGAAAGGAGATAGTGGACTGGTGGTAGACACACTTTTCTGCCTTTACGTTGAGCTGGTGAGCCATAGGTGAGTGAGTACCTTCCTCACGTGCCCCACATGGTCTGCATAACTGGCAGAGTAGATGGAGATATCGAAGTCGGCAATGATGAACCTCCCCAGCGTCTCTCTCAGCACATTGTTGATGATGATGATGTTAATATGGCCATAAGGCATCACGCAGTACTCATAGTGGCCAGAGGCATGGGCGTAGGTACCGGGGGAGACGTGTCCCCTCCAATATTGGCGACAGGCGCATTTTTCCCACCCAAAAATTATAGCTCAAAGGAGAAAAATATTTGATTTTGAAATGTTTAACTACGTGCTTTTATTTTGAAAGCACAACACAGCATCATGTCACTGGGCTGCCCCCTCACCCACCGGCTCTGAGTGTGTTTGGGAGCCAGGTGACAACAGAAGTCGACAGCAGGCAGTCTGATAACAGAAACTCTTCTCATTATTTCCACAGTTTATAAGGGTCAACAAATGTTAATTAAACATGTTTGCTAGTTTCAACTAGAGAACTAAATCTGGTTTCTGTCACATGTTGGTTAGTAATCGGGATGCTAGCAGTAGTAGCTCAATAGAAGCCAGGTGGATATGACAAATTATTAGGTGAATTTCAGTGGAGAAATTATTTTATATGCAGGAACCACAGCAGCAAGCTAGAGAAACAGAGCAACCTGTTGGGGATACAGGTGTATCAGGGCTTCTGGTGAGGTCATAATTATGACTTGTTCTGTGAAATTATTGGGAAAGCATTAAAGTTTGTCTCATGATGTTCAGCAAATATAACCTTTGAAAGTCAAAATGTCCAAAGCAACTTCGGCTCAGTGGTGGAAATGAAAGAAACATATAATCGTAAATTTAACACGATCCAGTCCGATTAATGCTCGGTTTGCAGCTTGGCTAATACATAGTTTGTGGTCCATTTTTTAGGTGTTTTTCGCAGCTGCAATTGCGTTACCGCATATTAAGATGCTTAATAGAGAGGATTGCGAGCTGGCTGGCTAACGTAGTTACAAATCCACTCAGTTGGTATCAATGTCCAGGTTACTAGATCTGAGTGGGTATCATTAGTGCACTGAGATGGTTTGCAGCTGTCAGTTAAGGTTGTTGCAAGTTTATGTATGAGGCATCATTGTATGAAAATTTTGGAGGCACGTTGCATAGCCAAATTTAAAAAAACGAAGAAACACTTATTTGGATAATCTCTGTATACAGTAAAGACAGTATCTGCACTCAGATTTCCAAAAATTTGCCAGCTCGCGTGTTATGCGCGCTCACATCACATACGTGTCCCTATCAATTCTCACATTAAACCTATGCCTTTGGTCCCCCCAATGTTAAAATCATTCCTATGCTCTTGCTCAGAGGTCATGTTAAAAGCCGTCCTCCACTCATCTCCCTTCTGGATACGGATCAGGTTAGGCGCTGCGGATGTTGAGCTTAGTGAAGGTCTTCACACCTCTCAACTGCTCCACAGTACTGGAGTTGGTCTAGACGGATCGCGGCATCGATGTAGCTAGACATGGACATGTCCAGGACCCTGTACAGCATCTCCGCCTACAGGTCTGGACACAGCCCATTGCGGAAGATTGTAAGGAGTGCAGGCTTGTTTCAGCCACTGGCTGCGGCTAAGGTCCGGAACATCAGTGCATATTCAGCGGCTGATGGGGACCCTTGCCACAAGTCCAGCAGTCGGTCCCCAGCCTTCTTCCCAGGGTGATCAAACACCACCCGGAACTGCTTGGGAAAACTGTCATAAGTGTAGAAGAAAGCTGTCCCAGACAGTGTTAGACCAGTCTAAGCACCTTGCCCGAGAGGTGGGTGATGACCCCTGCAATCTTTTCTGCATCACCAAGGGTGGAATGGTTTGTGAAATAAAGGAAGCATTTGAGAAGAAAGCCTTTACAGGCGGCCAGCGAACCCTCATAACGTTCTGGCAGGCGCACTGGAGACTCACACCGGGAATGGCTGGGGATACCTGCAGGCTGCCGGGAGAGACGGGAGCTTGAGCTAGTGGTGGAGCGCGGGAAATGGTGAACTTGCGGAAGTTCTGAGTAAAGTGCACTGGAAAAATGGAAGATGTGGAACTGGATTCGGATGCGAAGATGAAATAGGTTTTATAATGCATTTTCTGAAGCACCACAAAGGCAGAAAAGGCAAATGCAAAAACAAACAGGAAACGTGCTTCAAAATCTAGTCACAATAATGCGTTGAACCTACAAATAACAGCGCATCAGTATGCAAAGCAAACCAGAAACGATGTTGCAAATATAACAAAGATAATGTGCTGAACGTATACAAAATACAATAGTTACGCAAAATATTATAATGTCTGTAAAGGCTTACAAGTCCTCGCACCAAATGAGAGCGAAGTTTGCAGTTATATAGGCATAGGCAATAAATGACAAATTGAAAAACAGATTTGGTGGAGGATGGAATGTGGGCCGGGTCTTAACAGGCCGATGATTGAGGGCACTGGAGGCGTGGCATTGCAAGGTCTCAAGGTAATATTAGTCCTATGCAAATAGGGGTATAGTATGGGATAGCTTGTTCTTTTGATTTCTTTAAATTTCTTAAAATCTGTAACTTTTTCAATCATGGGAAGCAAGCCTTTTCCCGCAATATTCTCCATTGTTCCTGTGTTCACTTTTTACAGTGAAGCAGCTCAGTTTTGTAGTAACACAGCCTCTTTCCAGTTTTTTTCAAACCATTCACTGAAGCAAAAATTAACAAGCAAATTTGTGGCACAGAAGGCCTCAAGAGCGCTTTATTTTAATCCTTGCTAATTTTCTGACCAATGATTTGTTGTTAACCCCTTAAGCCCTGAGCCTCTTTTTTGAAAATAGCAAGCCCAAAATGAAATGAGTATAAATGAGTATATCTCTGCGACTGCTTGGTCCATTTGAATAATCTTGGTATCGTAATAAAGGTAAAACCATTTGGGATTTCATACCTGGTGTAAAAATCACTATATATGTCACTGAGTCAGAGTAAATGGAGATGGAACACAGTGTAAATGAAAGATCTCATTTCGCACCTAACAAATTATTACTTCGAACCTTGTAAATTTGTTGAGTTGCAGCCTGAAACCTCTAAAAATTACAGCACAAAATGTCATTATCATCTGTGCCAAAGTTTATTCTGATCAGGTCAATCAGAACAAAATTAGAGAGGCATGTCTAGGTGGCCTCTCCGTTTTGGCAATGTAGGTACCTTGTGTTCCATTTCAGATTTCTTACATACCAAGCTGTAAAACCCATAAAATTTAACTTATATATCACTACAGGCATCCATTCCAACCAAATACAACATTTCTTAATTTTTAGAATGAAAAAAAATGATTATTTCTGCCAGTTTTGTTGCCTATACAATTTCCCATACAAAGATAACACATACAATGAAAATTAAGTTTGACTCCACTGGAGCATATTTATTAAAAAAACAAAACAAATAAGTAAAATGATAAATACAAAGGCAATGTGAAAATATGTCAAAGAAAAGTAAGAATAACAAAAACCCCAGCGTTTATTTGTAGAAGACAACTGCGATTATTTCCAAAAGAAAAAAAAAAAAAAAGAAAGAAAGGTACCCCGATCAGGAATCGTACCTTCAAAATTTCCATTCAGCAGCGCAGCATTTTATCCAATAGGCTGCGCCAGTCAACAACAGTCTATGGTGAAACTGCCCATTCAACGAATGGGTAAGGAAAATACGTAGGCTACTGTACTGTTGTAGGCTCAGTATTTGTGCGGAATAGTGCAAAGATTCTGTCCGAAAACGACTTCGAAAATGAATGTTGAATATTTAGCGGATAATTATTCGGACAATACCTCAAACAAACTAGTCATGCATTTATATTGTCGCGCTATTCAAGAACATTCATTATGTCCCATGGACTCAGCTTGACGCACTCGGAACGCAAGGCTGTAGCTCAGGCTCGGTTTCTGCCATTAAGGTGGTTTAGAGTTCGTTAGAATCATCAGGACTCATACTATCAAATTCTTACCGGCAGAGTCTTACTGACAGCATCGCAAGCCGAAAGCAGATTGGAAAGTACATTGCAAGGAGGCGGAATGCTACGGAGCTGAGATATTTGAAGCAACGCCCTGAGAAAGAACATGCTAGGATCCCGGCAGATCTAGTTTCGTTATAACACAAACACATTGGGCTAACAATAGCAAGCGCAGATTTACCCTCAAACAGTTTTTTAATTGCAAAATATCAAAGGTAATATTTTTTTTCTGCTCATCTCTGTAGACTGTAAAGTGTATGCCTGCTGTTCTTTCAAGGTGGTGTCGGTTTAAAATGACAGGGCTCATATCGTTGCATTCTGTGGACTTTCCTCTTTTACTTGAGGTATCATTTTTATGCATAGCATGAATTCAGCAGAAATCCTGGGGATTTAGCATTGATATGATTTTATCCTATGTTCTGCTGCGTGCTTATTTACTTGCTTGGTGCTTGAATTGTGTTCGGTTGAGGTAAAAATGGTTTACACGAGCTTTTGGCCGAGTTTCTTTGCGAAATGTGGATATGCCGCTTGAGAATGTCGCGATTTGAAAAAATGCTGTATTTAAAATGCGAATAACCGTCCCCGGTACCGGGGTTCTTAAGGATCTCAGTTCTTAAGGGGTTAAGACCATTAAGAGGTTTTTTTGCCCCCCCTTTTTTGTAATTTTGGGCTTGATCCTCCTCCTGCATGCAGTTGTGTGTATTTCTATATGTGTGTATGCATGTACATACCGTGTCCATATTCTGTACTGTTATGGCCCCAATTTGTTATTACATTACAACACAACAGCAACAGCAAGAGCAAGGGATGACAGACACAGTTTTAACAACTAAAACTCATTTAATTAAACAGACAAAGACTAATAACAACTAACTAACTAATCTACTGACCAAATTGATTATAACAAAAACAAAAAGAAATATTTACAGTCCCTTTTTGTGGGGCGGCTTGGTGATGTCCTGGGTGAGAAAAATCCACAAAAGAAACATCACAGGTCTTGAACAGAATGAAAGGTCTGGTCACATGTATCCTTCTTCTTGCAATTTCTCCTACTACTCCTTTACTGTCTCAATTCTCCCCTTGATATACTCTTTTGCAGACCCCACCCACATTTAGACCTCTTTTTTTTTATTTTCGGGGACTTGCCCCAGACATGTCTGAAACATGTCCAAACATAACCCCAGTCTGAGCTGAAAAAAAAAAAGGTAAATACTGCCATTCAGTGGCCTCTATTCACATTACACCTCCATTCCAAAAGGGAAAATTTTTGACTCATAAAGGCAAAATTTTTCTTTTCAATACAAAATGGTTAAGTGGAAACTTGTCTATATATACATATCATACAATATTCAAATAAACACGTGACATATATTTACATATTCATACACGGGATAAGCAATCAGCAATTACATTGTCTGTACCCTTCACATGCTTAATTTCCAAGTCAAACTCCTGTAAAATCAAACTCCAATTCAACAATCTCCGATTCTTGTTTTTCATCTTACTCAAAAACATTAACGGATTGTGGTCTGTGTACACAATCATTGGCTTTTGCCCTGTACAAACATAAACATCAAAGTGTTGTAAAGATAGAACCAGAGCCAACAGCTCCTTCTCTATTGAGGAATAGTTCCTTTGGTGGCGATTGAACTTCCTGGAGAAGTATGCCACGGGATGCTCAATGTCATCAGAGTCACTTCTCTGTAGGAGCACAGATCCACATGCTTGGTCGCTAGCATCGACCGCGATGCAGAACGGTTTGTTGAAGTCAGATTTGAGCACGGGGAAGTGACACAGCAGAGACTTCAGGCGATCGAAGGCTCTCTGGCATGCATCATCCCAGGTGAACTTTGCGCCTTTCTTCAGTTTATTAGTTAGACTGAGAGCAGTCTCAGCAAAGTTCTTGCAGAACTTGCGGTAGTACCCGATCATTCCAAGGCAGCGGCGCAAAGCTTTTTTGTTGTCAGGAACTGGAAAGTCCATGATGGCTTGGACTTTAGCATTTATGGGTGCCACCTTACCCTGGCCTATGACGTAGCCAAGATAGGTGACAGTAGCACAACCAAAGTCACTCTTGCTCAGGTCAACAGTCAGGTTAGCCTGGGTCAGGCACTGGAACAACGTCTCTACATCTTTTAGATGTTCTTCCCAGGAGTCACTCCATGTGATCAGGTCGTCGATGTACGCACCCGTGTGTGGCAATCCGGCGATTGTAGACTGTATCATCCTTTGGAACGTGGCTGGGGCATTTTTCATGCCAAAGGGTAGGACTTCATACTGGTACAATCCAGATGGTGTGGCAAAAGCAGAGATGCCCTTGGCCCTCTCAGTTAAAGGCACACACCAGTAACCCTTCAATAAATCAATCTTGGTCAGAAACTTTGCTTGCCCTACTCTATCGATACAATCATCAATCCTAGGTATTGGAAACACATCAGTTCTAGTTACAGCATTGACTTTGCGATAATCTGTACAGAATCTAGTACTTCCATCAGGTTTTGGAACTAGCACACAGGGTGAACTCCAATCGGAGTTGGAAGGTCTGATAATATCATGTTCTAACATGTACTCAACCTTTTTCTCAGCAATCTTTCTCTTTTCAGGATTCATCCGGTACGGATGCTGTTTCATTGGTTTGGCATCACCAACATCAACATCATGAGAGGCTATAGAAACTCTTTTTGGAACATCAGGAAAAAGATCCTCATATTTCTTGATCAACCTCTCAAACTGATCTTTCTGTGAGGGTTCTAAGTGCTGGAGTTTTACATCAAGATTTTGCAACACTTCAGAATTTGACAATTTACATGAAAGAACTTCAGCTTTAATTCTAGGTTCATCATCTTGAAACTCCCCCTCATCTTCACACGTTTTGACCATAGGAGAATCTGAAGTGACAGCTGCAACCCTAGCATTTCTGTCATGATAAGGCTTCAGCATGTTAATGTGACACAATTATTTTGGTTTTCTCCTATCTGGAGTCTTCACAATGTAATTGAGATCATTGAGTTTTGTCAGAATTTCATAAGGACCATGAAATCTAGCCTGCAATGGATTGGACTGCAAGGGAAACAACACAAGGACCTTGTCTCCTGGTTTAAACTCACGGCTTCTAGCCTTATGATCATACCAAGTTTTCATTTTTCCCTGACTTGATTTCAAGTTCTCTTTGGCTAGGTCACAAGCAGCACGCAATCTGTCCTTGAACTTGCAAACATAGTCTAACAGACTGATGTGCGGCTCTTCCTCTTGCCATTGTTCACTCAATAATAGCAAAGGTCCTCTCACTTCATGACCAAACACTAGCTCAAATGGACTGAATCCAGTAGACTCCTGCACTGCTTCTCTAGCTGCAAACAACAGCAAATGAACACCTTCATCCCAGTCTTTCTCATGGTCATAACAATAAGTCCTCATCATTGTCTTGAGAGTGGAATGAAACCGCTCTAAGGCACCCTGACTTTCTGGATGATAGGCACTAGAAAGAATCTGCTTTGCACCTAGTTCATACACAACCTGCTGAAACAATCCTGAAGTGAAATTGCTACCCTGGTCTGACTGAATTTCCCTGGGAAGGCCAAACAACGTGAAGAACTTTATCAAAGCCTTCGAGATTGCAGTTGCCTTGATGTTACGTAGAGGTATGGCTTCAGGGAATCTGGTAGATGCACACATGATTGTTAACAAGTACTGATTTCCAGATCTAGTCTTGGGTAATGGACCAACACAATCAACAATGACCTTAGAGAACGGCTCCCCAAATGCTGGGATAGGCTGCAATGGAGCTACAGGTGGGTCTAACTGGTGTTTTCCAACTACCTGACAAGTGTGACAGGTTTTGCAAAAGTTGGAAACGTCTTTCCGAAGCCCAGGCCAAAAGAAGTGTTTCATGATCTTATCAACAGTCTTGTTAACACCAAGATGACCTCCTAAAGGTAAACTATGAGCCATTGTTAAGATCTCATTCCTATAGACCTTCGGAACAACAATTTGCCTGACCACTGCCCAATCTGCATTGGCAGGGATATCAGGAGGGCGCCACTTCCGCATCAACACACCATCCTTGAGATAATACCCAACTGGAACTGCATCTATTTCTTTATCAGGAAGGGCTTTCCTCTTTAGTACACAAATTTCAGGATCATTAGTTTGCTCCTCAATCAACCGCTTTCTGGACAGAGACAAGTCTCCAGACACATCAGAATCACCAGACCCATCCGGCTGGCTGAATAGAGAACTGATAAAAGTATCTGATAAGTCCTCAAACGGAGAAACCATAGTAGGCCAATCAGAGTCATGAGGCAAACCACCTGAGTCCTGACTATTCAATGTGCTGGGCGGCACCACAACATCTTCTTTAGGCTTCTTGGCCATAGCACGAGTCACTGCGCAAGAAGGATACAGAGATGGGTCCTCATCCCCATCTTCAGTGCTCGGCTGTGAAGTAAGATGTACAGGGGGAACTACTTTGCCCCCAGCCAGGTCATTGCCTAGCAACAGAGAAACACCCTTTATAGGTAGACTTGACATAAGTCCCACCTTTACCTGTCCTGTAACTAAATCTGACTTCAAGAATATAGAGCGCAGGGGTACAGATACAGTCCTCCCTTCAATACCTTGTACAAGTATGAAATCCCCTGAAAGGGTCTCATCACGTAACTCCAAGGAGTCCATCAACAAAAGTGACTGAGAAGCTCCGGTATCCCTTAGGATATATATGGGGACAGGAGTAGTATGCTCATTCAGAGCCACAAATCCCTCTGACACAAATGGAAGAAATTCCTCCCTCACAAAGTCAGCTGTATTAGGCTTTTTAGCCCCACAAGAAGCAGGCAATTTAGCAGATCGGTTATCTACTACAGGGGTTTCTAACCTTGTTTTCACAAAGGCATTTGGTTTGGTATCCTTTTCTTTTTCTTTCTTAGCTTTAAGGAACCAACAGTTAGTTGTAACATGACCAGATTTCTTGCAATAACTGCAAACTAGACCACTTTTGTCACTGTCAGCTTTCACATTTTGATCAGACCTGTTACTGGATTTCTGAGCACCATCACCAGATTTGTCTTTGTCTTTGGGTGAGGAATCTTGGGTATCACCATAACCCTTTTTCTGAAATTGGGACCATCTATTGTTACTGCTAGACTGAAATTTAACCTTATGTGTGAGAACATATTCATCTGCAAATTTGGCAGCTGATTGCAAATTCAGTGCTTGCTTCTCATTAAGGTAGGTCTTAACATCATCTTTAACACAGTTCTTGAATTCTTCAACTAACACCATCTCTTTTAGTGAGTTGAAATCATCCTTGACCTCCATAGAAGTACACCAGCGCTCAAAGCAAACCTGCTTTTCATTAGCAAATTCAACATAAGTCTGATTTTCAGATTTCTTCAGACCTCTGAATTTCTGTCGGTAAGCCTCTGGAACCAACTCATAAGCTCTCAAAATAACCTTTTTGACAACCTCATAATCAGAGGAATCATCTGCAGACAGAGCCGAATAGGCTTGTTGAGCTTTACCCTCGAGGACAGTTTGCAACATCAGAGGCCAGTGTTCCTTTGGCCACTGGCAAATCTTTGCTACCTTTTCAAAACACTGGAAATAGTTGTCAACGTCCTTTTCCGAAAATGGAGGCACCAGTTTAACCTCCTGACTGGCACAAAATTTATTTTTAGTTTCAATTTTAATTTTTAGTTGCTCCATTTGGAGTCTTTCTTCTCTATCGAATTTCTCTAATTCAAAATCTCTCTGTCTCTCTCTTTCTGCTCTTTCCTCTTTCTCTCTCTCAAATTCTCTTTGTTTTTCTTTTTCTTCCCTCTCAAATTCTCTTTGTTTCTCTTTTTCCTCCCTTTCTTTTTCTCTTCCCTCCCTTTCAATCTCTAGCATTTTTAATTTAAGTTCCATTTCTATATTTGGATTTTCCACTGGAAACTGTTCCAGATCTCCTGGTGCAAACACATTTTCATCAATGTAATATTCAACTATCTCTCTAGCCAGTCTTGCTTTTTGCATGGCTGGTTTTACCTCTGTCAGCTCTAAATGTCTGCAAATTTCTAGCAGTTCTGTCTTTTTAAAAGAGTTCAAAACCTCAACGGTTGGTGATGCCAAGAAATCATCCATTGCTGTTGATCTGTCGATATATTTATATATTCAATTAAAAAAAATCAATTTTACAATTTGAAATGTTAGATTTTCAATAAATTATTCACAAAATGGTCTATCCCGGACGAGCCCCCAATTTGTTATGGCCCCAATTTGTTATTACATTACAACACAACAGCAACAGCAAGGGATGACAGACACAGTTTTAACGACTAAAACTCATTTAATCTAACAGACAAAGACTAATAACAACTAACTAACTAATCTACTGACCAAATTGATTATAACAAAAACAAAAAGAAATATTTACAGTCCCTTTTTGTGGGGCGGCTTGGTGATGTCCTGGGTGAGAAAAATCCACAAAAGAAACATCACAGGTCTTGAACAGAATGAAAGGTCTGGTCACATGTATCCTTCTTCTTGCAATTTCTCCTACTACTCCTTTACTGTCTCAATTCTCCCCTTGATATACTCTTTTGCAGACCCCACCCACATTTAGACCTCTTTTTTTTTATTTTCGGGGACTTGCCCCAGACATGTCTGAAACATGTCCAAACATAACCCCAGTCTGAGCTGAATAAAAAAAAAAGGTAAATACTGCCATCCAGTGGCCTCTATTCACATTACAGTACTATGTGTGTATATAAGGTACATGTGAATATTTTATATATTTTATATGTGTACATATGTGAATATGGTGTCTGCGTATATACAGTGTACTTTGTGTATAAACTGTATATGTGTACAAAGTGTGATATCCATGTATATGTATTGTGTGTGTATACTGCATATACTGTATATGTATATTGTATATACTATGTGTGTATGTGTGTACACTCAGATGTCTGTATGTTGTGCTTATAATATGTCTATATACTGCATGCGTGCACAATGAATGCTCCTTTTCCTTTTGGATTCAGCACCTTGAATTCAACATTTGGAGGGTAGCTCGTTCCTTTTTGCGGCTTCGGTACAATGAATACTCTTCATGTATATACTGTGTGTATACTCAATTTGTATACTGTATGTATTGTATTTGTGTATATGTGTATATAGTATATGTGTGTACACTGTATACTATGTGCATATACTGTCTGTGTGTATACAATGTTTACTATTTATACTATGTATATACTGTATAAACTCAATGTTTATATTGTATTTACTGTATTTGAAGAGTTTGGTTCCAAAACGCAATATATCCATTTTACACATTTTGAGTAAATTAGCTTTTTCTATGTTAAAACCCATTGCATTTTATAGAAAATAACAAACTTTGGCTATGAAGAAATACACCTTATCATATGAATTCCTAAAAACAGATGACAGCACCATGTATAAGAGCCACAGGACTACCAGTCTATGGCATTCTCAATTTTTGTAATTTTGGCACTTATTGCGTTTTGGAACCAAACTCTTCATTTGTGTTTATATACTTTGAGTGTATACTGTATACTGTGTGTATATTGTATGTGTGTAAGTATGTGTATGAGTATGTACTATATGTGTGTATCTAAGTGTGTGAGAGTACATATTGTACATGTCTGTGTGAGTATGGTCTGTACATGCGTATGTATGTGTCTGAATATGTGTGAGAGTATACTGTACGTGTACTGTATGTGTGTGTGCGTGTGCGCGCGTGAGCATGTACCGTGTGTCCATTTGTGTTTGTGTGTGTGAATATGAGATTAAACTAAAAGTATGTATGTGTGTATTTGTGTACTGCTCAATCCCAGCCTCCCTCAGGCTTAACATTTATCTAATTAGATTGCAGCAGGCAGCTGACATTTCAGAGAATGAGAGAGAGAGAGAGAGAGAGGGGGAATGGCCGAGACAGAGGAGAGAGTGGAGAGGAGAGGCGAGAGAAAAAGGAAGTGGGACAGAAAATCAGACATGAGGAGAGACAGACTGAGAGATGGATAGACAGAGGCTCCTCAGTGCTGGGAGATATCAGGGTCATCTGTTAGTTCTGCTGTGCTGCAGCTGAATTCATTGCTGTTGCTCCCCTCTCTATCCTCCCCTAATTACATCTCACCCCTCCCTCTCCCCCTCCCCCTCCCCTCGCCATGGCGACAGAGCAGGCCTGGTGGCGCATGTTCATTGGGGACAGGAAGAACAAGCAGTATTTGTACAGACACAGGGTCAGACACACACTGTCACACACACAGCAATTCAAGCACACACAGACAAACACACCAACAGACATACACACACACACACACACACACACACACACACACACACACACACACAAAGAAATGCATACACATGCATCCACAAATACACACATGCAGATGCATATACATGGACTCACACACAAGCACACACACACAAACATATGCATAAGTACACACACAAAAATGCTCACACACACACACATACAGACACACACTGACATACATGCTGTTCACCGCAGGGGCTCCTCTCACAGTTAATCCTGAAAGAGAGAAGAGGACATTATGAAGATTGATTTATGAACAACACGGGCCTCTATCAACACGTGCATTCCACACGCAAACAGTTCACACATGCAGTCATGTAAACACACACGCACACGCACACACACACACACGCACACACACACACACACACTCACTCACATGCACACACAACCGCACAAATACTCTCAAACACACACATATACACTGTCCCTCTCGCTCACACAGGCACACCCATGCTCATTCACTCTCTCACAACCACACTCACTCACACACAAATGCTCTTACTCACGCATACACTCACACCATAATAATAAAAAACACTCATAAACACAACTAACACTCCCACACACCAGCACACTCATATCCCCACACACTTGCATTCACACTCACACACACTTAAACTGTCACTCGCACATACACGCACAAATATATTCAACACACACACATATACGCATACACATGTGCACACTCATACGCACAAAAAATACATAAGCGCACACACAGACACACACCTCTTCAAGCCTAGATTTATCACCCACACTCCGAAGCTGGCTAAAACCTATCCCATGATGCCTCAGTGCAGTGGGGGATGATTCCCTGGGGGTGGGGGAAATGTAGCTTCTATCATTAGCGCCTCCTTGCGCACTGTTTGTGTTGCCAACAGTGCAGAACTCACACAGCAACGAGCGCAGCCCCCAACTGAGCGCATGCAAGCCCGGCTGCACTTTGCAACCTAAGGGAGGGATAATCAACTCCTGGTAGAGGTCACATGTCACACCCTGTACAAACGTCTTAAATCCCAGGGCAGAAAATAAAAATACTCATTGGTATTCCGGTCCAAAAAAGCCAGAGCACAAAATATAGTTTTTCTGCCCCAAGATACAAAGTTTCCACATATTTTCTTCACTCACCAATCTGTGACAGTCCCCTTCAGCAGCGATTTAGGGCATCGCCGAGCCGCAGAGAACGTTTTCTTTACACGGTCTTCAAATAAGCTTGGAGGAGGCAAATTCAGGGGACAGAATGTAAAAATCCAGCAATGTAGACAGTTATGCACGCCAGCTGCCTCTAACTGCCCAGTAATGTAAAACAAATCCATATCTAGATGCAATTTTTTTGATATGCTAGCCTTACACCAGTTAACTTTCCTTCCTAAGATGACATACGGTCACAGAACTAACATCCGTGGTAAGTGAACTTATTAGAATGCGGGGCATAGGAAGTTAAAAAGTACACTCAAACTAGATAGAAATTCCTCTTTATTTCTCAAAGTAGTGATTTCTCAGACGAAATATGCCAAAAAAAAAAAATCAGTATAAATACAGTATTTACATGTAAAAATGAGCAAAATAATTTCGATGACATGGGACCTTTTAATATTTAAACATTTCTTGACTTGAAATTTTTCTGAGCCCAGCAGAGGGAAAAAAATAAGATTGAATATCAACCCTTCCTTGTCCCCTTATTTAAAAAGTATTATTATTATCATTAGCCTCTGAAACCCCAAAGCCCCCTGTACCGGGGGTGATCATTACGCATAATGAATACAGCATACTTCCTCATAGTATCATCATTGTGCGGCATATCTTCTTAAAGGGAAGACAGTGAAAAATTTATGATGACCATTTTTACCTAACCTGAACACAATTCAAGCACCAAGCAAGTAAATATGCATTTAGCAAACATAGGATAAAATAATATCAGTGCTCCATTGCTAGCGTTTGTGTTGAATTTGTGTGATGCAAACAAACGATACATCAAATGAAAGAGGAAAGTCCCCAGAATCCAGTGATATAAGGCTAGGCATTTTAAAACGAAACCACACTCAAAGAACAGCAGGAATACACTTCACATTCCACAGCGATGAGCTGTGATGAGCTTCCTTACCTTTAAAAAATAATTGTAATACATTTTATTTAAAGGCACCTTTCAAACACACAAGGACATCGAACATGACAAGATATTAAGAACAAACAGAATAATTAAAAAGGAAAACACGAAAGAAAGTAATAACAATGGTAAAAATTACAATAACAGCAATGACTACAGCAATAACAATGACAATGATAAATAGAGAAAACAATTGTCCATGCTACACTACCAAAAACTAAACAGAATAGACTAGTCTAAAAAGGTGGGTTTTGAGCCGAGATTTGAGTAAGGACAGGGAATCGGAATCATGGATGAATTGTGGGAGAGAGTTCCAAAGACGAGGTGTTATACGGGAGACGGCTCTGGACCCCATGCTAGCTAAATGGGTAGGAGATATGATGAGAAGCATGGACGAGGAGGAGCGAAGAGTCTGGGAGGGTGTGTAGATGCAAAGAAGATCAGAGATGTAAGGAGGTGCTAAGTAGGGGAGAGCTTTGAAGGTGAGGAGGAGAATCTTGAAATCAATATGGAATTTGATGGGGGGCCAGTGAAGTTGTTGCAGAACGGGAGTGATATGATCAGTAGCGGCGGTTCTAGTAATGGTCCGGGCAGCTGCATTCTGGACAAGTTGAAGTTTATGAGTGACCCTATGAGGGAGACCGGAGAGGAGGGAGTTACAATAACCTACATGCCAACTCTACTGCTTTTGGCGGTAGACTACCGCTTTCGGGCCTTTCATTCTCAAAAGAAAAATGCCCCAAAAGCGGTAGAGTTGGCATGTATGCAATAATCTAAATGAGAGGTGACAAGTGCATTGACAAGGTTGGCAGTGCTGGTGGGAGTGAGCGAAGGATGGAGACAATTGATGTTTCGCAGATGAAAGTAAGCAGACCGAGTAATGTTATTGACGTGTGATTCAAAAGATAGAGTGTTGTCAAGGACGACACCCATACTCCTGATTTGAGAGGAAGGAGAAACAGCGGAGTTGTCAACTGTAGGTGTGAAGCTGTTCGATTTATTTAGAGTGGACTTGGTGCCAACAAGGAGAAATTCTGTTTTAGCAGAGTTCAATTTGAGGACGTTTATTGCCCATCCCAACAATACCATTATTAAGAATGTTATCATTGTAGCCCTTTGGTGATCTCTGTTATTTCTTATTACTTCCCTAATAATAACAGGCTAATATATTGGTCTTGATTATTCAGTAAATAAACTGTGATTACTAATCAAGTAATCGTCAATAGGAATAGCTTGAAAGCAATTATATGTTTAAGGATCAGGGGCTCACTGCATGTCATACCAAACTTGCCCCTGGTACTGTGGGAGTTTGGTTTGAAGAGATTAAACAATATTGAGCCTGGCAATACAATTTCAGAATTGTAAATAAAAATTTCAGTTTTTTAGCAATAGGAAACTGTGGTGGCTGCGCCTCTAGACCAATAAGTTGCCTTCCACCTCATTACACTACATATCCTATGTTTTCCATTTTTAATATATTTACACATTAAATAACACAGTTTTGGTTTTCACAAAATTCTGTGTTTTATACTACTTTAGTTAAACGCAATGTTACCCAGAGGTTTGGAGTGCACACGTTAGTTAACATTGTATTTTCTTTAGTTGAGTTTCTTCTGACTAACCTTTCTTTTTATTTTTGAGTTACCTGCTTCAATCCAGTGTTGCCAAAGAGCGAGGCCGTGACTCCACTCAATTTAAATAACCTGGGACAGCTGGTGGCCATCAGCAGGAAAATTGGAAGCAACCATTCTCCTCTGCTTTAAAGGGGATGTGTTTGATTTAAATTGTGTTAATATCTGTTTACTTTGATAAAAAATGTTTCCTGTAAGGAAACTCGCCCCCCCATGTGTCTTTTGGTTTGGCTAGCCACCATATGTTGCCCCAGTCTTCAATGGTGAGAGGTTCTTCTTGGTTTTCTCAGCGCTGTGTTTAGTTGTCTGTTTTGTTGGCCTTATTTATTTTTGGGCCCTTTATTAATTTATTGTAAATATTTTTCACTTAATTCTGGTTTTGTTACCCCTGTTTTGAATTTTTGTGGGCAAATAAAACCCTTAATTTTCCACTCTACCTCTGATTCCCTGGTTTTTGGCTCAGTCCCTAACAGAAACGCGAATTTTTAAAAACGTGATTATTGCTAATATTCCTGATCGGCCTAATCTCCCATCTCTTATGTTTAATTAGTTATTACATTCACATGGAATTTTTTCACCTTTTATATCACTGAAACTGTCATCCACACAGTAGCCCTGCTTAACATATGACATTCATACAGGGACAAAATATCTTTCATTGCACCTTAGTTCTGCTGTCATCCAGACGAGGATTCAAGTGCACGGGCAGAGTACAACCCAAAAGTAGGGTTTATTGATAGTAATGTGGTAACAGTGGGATGGAGCCTGGAAGAGGAAGTCACAGTTCACTTCAGATGTTGTGGGTGAAGCAGAGTAGTCATTGCCAAACTCCGGCTAGTGGCTTTGCGGGACAACTGTTCAGAAAAGTAGTTGTGTGCACATCTCAAACCAAATAAACCTGGTGCTGGATTCACATAAGTCAAGCAAAGACAGTTAAAAAATCTGCGCACTGGATTAAAGCTCCCAAACATTTATTGAAGCAACGTTTCGACCACTTACAGGGTCTTCATCAGGCCAATGACTGACAGACAGACAAACAAATATATTGGCAGGTATCTACCTAGTCATTGGCTGATAAGGTATCAGCTGACAACCAATAGGATACAGACACATTGGCACCAGGCACAATGAGTGCCTTCCCTTTAAAGGGACTCAGTAATTAAATGCACTCTGAGCAATGAGTACATCATCAATACTTCAACTGCAGTGCAATCATAAAATACATATCTAAAAAACATTCTGTTCATGGTTATGTGGCCTGGATCACCATCGACAAGTAATTACCTAAATGTAGGCCAAACAGTGATATTTCAATGATATAGAACAGAGAAAACACAGCAAGCAGCCAATTAATTTTAAGGGTAAAAACAATAGGAAATGTTAATATTAGATAATTTCATAATAGGAATTACTCCTACGAGAATAAAGCTATTAATAGAAAATAGAAAGGTGTAAAAATGGAAAAATAGCCTACAAAAAAGGCTTAATATCAAATTCCTCATTTAGACCCTTAGGGGACATGGTATTTAGGAAGTATGTCCAAAAGGTTTCACGTTGGAGAAGCCTCCTTTCTAAATCACCACCCCTACGAGGTTTCTCCACTTTTTCCACACCAACATAACATAGTGTGTTCAAGTTGTGTCCGGCATTGTTAAAATGAACTGCTACATGGTTGCGCTCATCGCCGGTTCTGATATCAAACCAGTGCTCACTAATTCTTGGGCGTAAGAGACGGGAAGTCTTGCCGACACAGGCTAAGCCTCAAGGGCACCAAATCAGGTTTATCATATGTGTGGTGCTGTAAGTAATCGCACCACGTATGGATATATCCCGACCAGTGTGTGGGTGACTGAAGCTTTTACATTTGCGTGTGTATGTGCACTGAATACAGCTTCCACATCTGTAATTGCCATATGGGACCACTGGGAATATTGGTTCACCCTGAGCACATATATCAGACTTCACCAAAATATCCCTTAAATTAGTGGGGCGTTTAACCACCAACATAGGCTTTTCCTTAAAGGCATTTTTTAATTTTGGGTCTGATTTCACAATGTGCCAATGTTTCAGGATGACATCTTTGAATTTAGAGCCAAGTTGTGAATATTTGGTAATGCACATAGGAGGATTATATTGACCTTTTGACTTAAAATAGTGTCATGGTCTGTGGGCTTTCGAAAAAGATCAGTTTGAATAGTGTTACCACTTTTACAGACCATTACATCCAAGAAGCTAATACGCTCCTTATCAATTTCAAGTGTAAACCTCAAATGCTCATTACAAGAATTCATATTCTGATGAAATTCAAATAGCTCCTCCACAGTAGAATCCATAATGACAAAAATGTCATTAAACCTTGTCGATTACTTGCAGCACCACACATGTGATAAACCTGATTCGGTGTCCTCGTGGCTTAGCCTATGTCGGCAAGACTTCCCGTCCGTTACGCACAAGAATTAGTGAGCACTGGTCTAACATCAGAACCGGCGATGAGTGCAACCATGTAGCAGTTCATTTTAACAATGCCAGACACAACTTGAACACACTATGTTATGTTGGTGTGGAAAAGGGGTGGTGATTTAGAAAGGAGGCTTCTCCAACGTGAAACCTTTTGGATATACTCCCTAAATACCATGTCCCCTAAGGGTCTAAATGAGGAATTTGATATTAAGCCTTTTTTGTTGGCTATTTTTCCATTTTTACACTTTTCTATTTTCTATTAATAGCTTTATTCTCATAGGAGTGATCCTATTATGAAATCATCCAATATTAACATTTCCTATTGTTTTTACTCTTAAAATTAATTGGCTGCTTACTGTGTTTTCTCTGTTCTATATCATTGAAATATCACTGTTTGGCCTACATTTAGTTATTTACTTGACGACGGTGATCCAGGCCACATAACAATGAACAGAATGTTTTTTCTTTATGTATTTTATGATTGCACTGCAATTGAAGTATTGATGATGTACTCATTGCTCTACTTGTTTAGGGTGCATTTAATTACTGAGTCCTCAGTTACTCATTATGCTTGGTGCCAATGTGTTTGTATCCTATTGGTTGTCAGCTGATACCTCATCAGCCAATGACTAGGTAGATACCTGCCTATATATTTGTCTGTCTGTCTGTCAGTAAGTCTGTGTGTCTGTCAGTCAGTCATTTGCGTGATGAAGACCCTGTAAGTGGTCGAAACGTTGTTTCAATAAAGGTTTGGGAGCTTTAATCCAGTGTGCGGATTTTTTTACTTTCTTTGCGGGACAACTACCAGATGGAGTTTACACTTCGCTGGAGCCGAACTGTCCCAAGGCAGGAACGAGTAGCTTAGGGGGAATGCATTTCCAATCCTGTGGACCATAGAAGAATAGACCTTTCCGAGTTTCTCAGACAGGCTCTGCCACCCTTAGTTACCGTTGCTATCGGCCCCGTGCAACACAACAAGTTCCGCATTGAGAAAAGTGCAGCAGAAGTTTCAGCATCACCCTCTCGCGCGTATTCCAAAAATATTGCGGTTTGTTTCTTACCGCATGTGTCCAACTTGTCCGGCAAAGTTGTCCAGAGAGGCCTCAATTATTTTACATAAGGACATATCAATGAAATCAAACATTTTTGCGCTACAGATGGAGAAACAAGAGTCACAGAAAAGTGCCAGCAATAGTTGCAGAAAAGCCAACACCCCATAAATGACATTGAACCGGACAAAATAGAGGGATCAGACTGTGCGTGTAAAGCAGGGTAAAGCTATGTTTCCATTGATACAGCTTAAGTCAGGCGCCAGTGCAGACATGGGTAAGTCAAAAATCGCATGTCATTGTCTTTATATGACGTGTTTCCATCCACGTGATTTTCCCCTGGCTCCTGGAGCGGAGCCTCATGTGTGTTTTTCCGATCGAACCAGAGAGTGAGTCCAGCTCCGACGCACACAAATTGCACAAGGAATTCCCTATAGTTCAAAGGAGTTTCCCCACTTTATTTTGTAAACAAATGAGTACCTTTGAAGCATTGTATATTTACTGCCCTGTTCAGAGCAGAGCCGAGATTTCTGCGGCAACATACACCACCGCTCAAAAGTTTGGGATCACTTGCAAATTTCTTCGTCTTCCAAAGAGAAATACATTATCATGCATATCACAGACATTTTTTTCCATTTCACAAACATTTTTATCCATTTCACAAAAGATTAAAATTAATCAGATGATTTTCAAAGAATGATCTACATTTTTGCATTCAGGCCTATTATCAGCAACTGTCAGTCCTCTGCATCAATCTCCTGGTATGGCTGCTAATCCAAGTTAAGCATTTTATAAGGCTAATTGATTATTAGAAAACCCTTCTGCAAATGTGTTGCACAGCTGAAAACTGTTGAACTAATAATGGAGCGCAAAAGGGAGCATGGCATTTGGGTTGGTTTAGTACCTGAAGCATCAGCAGTTGTTTGTTTGTTTACAGGCTAAAAATGACCAGAAAGAAAGAACTTCCTTTAGAGACCCGTCAGTCTATTATTCTGCTCAGAAAAGAAGGCTATTCAATGCGAGAAATTGAAAACATAAAATCTCTTACCATGCTGCCAACTATTCCCCTCAGTGCAGCACAAACTGGCACTAACAAGGATAGAGAAAAGGAGTGGGAGGCCCCAATGCACAACTGTGCGAGAAGACAAATATCTGAGAGGGTGTAATTTAAGGCAAAGACGCCTCACAGCTTGTCATCTAGCAGCTGCGCTAAATAGTTCCTGTCAAACACCAGTTTCAGTATCAACACTGAAGGTGGTTTTTTTTGATGAAGTCAAAGTTTGAAGTACATATTCATCATTTTCCATAAAAATCATTATTTCTAACTGAGACAATGTCAGCATGTTCTGTTCATTTGCTATATTTCCTATTCAGACTAATTTCATGTGTGTTTCCATGGAAAACAAAAAAATTTCCAAGTGATCCCAAACTTTGGAGCGGTAGTGTACACGTATTTACCATTCTCAGTGAATCAAAAGCATTTAATGCCACTTTTAATTATGATCTAAGCTTTGTGATGACATGTTCCCTTTGTGGTTTTTGTTCATGACAAACTAAAGTTTGTTACAAAATTATAACAGATTGGTGGTTTTCATGCAATCATGGCACCCACCTGTTCCCAATTAGCCCGTTCACCTGTGGGATGTTCCAAATAAGTGTTGGATGAGCATTCCTTAACTCTCTCAGTCTTCTTTGCCACTAGTGGACAGCTTTTTTGAAACATGTTGCAGGCATCAAATTCCAAATGAGCTAATATTTGCAAAAAAATTACAAAGTTTACCTGTTCGAACATTACGTATCTTGTCTTTGCAGTGTATTCAACAGAATATAGGTTGAAAAGGATTTGCAAATCATTGTATTCTGTTTTTATTTACAATTTACACAACGTGCCAACTTCACTGGTTTTGGGTTTTGTTGATAAAGTTCAGAGTCTTGTCCATTTATCATAGAGAAAAGGCATGTTTTTGGTTTGGAGAGGTCACTGGTGACCATTGATGTCCAGCTGCGCCTATATTGATAAACTCATGCTAAATTCAACCAGAAAATCATCCATTCATATTGAACTTCATGAGTACAAAGTTGATTTGTGTTAAAAATATGATTATTTTATTCATTGAAAGTGCGCCATTTTCAAGGCTCTGGGATTTAGGGAAGCCACCTGGATAGCTATCTTATTTGGCTTATAAAAAGTGGATAATTTAATATTTCATGTTCAGATGAGGAATTCTTGTGGTCTAGGAGTTTATTATCCCAGAAATGTATTGTTTTAACACCCAGCCATTTTTCAATCCTCAGAATTATTATTTTTAATTTTTTTTACAGTTTCAATGGTGAATTTTCATGAAGATTTTTAATGTTTGCAGCCCATTTTCTCCACCAAAATCATGAAAATAAACTAATAATAATACCATGTAATTTTAAATGCTGTTTGTGTCTTTTCTGAGTTGAGCCACAATCGTCCTCTTTATGAAACTTAAATCTTGAATTAAAAAGCATCAAATTGGGTAATTCATAATAGCCAAATTTGGCTTATGCACAAAGAGGTTGAACTATGCCTGATAGTACCCTTCCATCTGAAGAAATACCCCTTGTTACGTCCCTTTTTTTGGGGGGGGGATATTGTGCACCCACCTATGGTGCTTCCTCTTTGTTCGTTTCTTCTTCTGTATTAAAATGTAGCTTGCAATTATTATGATGAGCTCTTCATCTACCATGAGGCATTGTTTAAGTAGTGCTGCGTTTGGTCCTGCCATGAGGACAAAAACGGATGAATTGCGTAGTTCAGCTGTTTATATGGACGCATGCGATGACTCGTGTCTGGCCCGCCGTCTGTCGTAGTTGGACTTCAGCTGTATTAATGGAAACATAGCTTAGGTAATTTTCATACGTTTGCTACCATCACTGAGCTAAAAATAACACAATCCAGTATGCTGTCTAACGTCAGTTAGCCATGAGTCACACAGAGCGCTAGCTAGACTTTGTAATGCATAATATTATGGAATGCTGCAAACCCTTAATCTAACTACATTAGACGTAATCAAGTTATTAATATTATGTTTATTATATCGGTTGTTTCCTTCAAACCAATTTTATGACAAGCTAACTTCACTTATTTAAGCTAAGCGACTGATATGCTGTACCCGATTGTAGCTAGTTTGCTGGCTAGCTACCGAAGCAAATAAAGTTTCTAAGCAGAACACATCATGCCATTACAAAATCCATCATCATCTGGCAAAATGTTTTATATTATCTAGTGATGTGAATGCCTGCGATGGGTGGCACAAAGGAATCATGTTCTCAGCTGAATAGCTATTGGTTTTTTGCTACACCTGGTATTGCGTGAAGAAGTCCACTGGGGAAAACAATTCTATGTTAATGTATGCATCTATGATGCCATTGGTGTCAATCTGTCTTCTCAGCAAAACATATTCATAGATTGTTGGTAGCAAACGAGTGAGGGCGAAACGGCAAAAAATTTCATTTGCTTACCTTTGAGGAAACACGGCTTAATTAATTGCAAACACTTTTCCAACTCCTTTTTTGGCTTTGGAAAAATGACTGAATTTATTGTGGGATAATATAGCAGTGCTGTCGGGGTGGGCCACACCTCAGTAAGCTAAGGCAATCTGATTGGTAGTTATTCTACACTTGATTGAGAGGTTGGAAAGGTCCATTGGGAGCTTGTGCCTTATAAACTAGGCAGAGGAACAGACTTGGACAGGATCAACAAGAATGGGTTCCCGAGCCTGGAGATCTTGAGATTTGCTTAGGAGTTTGTTCTTATTAACTAAATAAGTAAGGTCACTTCACTAAATTACTATTATTAGTGGTTAGGTTCTACTTTTAAAAGACGAAGAGATTTAGTCTCTAAATATTGACTGGTTCTGAACACACATAACAAATTATAATCTTGCAACTTGCAACTCAAAGGAGGGGGTTTAAATATGTCACAAACATAAGCGGTGGGTTAACTATGAAACAAGACAGCTGAGGGTTGGGGAACGTGCAAGACACAAACTAATCAAAGAAGACAATACTTTTAATAGACATGCAAGTTGCTGAATAGTAGGAGACAGAAGGCATTAACATGCGGTTTGTGACACATTACTGTCTGTAAATGTATAATCTTTGAAGTACCTAAATACACTGCCCGTCCAAAAAAAAAAGCCGCACACTAACATTACTTTGACATGAATTTGCTGTGGCAATGTCATAATGTTTATATCTATCCAGAGTTTAATGAATTTTTCAGCAAGATCTGGTATTGATGATGGAAGAGTCAGATCACTGTGCAAAGTCTTCTCCAGTGCATCCCAAAAATTCTCAATGAGATTTAGGTCTGGATTCTGTGGTGGCCAATCCATGTGTAAAAATGATGCCTCATGCTCCCTGAACCACTCTCTCACAATTTGAGCCAGATGAATCCTGGCATTGTTATCTTGGAATATTCCCGTACCATCTGTGAAGAAAAGAATCCATTGATGGAAAAACCTGGTCATTCAGTATAATCAGGTTGTCAGCTAATCTCATATTTTCGGCACAAATCATTACTGAAACTAGATCTGACCGACTGAAGCAACCCCGAGATCATAACACTGGCTCCTCAGGCTCATACAGTAGACATCAGGCATGATGGGTGCATCAATTTATCCACATCTTTTTGACCCTCATGCGCCCATCATTGCAGAGCAGGGTATCAGACCACATGACCTTTTTCCATTGCTCCTGAGTCCAATGTTTACGCTCCCTTGCAATCTGAAGCCTTTTTCTTTTCTCGACTTGCCTCAGAGATCAGTGGTCTTTAGGCTACACAGCTTTTCAGTCCCAATCCCTTGAGATCTCTTTGCATTGAGCGTGTGGAATTGCTCTTACTTTCTCTATTAAACATAGCAGTGAGTTCCACAAAACATTTAAGTGATCTTCAATCATGATCATTCAAGAATTTTTCCAGCCACGTATTCCTTGAAGATGATGGTTCACCACTATCCTTTCAGGTTTTAGTGAGGCATTGGACAGTTCTTATCCGAGTTTTAGCAGTTTCAGTAATCTCCATAGTTGTGTTCTTTGCTTGATGTAGGCCAATAATTTGACCCTTCTGAAAACAGTGCAACTTCTTTTCCATGACCACAGGATATGTTTTACAACATGGTTGTCTAAGAAATGAGAAGCTGCTCACTACATCAGTTAGGGTTAAATAACTTGTTGCCAGTAGAAACAAATTAATCACTGCTGTAATTATCCAATTGAAGGCTCATTTTCTTAGTTAAATCCAAGTGGTGACTTTTGTTTTGGTAGTGTAATTGCATAAGAAAGGATCCCTGTTTAGTGAGGCATTTCTATTTAATTTTTCTGCTTCTTCTTCTTCTTCTTAATAATAATAATAATAATAATAATAATAATACTAACATTGTTTTGTTGTTAGTGACAGCAGGGCCTACAGTGGCTGATGGAGCGAATGTCCAGTGGCCCAAAACATCTCCAACTGGCGGAATGTGTTGCAAAATCAGAATGGAAGCAAAGTCAAAAACACGCCAACCACAAAAAGCAAATGCAAGAGAAAAACCCTGCATATCCACATCAACACAACAGAAGTGCACCAAGCTGCTATGGGGAGCGCCAACTATAACAGCTTTTATTTTTGTCCTGGGCGAGACTAGCTAAGCCAACAAAAAGGCTTTCTAGCTGGCTAGCTGGCTAACAGTAGTTTGCTTGCTTAGCTTGCTAGTTTGCAAGCCTAGCAAGCTAGCAGTCAAATGTGGTGCATGGATGTCAATGTAAGAGAATAAAAAACAGCCATTATTCCACTATCTCACTTAGCTAGAGTTGAACTCTGAGCATTTTTATTATACCAGATACAACTGTTAGCTAGCTATGTCCTGATATTTTGTTTTTGGTCCGACCGCCGCCGCCGCGCCGCCCTACGTGTTAATGCGATAACTTCAGTAATATTTCAATTAGAAATTTCATGTTTTGCATATAAGTAAGTATCATAAAGAGGAAGAACTGATTCGATAATGGACAATTTACAATTTCTAGACTGGCCACCAGGGGCCAAGTGCAAAGTGCAAGTGCAAATAAAAGGTCATGACCTGAGGATGAGTCCCACTTTATACCTGTTTGGTTCAAAATTTTGACACAAGGTGGAGCTTTGTCACATAAAATTCACCATTTTTGCCATATCTTTGGAACCATTTGTCCAATTAACATGAAACTATGTGCAACTGCAAGGTCATGACCTCACAACGTGTCACATGATGACATCATACTTGTATGGTTCAATATTTTGCCACCAGGTGGAGCTTTGTGATGGAAAATTACCATTTTGGCCATATCTTCAGAACCACTTGTCCGATTGACCTGAAATTAAGTTCAAATGAAAGTCTATTCAAGGTCTATTCAAGGATTGGGGAATTGGAGGATTGGGGGCGTTCGGGGATATACCCCAAGCTGTCGCCTTCGACAGCATAAGCCTAGTTGGTATTAGCCATAGCTTGAAGGGCATTGAACCAGCTAGTTTAAGCCTATGAAGCTTGTATATAATACGGCAGTTGCTAATTTATTCCTTACCTGTCTACATTCTTCGGAAAAGAAAAGATAGATAGCTTGTTCCTATTATTGCAACCTATTGCTGCACAACCTTTCGGCATTTTTAACGTGGATGGCCAACGCAAGATATGCTGCACATTTAATTTGTGCGCCTTACTTTGCCACATTTCTCCCCGCTTGCTTAATATCTGATATCAATCCAGTACAAGATCATAGCGATCAACTGTATTCCCTTTCCCCTTCAAAAACAATAAAAAATCGATGACAACAGTTTTACTGAACATATAAAGACAAGCATTATTTCAGTTTGAAATTTCAATTTGTGCTTTCCTGCAGTCCATACTGTATTTTTGTATTGCCAGATGTTACGTAACCGCTGCTGAGAGAGACACGGCACGAACAAAATTAATTTTCTCCTGATCTGTTGGTCTTCAAAATGCCATTGCAGCACCGGAATGTTTTGAAGATATGTTGCCTCTGAAAAATAAGTCCAATATTTAATTCTGTGAGAATGGGGCAAAATAATCGGTGACAATCAGCGCTCACGTTCACTTCTCCCCATTGGAATCAGTGTCGGTTTTTTTGCGGAGGCCAAGGGAAGCCTGGCTTCCCCAAAAATTATTGCAAGAAAGAAAAAATACCAATAAGCTTCACCACAGTGTGTTTTATATTGTTGTAATTTCCTTGTCAAAACACTACATCAGCGCACTTCTGCTTTGGCTGAGCGTGAGGAGCAAAACAGCGCCCCTCCTGTCGAGCGCTCATTGTGTATTGCACTTCGTGTCTCATGCCCTCCACCCTGTCTGTCAGTTCGGAGGCCTGCTTCACTTTGCCTCCCTTAGAAAAAAAAACAGCCCGTATTAGCCAATCAGATTGAAGCAAGGCTTATCGCTTAATGGTCGATGCATCAAAAAAAAAAAAATGAGGGAGGCCAGATCAAATCTGGCTTCCAACCAATCACAAACTGTTACGGAAAATACACGCACTGATTCAACTGTCCCGCCAGGCGCCAGCTCGCCCACACAGAAAGTACAGGCATTAAGTCAGAGAATGGATGGTGACAGAGACCTTGAGTTTCTTGTAAAAAATGACTTCACAAAACTTCGTTTTGAGGTTCAACCAAAAGTCAAGCGGGACGGTAGGCCGACTTCAGTGCTCAATTTAACTAAGGAGAGAGCTGATGGGAAAGTTCGCTCTTTTTGTGAAGCTAACTATGCTAGAATCGAGTGGCTAACAGGAAGTGCCAAGCTCAACCGGCTTTTCTGCTGGCCATGTCTCCTATGGCCCGCTGTGGCCTTTTTGATGACCGGGTTGTTGTCACATTTTTCTTTATGATGCATAAAATGTGGTGTTTTATTCTTTATTATTCTTGTTGTGTCAAGTGGATTTCAGACCATGATGGCTAAGCTGTAGCCTGCTGTTTTTTTTATACTCTCAGTCCTTACCGAGACTGCATTTAGGTCCGCTGACATCAGCTGCACTATCAGCTGACAGCTATAAGGTTTACAGTTGATAGCACTACAGCACGTTTGATATCAATTTTTATATAAACCTTTGTAACTATGTGTTTTATATTTAGTTTATGTAATTCAGACACTGCACACGGGTTATGCATTCATGTTGAATGTGTTTTTGGATGTATGAATATTGGGCATCCTTGTGATTTGTTAATTTCAGTTGCGAGGCTGCCACATATGACATTGTTACTTCTAATGTTGGTGGAAGGGGTTTGCCTGTGTTTCTGTACAATAGTTTACGGCTGTCTTGCAAATGCTTTTGTTGCCAATTAATTAAATATGAATCAGAGAGAAGCATTATCTACAAAACGGAACTTCATTAATACTGTCTGTGAAGGCAATGGCTAAAATGTTTTTGTTATATCTAGATCTTGTCATAATTGCCGTTTGACCGCTATGTTTTAGCTTTCTGCTGTAATAAAGCTACGAGATGTTTACCAGCTTTGCATGGGCTTCCTCTAACTGATCACATACTACTGTGTGCCAGAGCCATGAGCACGCGCACAGCCCGAAGCACGCATCCACAGCTCTCCCTCGCGCTTTCACTCTCTCTCACACATGCTGTCCTCTTTTTTTAACCTCTTTATTTCAATAAAATGAATGAGAAGTCAGTAGAATAAAGGTACTGTAACAGTAGGCTAATTTGTTTGTGTGACAGTTGTAGGGTCCTGTCACAAGCGTGTCTCCTAATAACATGTAAACACTCAATTAAATTCGTTGTTCATTCTGGCTTCCTCGGTAATTTTTGTCACGGGCCGCCACTGATTGGAATCAAGTCATTCAGGACCCGCTGCAAGTCTATCTAAAGGGACGGGGCACCCTCCTGACTGATTCAAAATCTATTGTCTTTGGAATAGGGTAGCCTATTGGGTTTTTGGCAACGCACCCCTTCACTTTAAGCCACCCCCAGACTGTTTTAAACCTGGCGCCGGGTCTGGTTCAAGTGCCAGGATTCAAATCCTTGAGCTTAATGGGTAGTCAATGCTGGCGCTTGGATGACTGGCCAGTTCTAGGGTTTGAATGCTTTGGAGGTGGGTGTCTTTTCGAGAAGGTAGGTGCGTTCCATGATAATGCAGCGAACTAACGTTAGCTAGCTAGAAAGCCTTTTTGCCAACTTAGCTAGTCACATTTAATGCATGTAAATGCTAGCTTGCAAACTAAGTTGCAAATTTATAACTATTCACTGCAATCAGTTTATATAATATATAATATAATATAATATAAAATAATATAATATAATAATTCTATGTATCACATGTAAGGCCATAAGTGTGAGGCTTTGTGCAGGCTCATAATTTTGCAATCCTGAGCAAACCCTTCGCTGTGGTGCAAAAACCATAAAACGAAATACCCCTGCTGGTCTCGCTCAGGTCAAAAATAAAAGCTGTTCTAGTTGGCGCTCCCCTCAAGGGTTACCGTTGTGTTCATGAGGATATGCACCATTTTCCTCTTGCATTTGCTTTTGTAGTTGGCGATTTTCTGACTTTGCATCATTTCTGTTTTTGTTGCGTTACTCAAACTGGAGATACTTTGGGCCATTGCAGCGCGTTATCCCCGTCAGCCACTGTAAGTACCACACAGTCACAGCATTAGTACTAGCAGCTGACTGGGCAAGTTGGGGGTTTGGGGGCGTCATTCACATGACCAGTCATCAGGAAGTGTGTTTGGGGGATGGGGGTTGAAAGACTCACATGCTGTCTGGAATGTTTAGTCCATTGAGGAGATGGGGGTGCTAGGGTTAGTGACTGGATACTCTGTCTGATGGTCAGGCTACAGGTTTGAATCCTGGCTAGCCCGCATGCAGCCCCAACAGCAAAGCCAAAGCTTCTACAATATTTATTGGGGGGTAGGGTGGGAATGCAAAACAAAAAGTAGTAGTTCCTCTCCAATCCCCCCCACCCCCCCAATAAGGCTTATCTGATTACCAGGAATAATCATGTTCCTCTCTCTTACCCCCCCATTTGGCATGTGCTTGAAGTGCCCTTCTGACGCAGCAGGAGAGTAATGGGGGTGGGGGGTTTAGGGTTGTGTAATTGTCTCTTATGTAACTGAATATATTAAGCAGAAGAAATGCCTCAGAATGAGAGCAGGGATGGGTTTGTGAGTGGGGGGGCCATATGGGAATGCTGTGTGCTTTTTTTTTAATGCAAGCTGAATGGGGGGGGGGGGCTGTATTTGAACATAGTTTAGTTTCACTCAAGGACCAGAGAAGAGAAGCCTAGGCTCAGATTTGCAGTTACTGTACAGACAGGGAATGTATAGGCCGTGTATTGGGGTGTATGTCAAGTGAGGGATGGGGTGAGGGGTAGAAGGGAAGTTTGGGGTGTACCCCGCACCAGTATCTGCAATCTGGACCCCAGTTCTGCTGATGCCCCCCATTATACCATCCTTCATACCTCTCTATCTCTGTATCCTGTTCTTGTGGCTCTCTCTTCCCCTTTCTCTTTTTATCACTCTGTCTTTAGTTGTCCTTTCCTTGTCTCTCACTCCCTCCCCATTTTAAGTGCCTTCTCTCTCTCTCTCTCTCTCGCTCCATCTTCCTTCCCTGTGTCTATGGTGGTGGGTGTTGAAGGAGAGTGTGATATATCCCAGAATGCCAGTGTAAATATGTGAGTAAAAGAGGTGTTGAGAAGCTGTTAAGCCAAACAAGGACATAAACAAATGGCCCTCCCACAGAGAGAAAGAGGGAGTGTAGAGGTAGTAACAAGATTTTGCGAAGAATGGATCTTGATGCAGTTATGTTTTAATAGAGTGGAGCGGTTGGACATTTACCATCAGCACAATACAGGCAGTTTGCTGAAACAGAGCCAACCAACCCTCCCACTGCCACATACTGATTCCTTTTTAATGCTCATGTCTGCTTTACACTCATCCCTTCTGTATGCACATCCTCTCTGTTTACTCAAATACTCCGTGAACACATGCCCTCTGAACTCTCAGCCCCCTTGTTAGATCATCCCCACTTTAAACTTATTCCTGTTTTACACTCACCCCTGTTTATTAACCAAGTTATTATTGTTATTTTTTACAATAGTTCGTGAAAGTAATAACAATGCTAATAATAATACTTATTATTATTATTATTATTATTATGCTGATTATTATTATTGCTGTTGTTGTTGTTGTCCGGAGAAACAAAATAACAACCATTTTTATCACTATCATAAACATAATCATCATCCTCATCATCATCACAATTATAATTACTGATGAATTGGATCTTCACACTGAGAGAAGTTCTGTATTAAATTTAACAGAGACCATGCTGTAATGTCCACCTGAGGCCACATGCTCTCAGCCAGAAATAAAAGTACGCTTTCAAACATAATGTGGTTCCTGCTAGTGCACACCAGGCCCAATTTCACTTTACTGGTCTTTCTTAGAAACATTAGAAATGGCAGTGGAATTTGGGGGGGGGGGGGTAGTTGCCAGGGCAATCTATTTGCTTGACGCACGTTGACCAGAGCGATGGGTCTTGGGCACCGTAGCAATTACCTCAGCAGAAAAGGCGGATCAGCAAGCGCACGCAGACCAATCACACCGCATGTATCTCTTGGAAGATTCTATGGCGTTTGGCTCACAGCGGGTGGGAGGATGCAGGGGGCCTCGTTGTTTCCCAGAATTCAGAGGGTGAAATGCAGCATGAAGCCTGGAACAGACTGTTCTTGAGCTCCTCCATTCCCCGAACCCTCTGCCCTATTCCTAACTGTCCAAGAAGCTACTGACTCTCTGTCCTAATGGAGAAAAAAGAAGAAAATGTTTTGTTGTATGGCCCTGAATCTACCGGCATTGCAAGCCTGTCTTCTCCTGGAGGCAATTTTTATGACAGAGATTAATCACAGCAAAGCAACGCTCACATCAGTAACCAACTTTGTAAAATTAACCCAGCAGCACTGATTTAGATTGAGTTCTGCACATAGGTTAGTGAACCAGACCACACCTAAAAACGTCACTCCATTCATCTATGTCCTAGCCAACCAGCCTATTTATACCGACTTCATTCTACAATCCTTGTCAATCTTGTTCGACATCTCTCCTTCCTATTTCCTTCTATTTATCTCTCACCCTATCACTGAATAGGAACCCCAGGGTACTTGAAGAGCCTTTATGACACCCACCCTGAGTCTCTTCATCTGGGGCTTCCTGTTATCCTACACTGATATCCACCTATCATAACTTTACATAACATAAATTAACATGAGTGGCGAGAACAGGCCGTTCAGTCCAACTGGGCTCGCCAGTTTCTTTTTACTATTGTGAATATGTCACTTCAGATACTCAATGATTCAATGGTATCTAGCTTTAAGTGAAGCCTGCTCTTGAAAACCCCTAAGGTCTCTGCCTCAACAATATGGTCAGGCAAGCTATTCCACATTGAAATTACTCTTTGGGTGAAGAAATATTTCCTAAAATCAGGGCTATATTTACCCTTGGTCAACTTCTATTTGTGACCCCTGGTTCTATTGACAAAACTTGGCAGAAGGGATTCTACATAATTCACTTTGTTAATCCCTTTAACATATTTAAAGACCTCTGAACATGACCCTAATGAAGGTCTGTTAATCTGTCAATTACTTTCTACAAGCCTTTATTTCTCAATTGTTAAATGACTGCTTCTCTATGCTTTAGTTTTGAAATAGTTTTCCCTGTTACGTGCTTTTATTTTGGTGTCTTTTCGTCAGTTAAAGGAAGTGTGCGTCAAAAGGGATGTAGCCTGACGTGAATGTACCGCAATTTAAAAAGGTTGAAAAATTTCCTTGGAAGAAGGAAGGAAAACTGGTTCCATGCAATGTAAAAGAATGTGTATTAAATCATAAGAGCCTAGCTGGAATAGGAACAAGGTATCGCACGGTTTAATGTGGTTTTATGACTGTGTTAAGTGACGTGAATGTGATTTAGCTAGCTAGCTGTGAAAGGGTGTTTTTTATGTATTGTTGCTGTAATTGCCATGTGAAATCTTAGCTTGAAGGGGAACATTCTTATAGTAATGCTAGCAATCTAGCCTTGCTTGTATTTTGACAATTTTATGCTGTATGGCCATGAATGTTGTGGTCAGTATTTCACAGGTATCTTTTGAAGTTGTGTTAAGATAATACTTGTAAGAGCTCACTTATATTCAGCATTTACGTTTGTGTAATGTTATTTATACTTCCTGTAGCTCTTACGGTGTTCCTGAAGAATGAAACAAAGAAAGCATGAATAATTTATGATCAAAAGAAGGCTGACGATCGATCATAAATAAACGCTTCTGGAAATATCAGTACGCTTCACCATTGTCTGCCTGGGTTCGCTACAGTAAGAGCTTGAACCACACCAATCTGCTGCAATGATGGGCCATGAGGAGGGTCTTCACTGTATATCTGGTCTTGCTGCATCATCGCCTCATGCTGTCAACATGGATATGTCAAGCAGGTCATGTTCAGGCATGTTAGTGCATGATCCACTTTGGCAACCTGGGGAGTGGTATTATGGACTTGGTGCAATGGTCAAGTATGGTCATAATTAATAATATTGATGCAGGACTCAATCAGAAGTAAGGTGAGCAACACATGAACAGCCTCTTAATCTGAATCAGAGAAAATTCCTCTCAACTGCTCATCTAAATCAAAGGAAAGAAACTGTTTGATACCTGCACATATAAAGACACATTTTTGTGGACTTTTTGTTCTGAACAATATTTTGCATTTTTTGGACTCTGCATTTCAAATAGTTTGAAAGTTGTCTTTATTATGGTACTTACATGAAGATTGGCGCTTATTTGAGTGTTTGCACGTTCTAGTTTTGTACTCTTCCTCTGATATTTCTTTCTTTCACATTTCAATTACTTTGTGTTTATGGTATTTATTTTGCACTTGCTTGAATTCTCTGTTATTTGAATTCCTGTACATTAATACAACGTGCTAGTTTAATTTGTATTGGTGCTCTAATATTCTGTGTTCATACTGTTTATTGTAAGGCTTCGATCGTATCTGATAACGGGTTTACTTCAACCTGTAAGTAAGAAATTGCATTAATGATGTCGAAGTCAGGTCACATCAGGGAAACGGAGGAGCTGATGGACACTTCCCAGCTTGAAGTTCAACACCTGCATTGTGAGCTCCATGCAGTGGCAGACACATCTGAGAGAACACATCTGAGAGGAATGATTGAAAAGACACAAGAGGGTCAATCTGATCTCCAAAGTAAACTTGATGACGCACCTGCAGGTCCTCAAGGCTCCGAACGTGCACGGAACCCTACAGAGAAGATGCGTGCACTGCAAATGAAGGAGGCTAAGAAAAAGGACAAGGCTGCTCTCGATGTACCAGCTATGGAAGCTCAGTGTACGCAAAGCAAGAAATTTACTGAAGTCATACATACAAGGTTAGAAATGACAGCTGCAGTTGTTTCTCTGAAGATGAGCAACCTACCCAAGGAGGAACTTGGTATTGCTGTTACTGAGGAGTTTTTCTGGACTGACTAAGGTGGTTTTGGGATATATCAAAAATGAAGCACGACGATTCCACACCTTTGTGGCCAACCGCGTTCAGAAGATTCACCTCAGCTCAGCCCCTCCAATGGAGACACCTTCAAACCAATGAAAACCCTGCTGACCACGCTTCCAGAGGCTTGAGTCCAAATGAGCTTTTGTCATCCACCAGGCTCACTGGACCCAAATTCTTGTGGAATAAGGAAATAAAGCTTCCAACAGATGAAATTCCAGAGTTAACGATTGGAGATCCAGAGGTAAGAAATGCTCCAGAATTCAGCGCGAGCACTACAGAACAAGTAAGCTTGGTTGATCGCTTGTCTAAGTTTCATCCTGGTCACTGGCTACTCGAGCAATTGCCCGCATTTTAAGGCGCATCAGCAAGAACAAATTAAACAACCTCACCACTGTAACATAACGAGATGCTGCAGACCGTTGCATAATCAAAGATCTTCAGAGAAGAGTGTATCAAGAAGAGTTGAAACTGTTGAGCAAAGGTAACCTCCTGCCATCTCACAATTCACTACACTCTCTTGATGCCTTTCTTGATAAAGATGGTATCCTAAGGGTGGGAGGAAGGTTGTGTCACTCTTCTCTTCCCAACTCCATCAAGCCCACTGCAATTATTCCCAAAGATCATCACATTACAGAGATGATTATTGCTCATCACCACGAAGGGATAAAACATTAAGGCAAAGTTCTCGCCCTGAATGAAATCAGGTCCAATTGCTACTGAATTCCAGGAATAGATTGAGCTGTAGCATCGTATATTTGTCAATGTAACACCTGTAGATGGCATTGGAAATCAACACAAGAACAGAGAATGGCTGAATTACCCTCCAAACGTGTGGAACCATCACTCCCCTTCACCTTTTGTGGAATGGACTGCTTCGGCCCATTTCTCACAAAGCAAGGAAAAAAGGAGAACAAGAGGTATGGCCTTCTCTTCACTTGCCTTAGCTCCCGCGCTGTTCATATTGAGATACTCAATGACATGTCTACCAATGCTCTCATCAATGGCCTTCGATGTTTCATTGCCGTGCAAGGTGCTGTTCGCCAGATCAAATCCGATCAAGGACGTAACTTTGTTGGAGCCAAAAATGAACTCAAGGAGGCTCTAAAGGAAGTCGATGTCGACCGGCTGAAGTCATTTCTTGCTGAGAAACAATGCGACTTATGCATGAATGCACCCTACTCAAGCCATGTAGGAGGAGTTTGGGAAAGACAAATAAGGACAGTGAGAAGTGTCCTCAGGTCCACGCTTGCCCTTTCCTCAGGCCGACTAAATGATGCTTCCTCTATGAGGCAATGGCAAGTGTCAATGATCGACCACTGACTGTTGACAACCTCAATGACCCTCATAGCCTTGAGCCGCTCACCTCTAACCATCTTTTGACCATGAAAACAGTCAAGGCCTTACCCCCACCTGGTAAGTTCGTCAGGGAGGACATGTATGGCAAAAAAGGTGGCGACAAGTTCAATACCTAGCCAAACAGTTGTGGAGTCGATGGCGAAAGGAATACCTTGTCAACATAACTCTTAGGCAGCGCTGGCATACATCAAGAGGAAATCTCCAAGTGGGAGATATAGTAATAATTAAAGAAGACAATGCACACAGGAACAAGTGGAGGTTGGGCAGAATTTTCGAAACCACTACTGACAATGATGGGCGAGTAAGGAGAGTTAAGGTCCACCTTGGTGACAGGACGCTCGGCAAAAAGGGGGAACATCTGCATAAAATGTTTGAAGTTGAGCGCCTAGTCCAGAAGCTAGTGGGAGCTACTGCAATATTAAAATCGCAAGTTTTCGTAGTTCATCTGCCCCATTCAGTCAAGCTACTGATTAAGGTAATGCGGGACCTTTTTCTTAAAAAAAAAAATTAGGATAATGCTAGCCGTCTGTGATTGCAGTTGCAGGTTTAGAAGCTGAATCCATATTGGAATTAGTATTCATGTCCAGAAAATGTGTGCCCTTGATTCATTGCCATGGCCTACTCTAAAACAATTTGATAGTGAATAACACACCGTCTTTCGCTGCTGTTGTAGCCAAGCAACTCAGGAAGATTGTAACAGAATGTGGGCAACCATACCGCAATTTACTGAGCTGGGGTTATGTTTCCCAAAAGCGTTGCTATTTGCCAACTTTCAACAACTTCCATAGTTCGATTCAAAACAAGGTTTTATGAAACGTACCCCTGAACGGTTACTTTCAATGTACCTTAGTTCGTTTTAATGCTTTTGCGTACAGTAATTCATTAATAATATGCAATCGCCTTAATAAAAAGTGTTCCCCACTTCCATATGAGTGCAGGTACAAAAAACAGTGCAATTTCATTTTTCCCAGAAATGTAGATAAATAAATAGGTTTTTCAGCATAATTTAGATGTATGCTTTATATGAAGAACGTATGGTCTTGACTACTTGTAAAGTAAATTTTGGGGGGATTCATTGGTTTTTGGCAATGCAGTAGACATTTTAAGGTTAAAAAACAGGCAATTTTTAACATAAATGTGTAAAAAAAAAAAATTACACCAAAAATAATAAGTAAACATCTCCTTAATTGGCAAAAATAAAATACAAACCCTCATTTTTTTACGGAGGTGTTCTGTTTGTCGTGTCTTTGCACAAATGTTTTCATCGAGGGACAGCGCTCTATCGCAAGTAGGATCAATCACTTGTATCTGGACCTCATTTTCATTGTCCAGCTGGATACATATTGGAAATGAATTGTGATGTTGGCTGCAGAGATTAGCTGAGATTAAACACAGTAAAATATAAAGTGCCGTAGTTAAATAACATAAATTTTATATTTCCGGAAAATGACATGCAGGCTATATCATGCAATTATATTTCTTAAACTAGTTCATTAAAAAGATCCCATTGATATTGACAACTTGTCTTTTGTTACCCTGTTTGTATTATGTTTATGAAGCAATAGCCAATTTAATGAATAAGCCTACTGCCAACTTTCGTGAAATTTTCTGGACTTGAATATTAATTAATTCCAATACGAATTCAGCTTCTAAACCTGCAACTGCAATCGTAGACGGCTTGCATTAGCCTTATTAAAAAGGTCCCGCATTGCTTTAATCGGTAGCTTATGCTTCAGTTCAGCACTGAGGTTATATCGGCTTTTAACTTGCAGCTTGGGGTTTCATTTTCATAATCGAGATAGGGTGTATTATTAACCATGCGTCTGCAGCATGCGACACTATTTAAACACAGCAGATGCGTGGATGATGGAAGATATGTAGCTTATTGCGTTGTAGTAGGAGTAGCGTTAAGAGACAGCGGCCTTGGCTGATGAACCACGCGTTACATGCATAATTATTTTGTGTGCATATTGCATGCATCTTGAAGCAGGCTGAAAAAAAATGCGACACATGAGTATCCTCTTGGCTAACGAAATGTTTAAGGTCCCATTTGCAATTTCAAATACAAGGCTAAATAAATGACTGAAAACAGTTTAGCCCTCGTCCATAAATGCGGGGATGGAAAATGGATGGTCCCTCCGACATTTGATTCATGTATGCCCTCATACATCGCATCCATACAGCCAATTAACGTTATTCCACAGATCACAACCAGATTTTTAGCATGAATGAAATCAAATGTCTAAACCTGTCTCATGTTTGCCAATGAGCCTGACCCTGATATCTTCACAGGGCAAGGAATGTTCAATTTCAGGAATTTCCTGCACATTTTTGCATTCGGTCACATAGAGTGCTACACCCACTCCTCGCCGATTACATCTATCCTTCCTAAAGAGTTTATAACCTTCTATATTATATTCATCTCCATCCTCTTCACTAAGCCATGTCTCTGTAATCCAAACTACGTCATAGCCCTCACTAATCATAATGGCCTAAAGTTCTGGAAATTTATTTTTTATGCTCCTTGCATTTAGATAAAAACATTTCAGGTTATCACGAATGCTCTTCCCCTTCGATTCTCCATGTGCCTGCTGCTCCAAGCCCCCCACTGCGCTTTGTTGCTTTAAAAACATATCATCAATAGTGCATGTAACACTGTCAGCTTCCATCAGGGCAGTCTGCATTTCCCTATGTGTAACACTCACTAACCTCCCTGCCCCCCAAGTCCCTAGTTTAAATAACCTGTGCTACCCTCAACATACGCTGACCCAGTGCAAAGGTACTCCTCCGGTTCAGGTGTAGCCCATGCGGCTTGAACAGGCCACCCCTGTCCCAGAAGTAGTTCCAGTGCCCCATAAACCTGCTCCACTCTTTCCTACACCTGGTTCGTACCCAAACGTTAAACCTTCCAATAAATTTCTGCTTCCCTCTGCTTAGAGAAAACTACCGTGGAGGATCTACTCCTAAGCTAATTTTCAGCTAATTCCGCAAATATGTCTTGCAGAACCTCAAACCCACCCTTACCTATATCATTTTTCCCAACATGGACCATGAGAACTGGATCCCTCCCCGCTCTGGCCAGGAGCTCGTCCGCACGCTCCAGGAGGTCTCCTAGCTGGGCACAAGGCAGGCAACACCCTGTAAGAGATTCCTTGTTGTGCGAACAGACTAAGCTATCTATTCCTCTCAGTATTGAGTCCCCCACTATCACTAACTCTCTTTTCTGAGGGGTAGAGGCCAACAGGGTGCCCTGATGCTCATTAGTCCCTCCACTCTCAGGGTCAGGGGCCAAGTCGAGTTCCTGTAAGAGCCGGAATCGGTTGGACGCCTCAACCACTGGAGGAGCTGTGGCTGTACTGCGTGCATGCCCTTTCCTGAGCCAACGTCCTACAGTCACCTAACTTTCTCTCCCTGCCTGCTCTGGGGTCTCCGCACCGCCCCGCTTTGGCGTACACACCATTTCTCTAAATGACATACTATTCAGTTCCTCTAGGAACTCTACTGATTGCGGACTATGTAGTGCTGCCAACTGGCCCTGAAGATCACCTACTTGACTCTAATCCATCCTTCATCAGAACAAATTCCCAAGCTTATTCAATTCAATAAATATCATTACTGCTATTTTAACTGTGGTCTGGAATACATTAAACTGCAATCGAGAGATCAAAATTAACCACCCTACCACAACAATCACTGACCCAACAACACGATAACTGTGATACAAGCATACTGCAGCACCACATCATTGTTTAACTCGCCTGTGCAACGAATCAAAATTGTACCCAATCATTATAGTCAACACAAAATTGTAACAATGGGAATTGAACAAGGAGCTCACAGTGCATTAATCAGTTAAATACTAACACCATGCTTCTCATATGGAGGACAATATCATATGCATTTTGAAATGTCATGGTCTTCAGGACATAGATTCAGCATAAGCCCTTCATAGAATATTAAAAAAAAGGTGGGTAATAATCCAGCAAGCTGTAACCAAAAGAGCACTATACTGTAAGAACCATAACCCAAAACACCAAAACCAAAAACATCAATAACTCACAATAAAACTGTCATGATTCTGACCAGGAATCAAGCGTGAAGGCTGAGTGCAAACCAATAGTAGGGTTTTTTGGTAGTAATACGATAACAGTCAGACAGAGTCCAGCAGACAGTAGCACAGTTCAGTTCAGATGTGGGTGCAGCCGAGTAGATGGTGCCAATCTCTGGCTTTTGGCTCTTTTGGACGATTGGCTGGCTGAGAGCGCACTGCCAGAGCAGGACAGACTATCTTGGGAGGAACGGGACTCCAATCCTGATGTTGGTAAAAGGATCAGACGCTTGTTCCTTATAAACTGGACTATGAACAGACTGGGAAAGACCTAACAGGAACGTGGTCCCAATCCTAAAGAACGTGAGAAAGGCTTTGGAGCTTGTTCCTATGAATTGAGCTGGGAAAGAGACTTTTATGAATTACTATCATTAAAGATTATGTTTTACTTTCAGACGATGAAGAGTTTTACTATGACAGATCATGAGCACATATGGCAAATTACAATCCAGCAACTAGCGACTCAAAAGATGTGGTATAAATATGTCACTGATACAGGTGGTGAGTTAACTATGAAACAAGACAAAGCTGGGAATAATGCAAGATGCAAACCAATGTAAGGAGACATTGCTTCTAATAGACATACAAGTTGCTGAATGGGAGGAGACGCAGAACACAGGCACATGAGGGTTGTGTCTATAATGTTATGGCCCCAATTTGTTTTTACATTTACAACATAACAGCAACAGCAACAGCAAGGGTTGACAGACACAGTTTTAAAAACCTCAACACATTTAATTAACAGACAAAGACAATAACAACTAACTAACTGACCAAGATTGATTAGTAAAAAAAAAAACAGAAATAATTACAGTCCCTTTTTGGTGGGGTGGCTTGGTGATGTCCTGGATGAAGAAAATGCTGTAACAAAGGCAAAAATCCACAAAAGAAACTTCACAGGTCTTGAACAGAAATGACAGGTCTGATCACATGTATCCTTCTTCTTGCAATTTCTCCTCCTACTTTACTGTCTCAATTCTTTTCCTTATATACTCTTTTGCAGACCCCACCCACATTTAGACCTCTTTTTTTTAATTTTCGGGGACTTGCCCCAGACATGTCCAGGACATGTCTAAACATAGCTCCAGTCTGAGCTGAATAAAAAAAAAGGAAAATACTGCCATCCAGTGGCCTATATTCACATTACAATAATCACTTCATTACTTTCTCTGTCAGTAGCGCAGCACCTCAACTACACTGCAGAGAACAAAATGTACATCATTCTCAACAGATGTGTTTGTCTGAAATAATTAAAATATTATTATTAATAAAGGCAAAACAACGCTATTTTAGAAAGACTTTATTTGTCAACGGCATAGGAAAATGTCATTTGAAATACAAAACTTAAAAAGATAACATCGACTGACATGCTGTATTTTGGAGGAAAAACTCTAAAATACAAATGAATGCTGTTTCCACAGTTTATAGGCTCAGCCAAAGCTCTGCCGCAGTCAATCTGTGATGAGATTTAAAAAGATTTTAATTACAATCATCGGCAGAAAGGAGGCCAATCTCCATCAATTACAGACCAAATTACTGTCTCATCTCCTGATTCAAATCCTTCCCCTTCACTTTACAAGAAGTGAAAGCATTGCAGATGCAACACAGGGTAGGAGCTCCCTGACAAGAAATAAAAAGATGAATTAAATACTATAACAACTCAGTTGGTGATGCAGTCATGCTTTAGTAGTCATTGAAAACCTCCCGTTATTTACATGCCTGTATGTTATTTGTGTGTTGTGTATGTTAACATATATACAGTGGTGTGTTACAGCATATGCACCTAGCAGGGCATTGTGGGTAATTATCACGAAACCTAGCAGGGTGTTGTGATTAATTTAAAGTATTTTTATTGAATTTGTGAGCATACCTCTCTCCTGCCGTGCTGTTCAATCTTCGCTTTTTTCTTTGATTAGTCTAAAAATGAGGGTGTGTGTGAGAGAGAGAGAGAGAGAGAGAGAGGATGACAGAGAGAAAGTGAGAAGACAAAGAGAGGGCGAGAAAGCTGTTTATCAGCTTATGATAGTTCTGCAATCAACAGTGACCTGAATCCTCTCTCTGCTGCATTTTTCTTCCCTTTTCTGCAATCTCTCTCTCTCTTATAAAAAATCTCTCTCTCTCTCTCCATTCTGTGGCTTAGTTCCTGGGGTAAACTGTTCTGGTGAAGGATGTTGTTGCTATGGAAGCAGTTGTCCAGGTGTCAGGGCATCTCGGAGCTGTACATTTGGGCTGATGGAGAGGCAGAGTTTGGCTGTGCAGCAGTGAAAGGCTGACACACACACACACACACACACACACACATGCATGCAAAAAAAAACAGCATTCTTCCCTACAGTCTTCAAACCTGATGACAGGCTACACTGCCTAGAAAGTATTTGAAGTAAAATTCTTATAAATGAATTTTAATATACACTTTTTTCCTGAAATCAACAATATTTCAGTCAAGAGTTTGAGGATGTTTGCAGCTTCTGCCAGCCATGGCACATCCCACTTTGCATTGCATTGTGAGTATCTGCCAATGAAACTGCACCTTGAATGTTTCTTGCACGTGCATACTGTGAAATGTCTATGTGCACTTTCTCAGTGTGCATTGTCTTTGTGCTCGCTCTCTCTACTTACACTTTAAGCATTCTCTCTGTGCATCCATTTTATGCATGTTTTGTGTGCACATTCTCTATGCATGCTCTTTATGTATGTTTTTATGCATTCTAACTATGAATGGGCTTTATGTGTGTTTTTTGTGCACAGTCTTTGTGCATGCTCATCAGGCATATTCTCTGTGCTCACTCTCTGTGGTTCCTAATTATGCATGCTCACCGTGCAGTCTGAACACGCTTTTTCATGTTTGCTTTCTGTGCACAGTGCCCATGCTTTCTCTTTATACATGATCTCCATGCACGCTATCTATGCGTACTCATTATGCATACTTTATGTGTAGACTCTCTATTTTTACTCTTTATGCATGATCTCTGTGTACTCTCACTATGCATACTCTCCACGCACACTCTAAATGCATGCTTTTTGTGTACACTATGTATACTTTATGCTTACGCTGTGCGTGCTCTTTCTAAATGCTCCTTTTGCCTGCTCTTTATGCATCCTTTCTATGAATTCTCTTTACATATGTTCTCTGTGCACACGTTTCATGCATGCTCTTAATAAATACTCTCCACACACACTCTTTATGCTTGTTATTTATTTATGCTCTTTGTGCACACTGTCTATGAGTGCTCATTGTGCATGATCTCTGTGTGAGCTCCACACACGCTCCCTGTGCATGACCCCTTGTGCACGCTCTCTGAATGCAGAGATAAGATGACTTGGTGCTACACTGTAAACAGTGATCTGTTTTCAACCCCTCGATGAAAGTCACCTCAACAAACTAAGGACAGATTAGTGCTGTGTGTGTATGTCTGGGTTTGCATGTGTGTGTGCATTAATGTGTGTGTTTATGAACTGGGAGCGTGTGCAAGTACGTACATATGCATATGTGAAGTGAGGGTGTTTGTTGTGTGTGTGTGTGTGTTTGTGTGGCACGGATGAGTGCGAATTCAGTATTGGTGCAGTGTGTGTGTGTTTGTTACAAAGTATGTGCATTAGTGTGGGTGTCTTTGTGTCGGCCTCAGGTCCTCTCGGCCGTTTGTGAACAATGAGCAGAAGCATTGCTGAGCTCAAGTGACTGAACGCACTCTTGCAGTGAAAAGTCTGTTTGCTGTGCGTTTGACAGCTGCCACAAACAGGAGGCCTCACAGTCGTGCGCCGTGCCATCACCGACGACAGCTTTTAGTGTCAGCCCCTTTGCGGATGCCAGTCGGATTTGGGTCAGTGATTTGATACGGACGTTTATCTGTAGCTACTGGACTCTATATACTGTATAATCAATAACAAATTCATATACAGAATCATTTCAGCTCCACAACTCTATCTTTCTGTGAACCTTCTATGTATTTTCCAAGCTCTTTACCTTTTAAATGTGTCCCGATATGAAAAAAAATCTTCCTATCCACAACTTTTCACATCCCACATAGGACAAGATGAACTGAAGAAAGGAGGGCACGTTTTTAGATACACCGCAAGTTGATAAACTGGAGCTTATCCAAGCATATCTTGGGAGAAAGGCAAGAATACACTCTGCAAGAGCCAAGTCTCATCCCAACTGGTCATGTAGTGACGCTAACTGACCGAGTACTGATATACACCAAAAAGGGAGGCTTTCGGCGTCCTAATTTGACGTCAGTCTAAAACGAACCCTACCCCACAACCCCGAATCCTTAACCCGAGCCCAAACCCTAAACGTTAAATAAGGATGTCAAAAGCCACCTTTCTCATCATACATCAACGCTTGGTCAGATCGCGTCACTATATGACGAGTTGGGATGAGAATGTGTTGTTTAGAATGGTTGTTAATCCAATCAAGGATCACTTACTACTCATTTCCATGTTCGAACCAACAGGCAGTTGAGTCTCCTATTAGCCCTATTAGCCTAGCACGCATGGCATTGGACTGAGGGAAGAAACCAGAGTACCCGATGATGGAGATTGGGAGAACATGCAAACTTCACACAAAAGAAACCTTGTGGTGATTCAGATTTCAGCTCTGCATCATTGTGTGCCCTGTCTTCAACAGAAGACAAACTGATGTGAGATATTATTTCTATTTAAAGTTCATATTACTGTTTCGGTTTGTGCTGTTTAGGTTTGCAGACAGGCATTCATTAATACCTCACCTGCAAATGTGGTCTTGGACCGACAGTTCCCCTCTAATTAGCCTGCACACCTGTGGTGATGTTTCTGTTGTAAAGCACAGGTTTCCATCAACATATCATGCCATTTCAGTGGAGAACCCAGTCTGCCAAAACATGTCACATTAGCCTTCTAAGTTCAGTGAAATAAATTGAGCGAAGACCTTTTCCAGCTAAATATACTAGGCAATTAAATCCCTCACTCTTGATTCTGAACCAAGGGGCTGAGGTCCATCGCGTTCAAAAGGCAGGAAAGTCCCAAAGCAAAATTCCCCCATTAAAGCCTTCCAGTTAAGGTTCAGAAATTCATTGTACACATAAACATTTTTTCTCAAAGCGCACTGAGCTATCGTTTTACTTGACAAAAATACAGCCAAGTTCAGCTCAAATTACTTTTCTGTTCAACTGAAGGGCGAGCACACAATGAAGCAAATTTACACCAGCATTAGAAGCTGAGGTCCAGACTGACAGGGACAGGTATAACGCAGGAAGGTGGACCCTTCTGCAGATTAATTGAAACAGGCTGCAAAATTTTCAGTCTTTTATTCCAATTATTATTCTCGAGCAAAAACCTGCCTTTTTATCTTAATTTCAGCAGGAAAAAATAAAATCTTACTGCATAAATAGTCTCATAATGCGAACATATTTATGGGGTGCATAATGTAAAAATTGTGCAGGTCTAGTTATTACATCAGTTGGTATTGCACGATGGTTGTTTATACTTTTGTGATCTTTTGTTTCCCTGTCTAACTTACTGTGAATCTGAACATGTATGTGGTCAATGTGCCCCATGAAAGTGCACACAGATCGTGACTTTGCACAGACACATCAGCAAGTCGTGCAGGAATATAGCAAGCAGAGTTGATGTAAGTCTTTCAGTCTTTAAAACTGGGGAGGTCGTATACTCAGCCAAAATAAAAACTTCACACTCCTTTGGAAGTCGATAAGTCGATAAATGAGGTTTTAAATAATGATTTTATTTAATTCTGTACTCATTAAAGATGGTGTATCATAAAAATAATGTCCATAATGTAACCAGTTCCACCGGAAATGCTACAGAAATGTTCAAGAGTATAAATGGTAAGTTACAACTTAAATAAGAGCAGTTCGCAGGCGATTACGTATGGTTTGGGCAGTCACCCGACCTCTAAACAATTCATTCCTAATGGACGTTGCAGTGACAAATCGATTATGCAAATGACGTGAGACAATTTGTCGGTCTTCTGCTTTTAACGTCACACGTGGGCTACCAGAATGAGGTCGGTCAGCTGTGGTGCCAGTTTGTTGGAGACGTGTCCGAAGATCATGGATAGTCCGTCGACTGCATCTCATAACCCTCGCAATGTCAGTGACGGACGTTTCCGTATTCAGCATGCCAATGGCACATTCACACTGAATGTTTGACAGCCATGGCATTGAAAATCAACAAATAATTAACTGTAAAAACTTGTTTTTCCGAGACGCCTCTCTAACGTGCTAACGTGAGCTCAGTTGCACATCTCTCATATAGTCACGTGACTAGGAACACGAGAAAACATGGTTTTAGCTTAAAGTACGCTCGCACGTGCTACGTACCTGTGCACGTCGGAGTTGATGTGTGTCATGATGTCTTTGATAACGCATTTACCCCTAATGATAATAAAAACTCTTTTATTAAAATTTCAAGAAAATATTTACAAATTTATGAGTGTGAAGTTTCTTTTTTGACTCAGTATATTATGTATTAATATGAGTATATCATTATGATTCATCACAGAAGTCCAGTTGAAATTTGGGGGGAAAAAAATCTATCATCCACCCTTTTCACAGCTTGTTTCAATTAATTTGCTCGAGGGTATAGCTCTGCTAACAGGATGAGCCGTGGGTAGGGTTGCTGCTTATAACTTTTCATATGGAATGGTCCTGCTCTGAAGAGAAAAATAGTGCATTCTTTCCTCTATCAATATGGGGCCGTATGCATGACGGCAGGAAGAGTGACTTATCCAGAGGACAGAGACTATTCCCCAGATAGCGAGGTTAAAGCGGTTTGCATGTAGAGGGGGACAGCACTAACCGTGGTCCTCATCTGGGGATAAAATTATTCCCAGTTTCAACTGAGGATAGCGGCTTTATTCCACGGATTACCCTGGCCTCGTTGTCTGTTTAGTACAGCTGCTTTCAGAGACTTCCACTTATCTTTCAATTCTGAAATAGTGCGTTCTGCGCAGCCGCATGAATTCACCTCTGCAGCAATCCAGGTCCAAATTCAGTCTTAATTTTACATTACAATACATTACATTACATTACAGGTTCTTAGCAGACGCTCTTATCCAGAGCGACGTACAAAAGTGCACAGGATCAGTACAAAAGTGCAGAGCTCCTATGAGACAAGTACTTTTGTGCAAGTGCTAACAGTAAGTGACAGAACACTTTCCATTGTTACAGATTGTTACAGATCTAAACCAATAACAAAAGGGCAAGGGTAAGTGAACAAAATGGCAACAAGGTCAAGTGCAAAGTCAAGAGCAAAAAGGGCACTAAAATAAAATAAGTGCAACAAAAGGGGTAACAGGTCAACTGTAACAAAGGGGCAGGAAAATGAAGTAAAATGGGCTGCAACAAAATTAAGCGGTAACAAAATCAGGAAATAAAGTAAACAAAATCAAGTGCAGCAAGATTTTGTTCGTTACAGCACATGTAGCTGTAAACAGCACTGTACGTTCCACTGAGATTTCCTCCAAAAGAACATGGATTTCAGTGTCAGAAAAGTTACTTTTCTGCAGCCACTTTGGTTTTGAAACAACTGACGCCTGCTGCATCGTAGAAAATAGCTATTTGTTATACAACTAAAAAACAAAAAATGTGTTGTCATGTAAGTGTGTCACGAGGAATCCTATACAGACCTGCGTAGAATGCTATAAAACAAAGAGAGTCTCCCTTTCTGAAAAAAGCGTTTGCGTATAAACCTGGGATAGCTATTCCCTACCCTATCCTTGACTAATGCATATGGAGTGCACGCGGCAGTGATCCTGAGGATAGGCATTATTTGGAGGTAAAGTTATCCCTCCTCCCTGCATACGGCCCCATGAGATGCAAGTAGACCCCTGCTTTAAATGCAAAGTTCCACACAGGCATGAAGTCTTGTGCAATAGTGTCACAACCCTTGTGTGAAGCCTTCTGTATCTCCTCCCATCCAGAAACTTGCTTGTCTTTATTAGAAGTATTGTCTTCTTTGATTGGCTTTTTATGTGCTGCTCTGATACCGGCTGTCTGATCTCATAGTTGCCCCATCTGCGTCTCTGTATTTTTATTTTTTTTTACCAAATTGGCTGTTTTCTCTCTTTTGGAATTTGGAAGCTTTTCCACTTTGTATTTTCTACTGCCACTGTTTCTTGTGCTTGTGAGCTCATTGTTTTTTTTTATATAATGACAAATACATCCAGTTGTTTTGCCTGCTACTTAGCGCTTGGGGTCTTCCTCTATTCCTACATGTAACAATATGAACAAGCACCCAAGCCTTTCTCATGGTCTCCAGAATTGGGACCGCATTCCTGCTCATCTTCTCTCAGCCTCAGTAAATTCCTCAGTCCCAGTCTGTGAGCAGTCCAAACGCCAGCTAAGTAGGATTCGCCAGCTGGCATCAGTACCTGGCCAAGGTGCAGATTTGCTCTACCTGCTCTGGCTTAAGTACCACCTTTCCTGGACTGCAGCCTCTATGAACATTCCTCAGCCTTTGTGATTCCTGTTAATAAATACGCCTTCTGTGGCTTAGACTGAATATGCATTTAGTTCCTTGTCTGGATCCGTAACAAATTGTTTGAACTTACGTCAAAATGATGAGAGCTGGGGTTGGGGGCTTTCTTTTTATCTGCATTGAAAGCTGAAACCCTTACAGTCAGTCACAATATTTGTCAGCAGGGCCAATGGACAGTTGATACTGATGATTTTTTCCCTTTACATGCACTTCATTCCAATCACTGATATATATAAAGACTCTGGGCCAGCTTCGATTGCCAGCTCTACAGACTCCTATGGGAGCTGTTTGATGAAGAGGGCAGTCAATTCATCGGGGCCAACATGTTTTACCGAAGGCCGTTTCACCACCAGAGTTTGGAGACATAAATGTGATGTGATGGAAAGGAATTAAAATACAATCAGAGCCTTTTTTGTGCTGCAGTAAGGACATTGAATTGGCTTCATGGAGAAAGCTTGCTTTTTGGAATCGAAGGGTTAATGAGCTGCAGTACCTCCAGTAGCCGCGAAAGGAAAGTCAACGCCAGGTCCCCTGATTACAGCTCGGCTTACAATCTGGGTCAATCAGGAAATGGGCCTGCAGCAGTGCATGCTGGGTGCTCTGGCCTGGGAAATGATTGTGACTGCGGCTGCAGTCGGTATAAAAACTCCTCAAACTGGAGCAGGGCAAAGCTGAAGAAGTTCCACGAAACAAAATGGCGGACCCCCTCTGATTAGTGCCAGCCCTCACATGTAGTGCGGCCTGTAGGGAAAGTGTGGCCGCCCCTAAAGTTCAATCACAGCCTCAGGAATTGTACCTATTCAACCTGCCCAAAAAATAAACAGAAAAAAAAAATCACCACAGCAATCAGGAACCTTAAATTTTTCCACAGTAAAGACGAAGTTTCGAATTGGCAGCTACATGAGATTACCAGTTCACCTGTTGCAATTTGGAACATAGAGGTCAAAGTTCACTTCAGCAGTAAAGACATTACAGTACTTTTTAGCTGGTAATATCTGGGTAATGTGTCCAAGTCTGAGTGCAAGCTGTTGCCCAGTAGACACACTGGGGGGGTGGGGGAAGAGGGTCATGCCTCAGAATAAACTGCTCCCCTAAAAAGCACAGGCCTCTGTGAGTGACTGGCTGCCCCACAGGGGGTGGGGGGTGGCGGTGAGCACAAAGGCTCATGGGGTTTGCTCTCACAACAGGAGCCTCATAAAGGCTAATCTATGACTGCGAGGCACACTTTAGTCTCCAACCCCCCGCCAACTCCCCACTCCAAACATTTACATGCCAATACCCTCTACAACAGCCACATCTGGGTGAGGAGATGAGTGTGTGTATGTGTGTGTTTGTGAGAGAGAGTCTGTGCGCGCTAGAGCGTGTTTATGAGTGGGGAATTTGCTTCCAGGCGTATATATGTGCACGTATGTATTGCATTTTCTGTACACGAATTTCCTATTTTGCGAATTTCATCTTGTTTGTGGGTTTTGAGAGCGGTAAGGTTTGTGATTATATTTACGCGTATGTGGTAAATTTTGCGTATGAGTTTCTATAATTGTGCTTGTGTATCTAACATGGGAATGTTAAATGTTAGAGTTTATGTGCATAAATTTGTTTATGAGTGAGAGCAATTTGTTGTGTGTGCATGCTGTGTGTGTGTGTGTGTGTGTGTGTCTGTGCGCGTTTGTGTGTTTGCGTTAGTGTATGTACGTAAGAGAGTGAGTGTCTTTGTGAATGCGTGTGTGTCTGAGTAAGTGATTATGAGTGTGTGGTGTATGTGTGGTGCATGCATGTGTGAGAGAAAGAGAGTGAGTGTTGGGGAGACAGGATGGTTTGGGGCTCCATTGTTATATAAAGGGACAGAGGGACAGCTGATCTGTGAAAGGTGGATTGTTTAACTGGCCCCCCTCCTTATCCCAGTGAGGGAAATAGAACCTGCATCACAATGTACAGAGGGCTCCGGGGACCGGTTATTCTTATTTTTGGGGTGACCCTGAGCTCCCCTGAGGTTGCTACACGTGGAGGGATACAGAGAGTTGAATAGAGGCGCCCGTACTATTGTGCTGATCCCTCCCAAAAAGGCAGCTGCTCGACACCCCTCCTCCAAGCCTCACCCAGCTCCATATCTTCCCAGACAGGGGGACCCCACGACCCAACCCTTTCCATATCTCCCCAGACAGGGGGACCCCACGACCCAACCCTCCCCATATCTCCCCAAAGATGGGGACCCCCCTGACCCGTACCAGACTGCTCTGTCATGGATTTCAGGGTCCAACTCCACTGCAACAGAGTGCAAAGATATGGACCCTCTAGAATGGGGAAATACTGTATTTCATTGTTTCAACATTTGTATGTGTGTGTGTGTGAGAGTGTGTGTGAGGGAGAGAGAGCAAGAGGAAGGCAAAGAATGAATGACAATATGTTATGACAATGAGCATGAGTGCGTGTGAGTGTTCATGTATCTGCCTGCTTGGGTGTGAGTGTGTGTGAGTATCTATAAGAAAAAAAATCTAGAATTTATATTCGCTTGATAACAGTTTTCTTAAAATTAGAGATGCCGACAGTCTGCTTTTCCATCAGTGCAGTTGTGCATTGGCCCCCCCACTTAATGTCAAGGTTAAGACCTGGCTTGACAAGTCCACTAATTCTAAAATTGATGGCTGCAACACATTCCAAAACATTCATCACTTTTCCAAAAGCTGCATGAGCAAATATTCGAATAGTTTAGAACAGGGGTGGGCACTCCCGGTCCTGCAGGGCCGATGTGTTTGCGGGTTTTTATTTCTATCAGTTAATCTGACTAATTGAGTTAATTGGTTGCAAACGCAAATATAGATTTGTGCAAAGATTCAACCGAAAAAAAATGTTTTATGTCGGGAGACAAGAAAAGTCTTTTGCCATTCATGATAATTTAAAGAAATGCACCTGAAATGTCGGATTTCATAAATAGTTTGTCTAATTTAGATAATTAACTAACTAAAGGCCAGAAGTTGGTACGAAAACCGGGGACTGATACGGCCCTCATTGCAAACCTCTAGTTTAGAACGACTTTTCTAAACATGCGATTGCACATCAGAAATGAAGAATCTCTCCACTGACGGCCCGTAATATGGTGAAAAGATACAGATAATCTAGAAAAACCATAGCAAGCTCTCTCAAGCCCTCAGATGGCACTGCATTAGGAACCTCCATGCTTCTGTAATTGACATGGCTACATGGACTTGAATATATTTCAGAAGACCTGTAACAGTTTAGACAACTCAGCATGGTATCATCAAATGCAAGTCAACACTCTACTAGGCAAAGAGGATGCCATATATCAAAAACGTCCAGAGGCGAGGCCAACTTCTCTGCACTCCGGCTCATCTGTAATGGGCTGACAGGAAAGGGGAAAGGAATGCTGTGGTCTTTCAAAATTGAGTCTTTCAAGTCGTTTTTGGAAATAATGGATGTCATAAAGTGCCAAAGAGAAGGACCACCCCGATTATTAACAGTGACATATTTCAAAGCCAGCACTTGTCATGGTCTGGGCCTGCATTGCTGCTCTCAGCATGGGCAACTTGCAAATCTGCGAAGGCAAAATTGATGCAGAAAGGTATGCGCATATTTCGGAACAACAGATATGCCTTCCAGACGTCTTTTTCAGGGAGGCCCCTGCTTGTTCCCGCTGGATAACGCTAAGCAACACTTGGTATATATTACGACAGTGTGGCTTCATACCAAAGAGTGTGAGTACAGCCCACAGCCTGGACCTGAAATCGGTTGGAAATGTGACAAATTATGAAGCGCAAAATACAATGACTGAGACTTCATACAGTTGACCAACTGGAGTCCTATGTCAGGCATGGATGTGAACAAATTTCACTTTCAAAACTCCAACAGCGTCCTCAGTTCAGAACAAGTGCTGAGTGTCATTATAATGAGAGGTGATGATACACAGTGGTGAACATGCACCTGTCCAAACTTCTTGGAATGCTTCACAGACATCACTTTCTAAAAAAAATTATTAGAGTCGAAAGTTAAGTTAAGTTAAAACATTACTTATGTTGTACTTTTTTCTTTGAGTACTAATAATAATATTAATAAAAAACTAATTGTAAACTACCACTTGTTTTCATTTATATTTTGTACACAAAGTCCCCCATAGTCTTCAGGAATTCAGCTTGTGTTGTTCACTTCTGCAGTGTATAATTTATTTGGGAGGAAGGAGGTGACGCAGTGTGCACTTGAATAATGGTGTAAGTGCATGCTGGGTGCTGCAAGTGTGAGTGCACTTGAGTAATGGTTGCTGAAAATGAGCATCTGAAATCATTTGCAACTATTGAAAAAAAAATCATTTTAAACATTAGTTGCCATTTGATCATCATATTCATTAATTTCTCCAGTAGTAAAATACAACTGCAGCAATCAAAAGTATTCATTTCTTTCACAAGTATAAAAATTTCTTGGTGATATCACACGTTTGAAAGGTAGAGCATGCATGCATGTCAAGTAATGTGGATAGGACAGAAAGTAGGTTATTACACAGTATGTTATTCAGCCAGTCAGTCTCAGTATTGAGAGAGAGAGAGAGAGAGAGAGAGAGAAAGAGAAAGAGGAAGAGGAAGAGGGGGAGAGATATGAGCCAGATGGATCATGCAGTCCTTCTCTCCTGCGCAGGGTCGATCAAAGCGGGTTGGGTAAGTGGATTTGCACCCTCCAGACTCACAGGCCCAGTGTCAGTGACGTGTCATTGTGTGTGTGTGTGTGTGTGCTCGTGTGTGCGCGCATGTGCGTGTGTGTGTGGTGTGCATGTTTTATTGTGTGTGAGTATAGAATGTGTTGAAGCGTACGTATGTTTGCGTGTTCGTGTGTGTATAAGATTAGTGTGCGTTTGTGTGAGTGTGTGTGTGTGTGTGTGTGTATGTGTGTTTGTGTGTGTGTGTGTGAGAGAGAGTTTGTATAGCATACTTGAGAGAACCAACTCTTGAGAAATCACATCTAGTGAGGACATTTGGCTCTGTGAAGACATTTTCGATGGTCCAAACAAAGGATTACTGAAGATTATGGTTAATTGGGTAAACCTAGGGTAATGGTCGCAATTAACTTTACATAAATATAAAGGTTAGTGTTAAGGTTAGGCATAATTTGGTTATATTTAGGGCTTGGAAAAAGCTGTGCAGAATGAATTCAAGTCATTGCAATGTCCTTACAGTATAGCCATGCAAACATGAATGTTTGTAAGTGCATGTGTGCGTGTGTTTGTGTGTGAGTTATTTTTGTGTGTACATCTAAAGACACAGGTGTTGGAGGGAGCTTAAAATAAATATAATCCTGTCTGTTTAGTCCCAATGATCTGCCCTGTTTAATTAATGCCACACCCCCAGGAGCTGCTGTTGGCCAATTAGGAAGCTCCTGCAAGTGTGCATGTGTGGGGATAGGGGTGAGACAGGGAAGGGATGAATGATGGGATGTAGGGAGAGGAGCTAAAAGAATAAGTTCTCTGCACTAGCGGTTGGCGGGAGGGATTGAGGTGGGACGGGGGTGGGCGGATAATGGCTAGATGTGACAGCAAGAACATATTCCACAGATGAACACATACATCACAACACACCTGACGGATTGAGAATTGTCTAAATTCTCATTTGCACATTTACTGTCATTTACTGTCTTGGCTGAATAATTAATCATGAGAAATTTCTGTGGCATTGCAGAATTAAAACACCAAAAAACAATCTATCTTTGAAACATTTCTCTTACCTTCCTCTTCAATTTTCTTTATAGACCAGGCGAAACGCTGTTTTTGTTATACAAGCAGGCAGCGTTATGATGCCTTGACAATGAACACTACTTAAACATTAGAGAGTCATCTCATTTATACTCATGTTTCAGTGTTTTTTCATCAAGTAATCTAATTTTACATGAAGACCATGGAATGTGTCCACAGCTAATGTGGATGTCAGCAGGGCAGTTTTATCACTTTTCATTAAGCACATTTGTGAAAATACCCTTTTTCAAAATGAAATTTATTGTTTAATTTTCCCAACATTGCATGAGGTAAGATGCTCTGAGTTTACCACGTTATATTCAAACCATTGTAAATAAAAGATAACAAAAGAAAACAAGTGAAGAGACTAATCATCATAATGTTTAAATTTCAGTTTATGTACCTGCTGCTGGTAAAATGGCAGAAACCCTTGCCTGACTCCTATCTTCCTCTTTTTCTTTGCTTCTCCCTCAATCTCCCTCTCCCTCTATCTCGCTTGCTCTCTCACTCTCTCTTTCTCTCTTTGAAATATCCCCTCCCCAGCTCCCCGTATCCTGAGTATGGGTCCCTCTCCAGATTGCAGTTGAGCAGGAGAGCTCCAGCTGTCTACTACAAATGTTCCCTTTCTGACTAGACCAGGCGGCATTGAAAAGGCCCATTCAACTAATACCCCCATTTAACCCCCCGCCTGCCACCTTTAACCAAAACCTTCTCAATGCTGGCTAGACAGACAGCTTGCAGAAGACACGCACACACACACATACGCACACACATACACGCACTCGCATGGCCTTTTTACCTTTTTCAATCAATAGGGGCCGAGGAAGTGGTGGTGGTAGTGGTGGTGGTGGTGGTAGTGGTGGTGGTGGCAGTGGAGGGGGGGGGTTATGGTTTGTTGGTGTTGGGGGGATGCATTTTAGCTTGACACCGCCTTTATACCTTAAGTATAGATGACTGAGTGGAAATCTTCCACACAGGGGGTCTCATTTTGCAAATGACCTCCCCCCTTCCGACTCTACCCTCCTTACCCAGTTCATTTCTCTACCACACACACACACACACACACACTTAGAAACACACAGGGACATACATACATACACACATACACACACACCCAGACGCCTCATTTGAACACCAAGCAGCCATTTCCTTTCCTTTGAAATGACCCTTGTCCTCTGGGGAGGCTCCTAAATACTCACCCCCCCCCCCTGTTCTTGTTTGCACCCCGTAGGCTTAGTAATTAACTTTATTCATATGGCAACACCTTCTTATTTATTCCTAGAACATGCCATGGAGCCACAGCTCCCAAATTCAAAATAATAAAAAAACTGACTCCCTTTTGGAAGACGAAAGATCCTATCAGACAAAGTAATGAATTGAATAGTCATGCAACAGGTAAAGGAAAAAATTCAGTTTTGTGAGCTAAAGCAATTCAGAAGCTTTGTAAGACATTGACGTTTTAAATTTGGTCTACCATTAATGTGGATAGGAAATTGCTTGATAATTGTCGCTATGAATAATAATGCAAGCTGAGGGGAAAAGGATACAGATTGATCCTCGCAACTGAACAAATTAATGCTTAGTTGGCTATTAGGAAACCTAAATGGCAGGGGTTTGGAGATATGATGCGCTTTAAGGTGACGTAAGGGCAGTGCCATGATCCCTCCAATGACAACTCCGGAGTAGAAGAGGTTAACCCCTTATGCCCTGAGCCTCTTTTTCAAAAATCGCAGGCCCAAAATGAAATGAGTAGATCTCTGTGATTATTACTTGGTCTATTTGAATAATCTTGGTCTCATAATAAAGGTGAAACCATTTGGGATTTCTGCCATGGTGTAAAAATCAGTATATACGTCACTGAGTCAGTGTAAATGAAGATGAAACACAGTGTAAATGAAAGATCTCATTTTGCACCAAACAAAGTTTTACCGCTATCCCTTTTGAACTTATTTAGCTGCAGTCTGAAACCTCTAAAATTTACAGCACAGAATTATTGAGGAATGTCTTGGTGGCTTCTCAAAATTGGTAATTCATGTACCTTGTGTGCTAAATCAGGTTTCTCAGATATAAAACTGTAAAAATAATCTAATTTACTTATATGTCACTACAGGCATTCATTCCACCCAAATTGTAATTTTTATAATTAATAAATATTTTTTAAATGATTATTTCTGCCAGTCCTATGGCCTATACAATTGCTCGTTCAAAGACAATACATACAAAGAAAATGAAGTTTGGCTCCACTGATTTATTTAAAAAAAGCAAATTAATGAGATTATGAATACAAAGGAAAGGTTAAAAAATGGGGAAAAGTAAAAAGGACAAAAACCCCAGCAATTATTTATACAAGAAAAATGTTAATTTAGTCTTACTAAAGCACAACTGACCTGGGACTTGAACCTCAATTGTCTATGTTGCAGTGCTACACCCTGGAAAAAAAAGAATGAATCAAGAAAACACGTCATTCACCTTGTTGGTACTTTTGTGCCTTCAGTATTCACACGGAATGGCAGAAAGATTCTATCAGAAAATGACTTTGAAAATGACTTGAATATTTTGCGGATAATTATACCGAAAATACGACAAACAAACCTGTTAAGCGTTTATATTGCCGTGCTATTTAATTGTATGCAAATTGCCTAAGGACTCAGTTTGACGCACTGGGAATGCAAGGCTCTTTCTCAGGCTAGGTTTGTGCGATTAAGGTGTTTTAGGGCTCACTGGAAACGTCAGAGCCCATAGAATCAAATGTCAACCGGCAAAGTCTTACTGACAGCATCCCAAGCCGACCACAGAGAGGAAAATCCATTGCAAGCAAGCTGAATGCTGAGGTCTTTGAAGCAATTCTTGGAAACTGGAAGATCTAGTTTCATTATAACACGGACACATTCAGCTTACAATAGCACGGATTTACCCTCAAACAGTTTTTTTATTACAAAATATCAAAGGTAAGAAAATTTTTTCCTCACCTCTGTTGACTTTAAAGTATATGCCTGCTGTTCTTTGAGTGTGGTGTCGGTTTAAAATGACAGTGCATATATCATTGGATTCTGTGGACTTTACTCTTTCATTTGAGGTGTCCTTTGTATGCATTGCACAAATTCAAGAGAAATTCTAGCGACCAAACCCTGATATAATTTTATCCTATGTTTTGCTACATGCTTATTTCCTTACTTGGTGCTTGAATTGCGTTCGGTTGAGGTAAAAATGGTCAACATGAACTTTTTGCCAAGTTTCTTCGCATTAAGTGGATATGCTACATGACACTGTTGCGATTTGGAAATATGTTGTATTTATCACGCGTAAGGGGTTTGCCCATGGACGAGCAACGGAGTTTCTAACAGGTTAATTGCCTTGCTCCATGTGTTTTGTTCCTGCTCCCCACTGACCTCCCCCTCCTACTCCGTGCAGTCACTGTTAGTCATTTCTTTGTTTGTTGCCACACCCTGGAATGCCCTGTCCCCCTGTATCTCACCTGTAATGATTTCCCTGATTAGTTCCCTGTGTATAAGCAGCCCTCAGTTTCAGTTTTCTTAGGGAGTCTGTCTCTTTGTTTTCTCAATTACTTATGTGCCTTGTATTTCTAGTGTTAGATTCCTGGTTTTGAGTCTTTTCATTTTACACTCTTACAAGTTTGGATTGCCCTCAGTGTCTGATTAGTTTTGGTTTGGAATTATTGCTTTTTATATGACTTGCGATCTTGCCGACCCCCATGAATTGCATTCTGCAAGCCTGGTTGTTGGACTACTGCATGTTTAGCAATGCTGACTCTGCCTACTGTCTTGGTGCTACAATTCTGACTATTTTGATACAATTCATGTATCAAAGACCCAGACTGTTTGACCCTGAGCTTGTATTTAATAACCTGTGTGAAACTGAACTTCCATTGGCGCTTTAGTTCTGAATCCCAAGTCTGTCCGTACTGACTCACCAGGATGGAGTCAGCAGATGGTAGTCAGATTTGCTCTGTTTTGGACTATCAAGGAGCTCTATTGGGAAGACCCTAAGCCTAGCTTGAGGCAATTACTAAAACACTCAGTTTCATTGCCTCTAGAATTGATACCCTCTCTGGGCAACTTCCACAGCAATAGCTTCACCCTGATGCCACTCATAGGTCCCTCAGTAGGGCTGATTTTCCCACTTTGTTGGCCATGTCGGGGTATGACTAATAGTGGCATTCATCCATCAATAGTTCTGGGGGCTGTCCCTTGAGGGGAATGTCTGAGACTTTGTGTGAGCCTGCACCCTCTGCATCTGCAACAAAAGTTCCATTTCTCTGCCGCCAGGCCTGTTCCAACCCTTACCCATTCTTCAATGTCCCTGCTCCCATATTACCTTGGGCTTTGTCACTGGGCTTCCCGCTCCTGAGAATAAAAGCACCATCCTGATGGTGGTAGTCAGGTTCTCCAAGACAATTGCAGAGGAGAAGGCACCTTGTCTCCTTGATCAAATGCTCTGAGTCTTGAGAGGGGTCTGATGCCTAATGGACCTTTGCAACTAACTCCGACCAGCTCCGCCCCCCCTTAGTTACTGTTGCTAAGACTCACAACTATGCACCTCAGTTCCACATTCAGCAGAAGTTTGAGCACCACTCTCTGGAGTGTATTCCCAAAAATATTGCGATTTATTTCATACCGAATGCATCCAACTTGTACGGAAAAGTCTTCCATAGAGGCTTTAACGCAAGGTTATGACATCAAATTTTTTTAATGGAAAGGGAGGAGATACAAGAGTAATCACAAAGTGCTAGTGATCAATGCAGAAAAGCGGAGCACCCAATAAACTGCACATTGAAATCAAACCAGGCAAAATAGAGGAATCATACTGCACGTGTAAAGCAGGGTAAGTAATTTTCAATTTTTGCCACCACTAACCTAAAAATAACACTGGATCCAGTATGCTGTCTAACCTCAGTTAGCCATGAGTCTGGTAACGCGCCAGCTATTTCTTGTAATAAATCATATTACGCAATGCAGCTAACCCTTGAACTGGCTACATAATCATAAGACATCATCGATTTATTAATCTTACATTCGTAATATTGACGTTTTCCTCCAAACCAAATGTCATGACAAGCTAACTTTAATTATTTTGGCTAAGCAACTGACATTCTGAACCAAATTGTAGCTAGTTAGCTGGCCAGCTACGTAGCCAGCTTTTCTCAGGTTAAAGTTTTTAAGTAGATTACATTGTGCCATTACAAAAATCCTTCACCATCTAGCTACATGTTTTACATTATCTAGTGCTGCTAATGCCTGTGCTGGGTAGCATGAGGAGGTCACATTCTAAGCAGAATAGGTACTAGTTTGTAGCTACATCTGGTATTCCGTGCAGAAGTGCACTGGGTAAAAACAATACTAGGTTAACGTAGGCTATAAATCAATGATGTCGTTAATGTAATTCTCTCTTCTCAATGAAAACATATGCATTGATTGTCGGTAACTAACTAGTGAAAGTGAAATGGCAAAAAATTTTTACTTGCTTACATTCAACAAACAGCATGTGAGGCTTTCCAGTTTCCACATGCCTTAATCCATCTCAAGATGCTTTTCCAACTGCATTTTGGCTTTGGAAAAGGATTAATTGAGCTCTCTCTAGCCAGGCCGAGTATCTTTCATCAGTATTACACGTTCCCCGCGCGCATCTATGAACTAATTTCAAAAAAGTCAGACACCTTGCCCATTACACACAACTAATGACTGCATTTTATTTGGGACAATATGGCAGTGCCGTCGGGGCAGGCAGGACCTTAGTAAGATAAGGCAACCTGATTGGTAGTTATTCTTCAGTTGATTGACAGGTCGGAAAGGTCCATTAATATATGCACACTTGTGTGATTCTGTGCTCAAAGGTGGTAACAACACGCTGTTTCCTTACTGGGAAAACATTCCGACTGTAAAATCTGCTGTTTTGTATGGGGTATGTACGCTGGCTGATGAAAAATTGACAAATTTAATGCTCCATGATGGAGAAAAGCATTTTTTGGGATTTGGAGAGGTTTTTGACGGCAATTCATGTCTATCCACTCCTGTATTAGCAAACTCATGCAAACTCCCACAAGAAAATCATTAATTCATATTTAGCTTCATGACTCAAAAGTTGATTTGTGTTAAAAGCATATAATTAATTTATGATTTGCCTGTGCACATTGTGAGAGCTTGGAGAGCCACTTGGATCTTATTTGGTTCATGGACGGTTGATAATTTTTGAATTTCACGCTCAGATGGAAAACACTTGTGGTCAAAGGGTTTATGATCCTGGAAATGAATTGTTTTACCAATTTCAAATTTTTATTATTTCTTTTCCACAACTTCAATCTTGAATTTTCACGAAGACTTTTTGTGTTTTGTGTGACTTTTTTCATTCTATACTAAAACTGTGAAAATAAACTAAAATAAGATGGCATTCCAAACGCTACAAGTGTCTTCATTCATTTAAGTTTCCTCTCTCTCTCTCTCACACACACACACACACACACACACACACATACACACACACACACACACACTCACTAGCACAATTTGTGCACTGCCACTCACTGGGCTGAACAGCCATCCTCAGACCTCTCATTTACCTCACCCCCTCCCTAAGTTACCTCACCCCCGTCCTCAATCACATCATCCCTTGCCACAGTTACCTCACCCCTTTCCGAACCTCCTCCATGTCCATTTGCCACCCCCTCCCTTAGTTACCTCACCCCCTCCCTGTCCACCCACCACCCCCTGAGCCCCCAAATTAGAACAATGCCTCCTCTCCTCTCTGTCTTTTTGGGGTACAAATTGGGAGATATATTTCAACTCCCCCATGCAGGGCAGCCATATTCTCAGGGGGTACCTCGAAACATGGAGACAAAAAACGATACCTATTCAAATGATGGAGACAATCCCTGGCACAGTTAAGTATTTTTACATCTTTAGACTATGACATGCTCACTGTGTGTGAAGCTAGAGTATTAATGAAAAAAAGTGAAAAAAGGGTTAGAATAGAAGCAAAAAATCTTCACACAATGATATGGAAGCACATTCTTAAGTACACACGTAAAATGGGAAACAAACATTGACCCATACACAGCATTATAATGTGGTGACCTCATTATCTGAGCCTAATATATCCCTACCGTTTGAATAAAAAGGATGTTTGGCTACATTGACCGAATTGGGGGGGGGGTCAGATTTTAACCCCAGGTGGGGTGAGACCAGGTCAATCTCGTTTAGCTGGTTGCAGATTCTTTATTGACTTTCTGGTTGGCTGACTGGCTCCATCAATAACAGCTTAATCTGAGGACAAAATGCCAGCGACCCAAGGCCAAAGAGTGTTTATCTCTTTGGCTATTTCTCCTATAATGACAAGGGCTTTTTAAAAAATTGACGATTAAACAGTCCTCAGACAGTTAAGTCTTACCCCCACCCCCCATCCCTGCCAGGAAAATACGTGCCATGCCACTCCATTATGTTTTTCACTTTTGTTGCGACAGTAATTCTATTTCCACTGGAAATGCAAGCTCTTACTTGACACACACCAAAAAAGAAGAATAATATTTAGCCAATATTCATAAACCTTTTATTATTTTTTTGGTTTGTTCTTTTCTCTCTTGACTTTAGGCAAAACTGACATGGGATTATGACAGTGCACAGTCAAGCACAAGCTTTTTTTCAAGATATGTCCCCCCCCCCCCCTCTCTCTTTGACCTCATTTCGCTATTTTTGATTGAAAAAGAAAAAAAAAAGCATGATAGCGCTTTGTTATCTGCAAGCAAACGTACCAGGCTCATCTGCCCCAGCATGGCCTTTCATTTCGTGTAATGTGGGGAAAAAGGTCTGTATATTCCGGGCGGTGCTCGAATGCCAGTTTTAAATGGAGCAACCAAGCAGTTATTCTCCAAATGGTTCATAATGTGAAGTGAACAATCCACATAACATTTTACCTGTACAGTCATTGCAGGACTTTAAGGGTCTGCAGTGAATGGTACAGAGCTGTTTCACATGTGATTTCTGCCTGACATTGTGCTGCAGTAAAGGGAAAGGAATGGGTCATTGATCATAAAACTGCAAGGGGAACTTTAAGATAAAACACACACACACACAGACGTGCGCGCACATACTCATACTTACACCCATGTGATGTATATACCATATTACTTTGTATAAATATACTGTTCACTTGTCTAATATTAATACTTTAATAGTACATATGTGGTAGATGCAAAATGGCTCTCAATTGACTTAGCTAGATACATAAAGGTTAAATTTAAGAAAAATATATAATATTGCACCCAAAAAATGCAATACATTACAGCTCACACTTCTGGTTAGCAGCACACGCACACACAGATGTTTCACAGCATACATACACAGCATTTAAGCCCATTTCTGTGCTTTAGTGAAACACATATCATGTTTCAAACACATAAAAAATATAAGCTTGTTTTGCATAACCATTTTCCCTCAACAAGTGAAATTTTCTCACCCTTGCAAGCAGATCTTGAATCGAGTTAAAATGTCATCCATCATCGGCAATGGTAGAAGGTGAGGAAGCATGAAAACCAGTATTATTATCCTATAAAAATTGCTCAAATGTAATATAAAAGTGGAAGAGAGAGAGGGAGAGAGAGTGAAGGGATGGAGAAGCATAGATGGACGGAGAGAGAGGGGCTCAATAGAGAGCAGGGGGAAAGGGTGAGAGATGGATGGAAAGAGGGAGAAAAAGACGGAGGGAGAGAGTGGGGGAATGATTAACTCTGGCTTCAGAGGAGTAGCAGAAAGAACTTCAGCGGCTCGGCTTGGAACAGACGATTCTCACCCTGATTAATCCGGATGTATCTCACTCCAAAAATACCCAAAAATAAATAGAAATGATGATGATGAAGTCTAATATGGGATAGGTGATAAAACACCATAGAAAAGCCCAAAATAATTAAATAGAGGAATTAATAATAACACAGAGGAGCATCACTAAATAGAGCAGCTTTTACATCACACTTCCCAGTATAGATGGCCCACAGCACATGACCCAATAACATCACTCTAAATTTGTTGGAACATCACAGTTACTAATCTGGCTCTTATACCCAAGATTAGATGAAGTCAATAAGACTAAGCCGGGCCATTTCCTCCAGGGGAAATGCAGGACTGGGGGCCTTTGCTCCAGCCCTTCTGAAAAATTACCACAAAATACTACAGTAAAAATACTATAGTTTTCTAAAGTAACTATGGTATTTTTGCGGAATTACTATAGATATACTATAGTAACTCTATAGTTTGCTATAGTGATGCTAAAGTAAATCACAAAAGTCAAACTCTACTACAGTAAACTACAGCAATGATATTCAATTACTATAATATATTTGCAACAGGCTATAGTTTACTGTAGTAAAGTGTAGTTTACTATAGTTTACATCAATTTTACTGAGGTAAACTATAGTTAACTATAGTAAATAATTATAAGGGAGGGCCCAACAGCTGCACTGACTTTAATGTGGCTACATTTTATGTCTCTGCATTATTGACCTATGAATAGTACACAGCTTCCTGGCAGGCATGTCTTAAAACAAAATATACAGCCCCAATTTTCAATTAAAAAAATGGAAGATTGTGAGAAAAATAACACATTAAAAATAGAAAGCAGTGATTTTTAGATTTACCTTTGACTTGTCTTTCATTGCAGACACTATGAACACAAGATCTTTAATGTCACATCTGGTCAACTTCATTTTATTTGTAAGTATGCATCCATTCTTGCCATTCAGGCCTGCAATGCATTCCAGACAAAGTTTGGACGATGTTATGCTCCACAGCAGTGATCAAGTGTGCAGTTAGAAGCACAATACAACTGTCTACAAACAGGAATAGGGGAGAGACTTGGGGTGGAACCCCACGATAGGATAGCTGGGACGGAGCCCTGAAGCAGATAGACAGTTCAATTCAACACAGTTGTAGTAGGCTAAGCTCGAGCTTGAGCCAGGCTTCTGGGATGCTGCCACATGTTACACAGGTTCTGCCAGCACTGAGCTGCTTCAGAGGATGGATAGGTTGCTTGAGAGGGATGCAGCACCAGTCCTGCCTCCAGTTCAAGATTAGAAACATGTTCCCAGCAAACTGGACAAGGAGAGGAAACTGGATTGGTTTGCGATACCGTGGTCCCAGTCTTGGACCATAATTAAGATTGGAAGCTTGTTCACATTAACTACATGACTTCTTCAGGAAAAGGCTATTCCAAAGGTACTAGATGCATTAGACAAAGACAATACAGTTTTAGAACTAAACATTGCCTTGAATAACTTGCATCTATGCAGCAGTTAAAAAAGATCTCTTGCAACAGAAAAAAATGTTGTCCTCTGTAGCAACCACTTCAGCTACAGTGAGCCAATGGTATCCCAATTAGTGGTTTAGAAAAATCAGTTTTCTGACGCAAAAATTTGACATGGTATTGATACTCTCTTTCTACTGTCAATTCATCACAAATAAAAATGCATATTTCCCTACCGTGGATTTACGCGTAGATTCCTCCATTGACAAATTCAGCGCCCCCTTATATCCATCTCAGTAATAGTGTTGACAGCCAGTCACTCAATTATATACTCGGGCTCAACTGTGTAACTGCACAGTTATAGTTCACACCCTCCTGAAGCTTCCCTGGTAACAATGTATTGATTGACACATTTTTTATCCAATTCCTGAGTGATTAAACTTTGCACAGTAACTGAAAGACATTGATTGGACAAACAGAAGAGTATACAAGCCTTTGTGCTTTGCCGAGGTAGGTTGTATCCTCTCAACATTGCACACGATTACGCCGATGAAAATGACACCATTTAGAGAAAAAGAAAGACTCCCAAAACTGGCCTTAAGTGTTCGGTTACATTTTCAGGTTTTAAATGAGGTAAGGACATAGTCAATGGTAATTATTCCTAATGAAATAGAAACGGAGGGTTCCTTCTACCGGATACATCTGTCTCTGGAGGAGGGATTCAATGAAGAAAGGTTACACTGCTACTGTGGTAGCATTTTGCTCAATGTGGCTTTTCATTTTTTGGAATTGTATTCAATGAAATTGAATGCCGAGGTTTTTCCACGTTCAAAACATAAACTGCTCTTCATGTTTATATCTGCTCTTATTTGGAACATCCCACAGGTGAACGGGCTAATTGGGAACAGGTGGATGCCATGATAGGGTATAAAAGCAGCTTCCCTGAAATGCTCAGTCATTCACAAATAAGGATGGGGCGAGGGTCACCACTTAGGGGTCTATTCTCCCATGCGCTTAAGTCGAAAAAAGCGCGTAGCTACGCGCTTTTCAGCCTACGCGTATTCTCCCCTCGACTTAAGTCTGTGCATTACGCGCCTTGAAGGCACTTACGCGCTTGGGGCGGAGCAAGGCCAAAATCGGGGCGTTTCCGGGCGTTTCTCATGCAAATAACACTTACGCGTATTCTCCCCCTGGCTTACGCGCTTTTTCTGTTAAGCGCTTTTGAGGGCTGTATTAAGGTCAAGCGCCAACATTAGGCGAAATTGAATATTGCGTTTTATGTCGGTTATAGGCCGAATTTTAACATTACTTTTATTTTATTTAACATGGTAAAGGTTGAGACATTTAATATTCGATTGTTCTTCCTTATTTCTAAACTGCATTTCTCAAAGCCATGATAATTTATCAAACGAAATCATCACATGATATTACGCATCAGCCTCCTCTCCAATCAGTTAAATTACAAACGCAAAACAATTAATTAATTCGAGTATAGCCTACATAAGACCATCATTCTACCATGCCCTCAAAATCTAAAGCCAAAATGCCAGTCCTGCATTTGCTTGCACTCTTGCGTGATTGGGAAAGAGTAAGAGGAGCGCGCCGAGCTCGAAGATGAACACGCATATATCGGCTTCGTTTGGACATCCTGAGACAAACAAACATCGAGTGCATCCAGCGCTTTCGCCTGGACCGTGCATGAGGCAATCATCTATCTTTGCCGACTTCTGGATGAACAGCTATCCAGCCGCAGCAATTATCCACAAAACATACACGTGGTCATCAACGTCAGAACTGCGCTGTCGCTTCTGGCATCTGGGTCGTTTCAGAGAGTGGCTAGTGATGTCATACACATCACAGGCGTCTGTGTCAAGGTGTCTGACGCAGTTCGTTGGCGATTCAAGTTCTTCTCCATGCACTTCCACTACAGAAAGAGTGGATGCCATCCCCTCCTCCTGTGCAGTGAAATGCACAGGGGATGATGGTTGCCCACCACCTGTTGCGTGTACACTTCTCCGGTGTGCAGAGAACCTGGCTTTTACAGCGCCCCGCAGATCTCTCCATTTATGCTTTAAATCGGGGATACTGCGCTTACATCTCCCCACCGACGCCACATCCAGAACGATTCGCAGCTTAATTCCTCGGATCAGCCTTTATTGCTGGCTTGCCATACAACACCAACATCTGTGAAATTTGGTTTTCGGCTTTGGCTCGACGTCGCCATCATTGTCTTCCATGTTCTATTAACAAATGCGACTGCCCTGTATGTTCGTGATAATCTAAAAAGTTGTGATATTCTCACGAGTGAGGGGATTGATTTTCTAATTGAGGATATCTGTATAAACTAACTAGAGTCCTAGTAATTTTTTACCATTGGTAATACTGTGTAATTTAATGTGTGAATAAAGATATTATTAGATAGGCTACTCTAGATTGAGCCCTACCCTGGCAAATACCAAAGCACTATCCATTTGTTCATCAATTTTAGCCTTTAAAGAATAGCCGACATGGGAAGAATCATTATCAGTAAATGGGATAATTGATTATAATAAAGTATTAGGCACAAGTTCAAGTGAATGTGTCGCTCAAATCAAATAGGATGATAGGCTATGGATATGGAATTCCGTCATTACTGAGGCGGTTTCGGGGCGGGGAGATGACCGCGTGCGGGGTAAGAATCCTTTCCATGCGTTTCCATGTCCTTTAGTTGCAAACCTGACATCAGAGTAGTTTTCAAGTGCGCAATTTCTAAATGAGATCATATAAACTGTCTTTGATTGTCTTTGTGTGACTAGAATGTTCCCTTTGTCTTCTTCCCTGTCTTCCACGGAACAAACAGGCTGGTGTAGGAGGGGCACATTTTCAATGATCTGATTGCGCTGATTGAGAAGCGCTAAATTCTTTAGTTATTATTTCATTATCGCGGAAATTTGTTTGTATGTATAGCTTTAATGCCATGGTGGCTAGAGTAAGAAATAACAAGTGTTTGTCACTAACATATTCCCGGCCGCCGCAATTTTATGCGTCCGTATGGACGGAGCCCAATGCTATATCCCCCACTTCGCTCTAATCGCGCGGCGGGGGATAAATAAAGAGATGTCTGAATTATGTCTTGTAATTGGTACGGCCTACTATTACAGCGGCATATAAAATATAAAACTTCACAGGAAAATAAAATAAATGTAAAATAAAATAATAATAATAATCATAATAATATAAATGGATAAATATAGTTTAAAATAAAAATGTTTAATTTTGCATGTAAGAATAGTGGACATACGAGTTTTCGTTTCTTATCAGTTTGGAGATACGAGGTTTTATCAGCAGGCCGACGATATTCAAATTTAAAGTCTGGTTTGCGTTTTCCATGGATCACAAATGCGTTTTCATGGTTAATCAGAAAATCCTTTTTCCATGTTTTCCTGATAGCCATAATCAATGAGCTTTGTACAGAGTCTGCCTCTCTTTTGGATCAGTCACACCTCTTTCTTAAGGCCGCCTACATTCTGAAGTTAAGCGCTGTGGGCGTGATCGAAGCGAGTAGGGGAGAATACGCGTAACTCAAAAGCGCTTAACTCAAAGCGCGTAAAAAAAGACTTACGCGCTTATGGGAGAATAGTCCCCTTAGTGAACAAATGCGTGAGCTGATTGTTGAACTGTTTTAAAACAACATTCCTCAATGAGCTATTGCAAGAAATTTAGGGATTTCATCATCTATGATCCGTAATATCGTCAAAAGGTTCAGAGAATCTGGAGAAATCACTGCATGTAAGCGACAAGTCCGAAAACCAACACTGAATGCCCGTGACCTTCGATCCCTCAGGCGGTACTACATCAAAAACCAACATCAGTGTGTAAAGGACATCACCACATGGGCTCAGGAACACTTCAGAAAACCCCTGTCAGTAACTACAGTTCGTCGCAACATCTGCAAGTGCAAGTTAAAACTCTCCAATGCCAAGCGAAAGCCATTTATCAACAGCACCCAAAAGCGCCGCCAGCTTCGCTGGGCCCAAGCTCATCTAAGATGGACTGATGCAAAGTGGAAAAGTGTTCTGTGGTCTGAAGAGTCTACATTTCAAATTGTTTTTGGAAACTGTGGACGTCGTGTCCTCCGGACCAAAGAGGAAAAGAACCATCCAGACTGTTATAGGCACAAAGTTCAAAAGCCAGCATCTGTGATGGTATGAGGGTGTATTAGTGCCCAAGGCATGGGCAACTTACACATATGTGAAGGCACCATTAATGCTGAAAGGTCCATACAGGTTTTGGAGCGACATATGTTGCTATCCAAGCAACGTCTTTTTCATGGACGCCCCTGCTTATTTCAGCAAGACAATGCCAAGCCACATTCTGCACGTGTTACAACAGCATGGCTCCGTAGTACAAAAGGGGGCGGGTACTAGACTGGCCTGCCTGTAGTCCAGACTTGTCTCCCATTGAAAATGTGTGGCGCATTATGAAGCGTAAAATACGACAACGGAGACCCCGGACTGTTGAACAACTTAAGCTGTACATCAAGCAAGAATGGGAAAGAGTTCCACCTGAAAAGCTTCAAAAATTGGTCTCCTCAGTTCCCAAAAGTTTACTGAGTGTTGTTAAAAGGAAAGGCGATGTAACATAGTGGTAAAAAGGCCCCTGTGCCAACTTTTTTGCAATGTGTTGCCGCCTTTAAATTCTAAGTTAATGACCATTTGCAAAAAAAAAAAAAAAGTTTCTCAGTTTGAACATTAAACATCTGGTCTTTGCAGTGTATTCAAATGAATATAAGTGGGAAAGGATTTGCAAATCATTGTATTCTGTTTTTATCTATGATTTACATAACGTGCCAACTTCACTGGTTTTGGGTTTTTTAATTATAAATACAAAGGCAATGTAAAAAAATGGTTAAGATCAGTATAAAGAACAAAAACCTCAACAATTATTTATAGAAGAAAAATCCGATGATTGCCCTTGTAAACATATTCCAAGTCTGGGTTTTTCACCCTGGCAGTCTGGACTGCAGCACTGCATCCAAACCACAAGGCTACATCAGCTGACAAAAAGTCACAGGTCAAATTGCCCATATAAGAAATGGGTCAAGAAAACATGAATTGTACTGTTGTACTCTCAGTATCCGTTTGGAATGGCACAAAGATTCTGTCAGAAAAACGACTGAAAATCACTGTTGAAAATTTAGCAGATAATTATTCGAAAAATGCCACAAACATACGAGGTGTGCATTTATATTGTCGCGCTATTCAAGTACATGCGAATGGCCCATGGACGCAGTTTGACCAAGCAGCAACCTGCGGGGCTGAAAAGTGAAGCAAGTACGGAAGTGCCAAAAGCTGCAGTTCCTTGAATGGCCACTTGAGGCGTACGGTAGAAACGAGTCCATCCCCATGGAATCACATGTTAAAAAGCCTAATTTTACAGCAAAAATAAACATGTTTACAGCCTGTTTCAAAATACGGTTTTGGTCTCTATGGCTAATTTTCCCCTCTGTGAAAACTGTGGGGAAAGTGACTTCTTTTGTAACTCTACTATTTACATTATATAAAGGCTTAAAATTTCTGCATAATTAAGGACATGGCCACTTTGAGTGACAGAACCTTGAATTCCACAGGGTCTGGGCAAGAGTCGTCTCATCCGGTGATGTAGTGGCTAGGCTAGAGCACAGGCCTAAACGGCCCTGGGCTGTAGAGTAGGAGTGCCAAGCCCTGCCGCTAACCGTGGGCCTAGTCTGGCTGTCTGAGGGAGGGGGGTTACTACAGCTCAGCTAGCCTAGCCGCCAATCCATGGCCTTTTCTAGTCGCCTCTGGGCTGTTATCCTACCTAGGCCCATTCAAGTCACGGAACTTGATCCATTGACCCTGTTTCTGACTGGAGATTTTTATCGAAATATCAGGATGATAATGTCTTGCTGTGTGGTTAAGAGTCTGTGGTCTATTTTCTAAGATGATGAAATTCTAATATTATTTCAAATAACATTATATGTCAACACGAAGTAACTTTAGTTTGTTCTCCAGCCAACTAGCCAGAGAATTAATACAGTCCCCCCCCCCCCCCCCCCCCAGTTAGTTTTTGCCCAAGATGCCCAGCTCTGCCCGTGGGAGAGTATGCCTGCCACAGTTGTTATACAGGCATGCAGCAAAGTAATAGGGAAACAGAAGTGTTTAAATTTAGTGTCAACATATTTTTGAACAAAGGCTGTCAGTCAGGGGTTGGAAAATCGTCATGGCTTCCTTAATAGGTTGCCAGCATAACTGGCTGGTCAGCTACAACATTAGAACCACCATTGTACGCTTCCAAATGACGGGGCTCCTTAGCCAATTCCCCAGAGTATTTGGAGGGCTTAACCGGAGATTGCCGTGGTTATACACTCGGTAGATTCACACAGCAGTATCTAATAGAACTGCATTTGCCACCAATGGATTCGTTCAATTCTCAGTGCGATTACTGAAAGGTATCGTTGTAAATAAAAAGACTAGCTTGCTAGCTATATAGCTAATTTGACATATCCCACGTTATCTGGCAAGCTAGCTAGCTGTCGCTAAAAGTGTTTGTACATGAAGTCCATCATCCACAAACTAGCTAACCACAATAATGTAACTTAGCCGGAAGGCAACAAAAAAGTGCTGCTAACCAGCCATGTTGGACTATATTAGCTGTTGCTACGAGTAAAGGCTTTTTCCCAAAAGTAACATCAATTTCACAATGCGATAAAAAAAAGTTGCACGTCGCAGTGGTATTGTTAGCTAATATAAGGACAGAGATAAGCTGATGAAATAACCATGAAGCCTTTGAGCCAGATGCCCAGCTGTATTAGTATTGATGAGCCCACGTATGCTGGCTACAGTAACCAATTAATTCAGCATTCACCAAAGTCAAAATGTAGGGTGGTAGTACTTCATATCAAAATATGCGAATGTGAGGTAGGAAAATTAAAGTCCGTCAGCTCTGTCAGTAAGGTTACGTAGGGCAATGTTATCGTTTGGCAGGCCATACGACCGTTAATGGGACCGGGCTAAGGTGCGTACAAGAGCTAAACCGAGAACCCGCTCACACTCTGGGGGGATACTGATACTTACTGAGCCAACCACCGCATCTTGTCAGTGGTGTACAGCATTTGTCACGCTACTGCCTCACGGATACCAACAACTTTCATCCCGCAACCGCTTCACGAATTTAAACAGCGTTCGACCCGCCTCCACAAGCTACTTGGCTGGATCCATTGCTTCACTGGAACAGATATGACCCCGCATCTCGGCCTTTGTAAACCAGATAGCATCGAGCTGAGTTTGGTTTTTAGTCAAATATGGAAGTTGAAGCTAGCTTGATAGCTGCAAGCTTAGAGGGCGTGTTTCAGCAAACAAGCTCCATTCGGCCTGCCCACTGGGCTTGCGTCAGCTCCAGCCCACCTTTTTGCCCATTTTTGTATTATCCGGAAGGTAGGCGGAGTCAAGTAAGCGCCAAGATAGCGACCAAATTTGCTTCAAAGTGGATATTCAGAAACCTATGGGTGACGTAACGGAGGCTACGTCCATGTTTTATACAGTCAATGAGTTTGACACACTGTGAATGGAAGGCTCTAGCTCAGGCTAGGTTTCTGCGAGTAAGGTGTTTTAGAACTCGTTGGAAACATCAGGACCCATAGATTCAAATAGCAACCAGCAAAGTCTTACTGACAGCATCACAGGCCAATCACAGAGAGGAAAATATGTTGCACGCAAGCTGAATGCAAAGGAGCTGAGATCTTTGAAGCACTGCCCTGGAAAAAAGCACACTTAGAGACTGCAAGATCCAGTTTCGTTATAACACGGACACATTGGGCAAACAATAGTGAGTGCAGATTTACCTTCAAACAGTTTTTATATTACAAAATATCAAAATTTTTTCTGCTCATCTCTGCAGACTGTAAAGTGTATGTCTGTGGTTCTTTGAGTGTAGTGTCAGTTTAAAATGACGAGGCTTATATCATTCTGTGGGCATTCCTCTTTCATTTGAGGTATCGTTTGTATGCATAGCACAAATTCAGTAGAAATTTTAGCGACTCAGCACTGATATAATTTTATCCTATGCCTTGTTACATACTTATTTACTTGCTTGTTGCTTGAATTGTGTTCGGTTGAGCTAAAAATGGTCAACATGAGCTTTTTGCAGAGTTTCTTCATGTAAAGTGGATAAGCTGCATGACGATGTTGCGATTAGGAAACATGCTGTATTTGTTATGTGTAACGGCTAAGCCTGGTACCGGGCGCGTTTAGGCTTAAGGGGTTAATAAACACTTCATTTAATGAGTATGTGAGCTGTCTTGGGGGACTTTAAAGAAAAATGGACAAAACTCTAAACTTTATCATGGAGAAAAGGCATATTTTGTGTTTGGAGAGGTTACTGATGACCAGTGATGTCCAACTGCACCGATAAACTCATGCTAAATTCAACCAGAAAGTCAATAGTTCATATTTCATGCATCAAAAGTTGATTTGCGTTAAATTGATAATTAAAAAATGATTTGACAGTGCGCCATTTTGAGGGATCTTAGACTTTGGGGAGCCACCTGGATAGCTGTCTTATTTGGGTCCTAGCGAGTAGGTAATTTAGAATTCAATGCTCAGATGACTTGCACTTGTAATCAAGGAGTTTATGATCCCAGAAATATAAAGTTTTAAGCCCCAGCAATTTTTCAATTCTCAGTATTTTTTTTTTACAATTTCAATGCTGAATTTTCATTAAGATTTTTTGTGTTTACAGCCCTTTTTCTCTTCCAAAATCATGAAAATAAACTGAAATATGATGGAATTGTAAATGGTTCAAGTGTCCTGGCTCAGTTGAGCCATTAATTTCCTGTCTGTGAAGCGGCAATCTTGAATTATAAAGCCTTAAATAAGGTAACATAGAAATAGCCAGATTTGGCTTCTGCGCAAAGGGGTTAATGCTGAAAACTGTCCTAAGATTTTGAAGCTATGTAGTTTCCTGAAGGACAACATCTTTGCCAAGGATGCCATGCAAATTGCAACAGAAGAACACAATGCATGCATTAAAAATATGTAGCTGCTGGTGCTGGACTGGCCTGCCTGCTGTCCCAACCTGTTCCCAATAGAGAATGTGCATAACATTTTGAAAAGAAATTTGTAACAATGAAGATCCCATACTGTTGCACACATTAAGACTGGAATAATGGGACAAAATTACACCTAAAAGAATCACTCGATATCTTAAATTTGAGACATTTATCACGCATTTTGAAAAGGAATTTATTTTATTTAAACCTTTAGATTGGTAGTTTAGAGACAAACAATGCAGTTAAAAATTCACAAAATTCACATATAAGTGCAAATACAACCCAATTCCCCAAGTCATTTACAATAGAACATAGATAACATTTCAAATGTTGAAACTGAGACATTTTACATTTTTATCCACAAAATGAGTTTATTTCAATTTTCCTGGCTGCAACAGGTCTCAAAAAAGTTGGGACACAGGCAAAAAAGGGTTGAAAAAGCAATTAATATATATAAGAGAATGAGCTACAAAGAACATTTAGCAAGTAATTAAGTTGACTGGCATCAGGTGTGTAACATGATTGGTTATAAAAGGGATGTCTTAGAGAGGCTGAGTCTCTCGGAAGTGAAGATGGCCAGACACTCTCCAACCTGTGAAGGCTTGCATAAAAAAATTGTAAAATACTTAAAAAACAATCTTCTTCAACATAAAATTGCAAATTCTTTAAAGGTCTCATCATCGACAGTGCATAACATCATCAAAAGATTCAGAGAAACCAGAAAAATCTCTGTGCATAAGGGACAAGGCCGAAGACCTTCACTGGATGCCTGTGATCTTCGGGCCCTCAGACGCTACTGCATCACTCACTGGCATGATTCTGTCATTGAAATGGGCCCAGAAATACTTTGAGGAACCACTGTCTGTGAGCACTGCCCGCTGTGCCATCCACAGATGCCACCCAAAACTCTTTCATGCAAAAAGGAAGCCATTGTTGAGCATGATCCAGAAGCGCTGCCATGTTCTGTGGGCCAAGGCTCATTTAAAATGGACTGTTGCAAAGTGGCAAAGCGTCCTGTGGTCAGATGAGTCCAAATTTGACATTCTTGTTGGAAATCATGGGTGTTGTGTCCTCCGGGCTAAAGAGGAGTAAGACCACCCCTGCCATTATCAGTGTTCAGTTCAAAAGCCAGCATCTCTGATGGTATGGGGATGCATTAGTGCATATGGTGTGGGACACTTGCATGTTTTAAAAAGCTCCATGAATGCTGAAAGGTATATAAAGGTTTTAGAGCAACATATGCACCCCTTCAGACGACATCTATTCCAGGGAAGGCCATGTGTGTTTCAGCAGGACAATGCAAAACCACATACTGCAGCTATTACAACAACATGGCTTTGTAGTAGAAGAGTCCGTGTGCAGAACTGGCCTGCCTGCAGTCCTGATCTTTCACCGATTGAGAACATTTGGAGTGTAATTAAAAAAAAAGCCCATCAAAGGAGAGCCAGAACTCTCCAGCAGCTGGAAGCCTGTATTAAACAAGAATGGGATCAAATTCCAATGGCTAAACTCAAGAAACTTGTCTCCTCAATGCCCAGACGCCTCCACTCTGTGTTAAAAAGAAGAGGGGCTGCTACACCATGGTAAACAGGCCCCTGTCCCAACTTTTTTGAGACCTGTAGCAGCCATCAAATTTGAAATGAGCTCATTTTGTGGATAAAACTGTGAAATTTCTCAGTTTTAACATTTGCTATGTTATCTATTCTATTGTGAATTAAATATTCACAATAGAACAGAATTAGCTGGTGCAATTTGAAAGTCATTGGGTTTTGATTTTATTCACAATTTACACTTTGTCACAACTATTTCGGAATTGGGATTGTAAAATCTTAGCCAGACAAGGTAATTTTGAGATGGGCCGATAGCTGTTTACTCAACTGAGATCACCACCCTTAAATAACGGAAAAACATGAGCAGCTTTCCATATTGCCAGTCGATAATGACAAGTTAAATATATTAGTTATTGACTGTGCAATCAGTGGGGCTGAGAGACGCAAAAGACTTGGGACTAGGTGATCCTCTCCAGTGGAATTTACATCTCTGTGTTTTAATTCTACATGGAGCTCATTCACATTAAACTCCCTAAATGGAAACAATACTCTTGGTTTTGGAGAATTTGTGGATGATCTACAGCTGAGGTCAGACATATCGCCTGGAGAGGACTGATTATCAAAATTTTCAAAAAGGTTTGATTCCGCTATAAAATGTTGATTTTAAAAAATCACAGATTTTGTGTCTATCAGTAACAGGTCTAGAATCAGTGTGGATAGAGTGTGGCGATGACGAGGAAGGACTATGATTCAGGGACTTGTCAATTTTCCAAAATTTTGCAGGATTTCCCTGACTTATTGCCAATGACGAGATAAAATATTTGGATTTATCCTTTTTTTTTTATCAGCAAGCGGCATTTATTTCTTACTTTTTAAAAACCTGCCAGTTAGAGAGTGCCTGGGTTTCTTTAGCTTTTACCCAGGCTTCATCCCTGACACGTTGTTCAGTGGGTAAAGCATTCAAAAACCAAGGATTACTTCTATTTTTTACCTTGAGTCTCTTAACTGGAGCATGCTTATCCACAGCACGATTTAACACAGTAGTAAAGTGAGTCAATGCTAGGTCAGGGCCTGGAATAAAACCTCCAGAGTTTAAATCACTCAAAATATGTCCAGGATGCCCTGTTCACAGAAATGTTTCAAATATCTTTTAACAATGAAACATGGTGTTGTTTTTGAAGCTTTCATGTCTCTTATACAAGCTACTGGGCAGTGATCACTAAACTCACAGAGGAAGACACCACTCAGAGCGTACTTATGCAGTCTATTTGTTAAAATTAGATCAATCAAATTCGACTACGATAAATGTTTAAAATTTGATCGCGTAGGCACCGAGATAAGTTGCATCAGAGTCAGGCCATCGCAGACCTTTTGGCAGCACTCCCGACATTTTCTAAAATATGTTGCAAGAAAAAAAATGACAAAAGGGTTTATTTTGAAAATTCAATAAAATTCATGAGGTAAAGCATCAAATAATGAGCTACTGTATTGTTTTCAAAATAATACGGTTCAAAATGATTTACAAATCACTTCTTTCAGTTTTAATTTTATCATAGCAAACCATCCCCATTTTTTTCATTAAAGGGCAGAAAGTTTCAAAGCATTGAGGGAAGCTGACAGTCCCAGAAAAAATGATTTATAAAATGGCTGACATCCTATGCAAGGGATAGGGTATCCAATAAATTCTGGCTATACATAATTTAGATCAGTTTCACTCAAAACATATCTTGAAAGGCACTTTATGTATAATATTTTCAAAAATCTCAGGAGACTTAAAACATCAAAAACACAAAAATTATAATTGCAATTATGAAGTTATGTTTATAACCTGATTACACTGCCTCTCATTTTAAGATCAGATCAGAAGAGCTTTGAACAGGTTACACTTTACCTATGGAGTTATTTATGGATGCTCTCATTACACATCTTGAATTGATGAAATTCAGCTTACTGGGGCATGAGAAAAACAAAACACAAGGAAGGAAAACCCAATAGAAATAGATAGAGGGGTACTTCCTGTGTATCTGTGGACCTGTCAGCATGGGGGGTGGCAGAATTGGTTCAGGAGGCGCTCATTCTCCCATGATGCTTTTTGGTCTGAGAAAAGACCCATGGGAGCCAGCGTCTGTGAGATCAATGCTCCATTCATGACTGGGGCCAGATGGTGAATATCCCCCTCTGCAGCTCTCTTATCAATAAACAAAGAAACCAGAACAGCTGCTGCTCTGATATTACTGCACAACCAGCCTGACCAATACACACACATACACACACACTCACAAACACCCACACGCATGCACATGCATTCACATACACACACACATGCACGCACGCACGCACACACGCTTAACTGCGTGTTCCCTCATCCCAAACACATCGACTGATATTCATATTGGAACATACATCCAAAACAATACATACATCCCAATCTTATCTGGGCTACATTCACCCAGAACACATCTGATCTTACCTGTGCGACGCTCGCCTAAAACACTCCTGATCTTACCTGAGTTAAACTCACTCAAAACACACCTGATCTCACCTGTGCTACATTCACCCCAAACAAACCTATTGATCTTTCCTGTGCTACACTCACCCTAAACACTGCTGATCTAACCTGTGCTACATGCATCCAAACATACCTACTGATCTTACCAATGCTACACACAGAGAAAACACTCCTGATCTTACTGTTTGCTTCAGCTTCCTCAAGCTATCACACTGTAAAAAATAGCCCCGCAAAGCGAGCGTTACCCCCCAGCCCCTGGATTATTTTGAAATTAAAATAAATTGATGAAGGCGCTTGCAAGTTATCCTACAGAATACAAAACAGAACATTGCGGCTGTGGCAGCCATATTGAACATCCGAGTGTTGTCAAATTTGAAAGACTTCTGTAACTACACAAGACCAAGCAACAGAGCAAAAATGGCGTAGATTGACTGGGGCATTTTCAAGTTATTGTGCGCAATACAAAATTCAAGATGGTGGGTGTGGGGGACATGCTGAACATCCAGGTGCCGTGAAAATTGATGTACTTCTGCAGGTACACAAGACCACGCAGTCCAGCAAAAATGGCTTTGATTGACAGAGGCGTTTTTGAGTTATTGTGCAGAATGGAAATTCAAGATGGCGGCTGTGGCAGCCATATTTGATTTTGGATCGCGCCCGGAATCATTTGGCTTGTGTTGTAACTGTACCCGGATGTCCTCACCAAAAATTGTGATGATCCTTGATGGTGTTTTTCAGTTATCGTATGGATTCAACTGTGAACGGACAAACGGATGGACAGATGGACGCCATGCATGATGACAATATCCCACAGACTCTTACAGGGCTGAGAGTAAAAAATTACTTGTTCAGTCAATTTGACTGAGTCATCCTCTTGCTTTTACTGAGTCAAGTATACAAATGTAAAGTGAAAAAAAAAACTTGATTGTATACGTTCAACAAGAGGACTTGGACTTTTTCAAGTCATATACATAAGTCATTTTTTATAATGCAGGTTACATACAATTTCATCTCTACCCATGACATTTATGGCACATTTGTTCAGCAATTACATTGCATTTACGTTACATCTACAATATACTGTAGTTAATTTATTTTACATTTAAATAGCTTTATTTTGCAGTTATTTTGCATTTATATTGCATTACATTATGTTCAATTGTAATTACGTTACATTTGGGTTTCATTCTATTACACTTAGGGCCTGATTTTATCTGTTGAATGCGATGCACGCAAAGCCCACTGCAACCTCATCTGTATGGGAGTTTTTCTGAGTATATTTTTAAAAATATGCAAGCTCTTTGCCGCATGTAATCTTTATAAGGAAAGCAGCGAGTAGTCAAAAATTGCCGGCTCAAATCAGAGAGGGGGCTGCAACATTTTGTGTACTGTAATGTCCTGTAACATGGACCACTGTAATTACTGTCCTGCTCTACTAGGGAGCTGGTCCGGACTACTGGCCTTTTGAGCACGGACCACTGCAGTAACTGTCCTGCTACACTAGGGGACTGGTTCGGACCACTGGTCTTTGGAGCATGGACCACTGCAGTAACTGTCCTGCTCCACTAGGGGACTGGTCGAGACCACTGGTCATTGGAGCACGGACCACTGCAGTAACTGTCCTGCTCCACTAGGGGACTGGTCCGGACCACTGGTCCTGGGTGTCTCCAGACAGTGAAATTTTGCCTTCAGTGGCAAAGGTAGGTAGGTAGGTAGTGCAGAGGTAGGTCTTGGAACCACTGACTGTACAGTCCATGCCAGGAATAAATGGCTGCTTTACCCTCAGCATTACTGTTGGCCAAATCATTTATTTAGCCGCTATTTGGATAATTAAATCGTTAGGACTGTAGGTCTAATAGTTCAAAATATCTGAAGCCAGTAAAATAAGCCAGTAACAATCAATGTGGCCTGACAATATGCAGCTCACCGCTTTTTACTGCGCTGTCAGGTGTCCGATTGGAACAGCTGTCTGATTAGAAAACATAAATGAAGGACACCACACTTGTCACTGAAATTACCTTCATTCGCAGAAGAATTCTGAAATGTCGCTCTCGATGTAGTCGCTCTCACTGTCCTTGAATGACAGTGTATAGACCTAATTATAATTAAATTATATTTAAGTAGTGAATGTAGCCCATTATATTGTCGCTGTTAGGTCGCACGGGGTGAGGTAATTCTGGCACCGGCCGATTAAGAGGAAATTTCAACTGTACAATTATTAGACTTGAATATATTTTTGTATTAGCTTTGTATTACATTTCTGATAGGCCTAGTCATGGCCTCCTGTCATAAAACATTTTTCTTTGGGGTAAAAAGAAGCCCCTATACTGAGGTAATCTAAGCTGGAAAACATGTGATTAGAATATATTACCATTACTGATAACTTGCTGACTTTTTTTATAAATAGCCTACATAAATATATCTATTCAGAACATTTGCCAAGACAATTTGAGTTATTATTTTACATTCATCGAGTTTTACTAAAAGTCATTTGCGAAACTACGTTATATTGATGGATTCTAGTCGCCTAACTCTTTAGTCGACGAGTATATCAGTAGGCTAGATCGTGGTGCTTTTATTCAGTAAACAGACATGATTTTAGGTAGAAGGCAAGAAGAGTGAAGTATGGTCTGATTCCATCATTAAAATTTAGTTTAGATTACAACTAGCTTATTTTGGCCGATGCTATACTACGATCTGAGGTAAATCGGCTTTAACAATTAAAATAGGTTAGTCGCGGGGTGATTTCAGCCTCTTTCCTGATGGACAGCGGCAATAGCCCTTTGCATAGGTTAACCTTTATCCCCCTCGACAGACTAAACACTTTATCCTTTTTTTCGGATGGATTGAATGCTAAAACCATTAAGTCATTTTCTAGCGTTTTCTGTGAAGCCAATTTATCTGTCAGAAACGGTCACCGCATTTTCAAATGAATTACGCGGAGCTGTAATCAAAACCCCATTTTGTGTATTACATCATAGGCTGTACCATACCCCTCTTCCTGAGTAGCCTATAGCTATAGCCTTCAATTTTAAATGTTGCTTTTATAGTGTAGAAAGAAAGCACAATACTCGACCGAGATTAACAGCCAAAAGCAATGTGTGAACTGGCTGCAATTTATTGACACAACTTTCCAAACCTACCAATCATTTTCATCGTTCTCTAGCTAGGCTAGATAAAAGTAATTTGTTCAGAGCAATAATATTCTCAAGAGTAAACTGAGGCAATATTGGTTATTTTTTTACTCTAGCCTATGTTCATCGGGTTTTGTTGGGCATCACTTGCTAGTTAATTAACTTAGGTGTTCATAGTGACTGTTGTCACAGCCAAGTTTATGTATAATATAATACAGACGAACAACCTCTTGTTTTTTATTTATTTTTTTATTCATTATTTTCCCCCCCGGGAAGCGGCCGCCGCATTTTCAACTGAATTAACGGACACAGAGTTGTAATAAATGCTCAATTTTAATGTAAAATCATTGGGGTATATTTCACCCTTCTCCCACAGTAAAATGGTTTCTATGCTGCTCATTAGAAGTGCCACAATCTACTGAAATAAACACCGACTGAAAAGAGTTAGAATTCATTAACGTAACCTACTTATGAGAATGCCTTCTTAAAGCCAGATGAAGATGAAATAAAAGTTAAATTGTGCAAGCTTATGGACTAAAATCATAATGCTCCGAATAGATTTATTTTATGTAGTCTATTTATAAAAATAGTCAACAAGTTATGACCAGTAGGCCTAACGTTAATGAATTCTAATCACGTTTTCCACCTTAGCTTAGCTCAGAATAGGCGCTTCTTTTTGCAGCAAAGAAACATGTTTAATTGCAGGAGGCTGTGACTATACTCTGTCAGAAGAGTAAAATGTATCAAAGTCTAATGATTGTATAGCCTTGTTAAAATTGACTTTTAATTATAAAACTAATTATAAAATGGACTGCTCAGTCAGTGGTTCTGAGACCTTTCCACGGTGCAAGGCGAGCAAAGACGGCAAATTTCACTGTCCCAAGACACTCCGTACCAGTGGTCCGGACCAGGCCCCTAGTGGAGCAGGACAGTTACTGCTGTGGTCCGTGCTCCAAAGACCAGTGGTCCGGACCAGTCCCCTGGTGGAGCAGGTCAGTAATTACAGTGGTCCGTGTTACAGGACAGTACAGTACACAAAATGTTATAGCCCCTGCAGTCAAATCGACACCAATTCTGGTACCCAGTGACAGAGCTTGGATATGCACAAGGGGATCACGTAACCTTATTGATTTTGGTTACTTTCTTTGAGGTGCTCACCATCATTTGTTGCAAGATGTACCGTGTGATGAATGGACAAGGGAGTCGTGATCATTGGCTCAAATTCATCAATTTTGTTGCCAAATGTCTCACCATCGTACAAGTGACCACAAACCCATCTATGTTTGAACTGAACCGAGTTGTTTTGGCCTGTTGCTGCTAAGCCTCAGTCATACCTTCATCTGGTTCTGTTCGCGGATTGTGCGCGCACCTCAACAGAGCGCGGAGGCATTTATACTTGGCGCATTCTCCATTGCAGTATTCGCCGCAATGATAGGGGGCGGTAAAAAAAATACTATAGGAAGTATTAGAAGCTGGCAAAAACCAGTAGATGTAGAAACAAGCGGAAATATTTTGAACTGGGCGACACTAGCGCGGCTTGTGAAAAGTTTCAAAATCCTGGAGGTACGCAACCTTGCGAAAAGCCAGCATGTGCAGCTGTCGCGAGGTGCGTGATTTCATCATCTTTCGGACGCGAACCTTTGATAACAATAAGCAACGGGTCAAAAATTGATGCTTGCGGCACACCCTTCGTAACAGGGTTGCGCATGACATTACCATGTTTGAATGGACTGCATTTATATAGCACTTTTCTAGTCACATGAGCACTTTACAATGATGCCTCAAGGCTCCAACCTGCACATCAGGAGCAGTGCCGGGCTCAGTGCTCAGTGAGGGATACTTCAGCGCATTTCTGGAGGAGCCGGGGCTTGAACCAGGAGCCATCTGATTCCTAGACCACACACTCTACCTCCTGAGCCATGCCGCCCCACAATAATAAGCAAGAACCACTAAGCTGCTTTGCAACCAAGGCTAGCACTCAACAATGTTTTAGTAATGGGAGCCAGTGTCGAAAGCCTTTGTTAGGTCTATAAACAAACATGCACAAGTGAGTTTGTTATCAATAACCGCCTTCATATCATCCAAAACCTTCAGAGTGGCAGTTCAGTTGCTATGCCTTGATAAGAAACTGGATTGCAAACCATTTGGAATATTATGTGCATCCAAATATGTTTTCAGTTGAGTGGTAACTGACTCCAAAATTTTTTGAAAAGTCAGAGAGATTGGAAATGGGCCTGTAGTCATTCATATCAGATCAGTCACCAGCTTCAAACAGACGGGAAGCATCAATTTGTTCTCATGTACGAGGAACCTGATTAAGTCCAATTGACATATTAAAACTAGGCTTATGCCGTCGGAGGCAACGGCTTGGGGTATACCCCCGAACGCCCCCAATCCTCCAATTCCCCAACCCTTGAATAGACCTTGAATAGACTTTCATTTGAATTTAATTTTCAGGTCAATCGGACAAATGGTTCTGAAGATATAGCCAAAATGGTAATTTTCCATCACAAAGGGCCATCTGGTGGAAACATATTGAACCACACAGGTATGATGTCATCATGTGACATGTTGTGAGGTCATGACCTCGCAGTTGCACATAGTTTCATGTCAATTGGACAAATGGTTCCAAAGATATGGCAAAAATGGTGAATTTTTTGTGACAAAGCTCCAGCTTGTGTCAAAATATTGAACCAAACAGGTATAAGGTCATCGTGAGACACATCCTCAGGTCATGACCTTTCATTTGCACTTGATTTGGGGTCAACTGAGCAAATATTTCCATAGATATGATACAAACAGTGATTTTTCAGTTTTTGGCCCCTGGTGGCCAGTCTAGAAATTGTAAATTGTCCAAAATCGAATCAGTTCTTCCTCTGTATGTTACGTACTTACATGCAAAACATGAAATTTCAAATTGAAATATTACTGTAGTTATCGCGTTAACACGTAGGGCGGCGCGGCGCCAGCAGCGGCGGTCGGACCAAAAACATCATATCCCGGGAACGCCATTCAGCGTTCGGGGATATAAATATGGGTGATGGGCTAGGCTCTGAAGAATGCAGCAGCTTTTAACAAGGGGGGTCTGCAGAATCAGGCCCCAGAGTCTTTTAAGGGTCATTTTTTTAATGCATGAAAAAATTGGAGACCTGGAAGACCTCAGTCTAATGAGACAACAGAAGATCAGGACACCCGTGATAGTATAAGACACTTTGAAAATTCTGCTTGGATTGCGGGAGACTGCTGATTGAAAATGTGACCTGGTTTCTCAAAGTGAGTGTCATAGGCATTTAACAAATCTGTGATAAAGACATTTCAAACTTTCAGATTCTTAGGAAAATAAGATGCTCATTTAGCTATAATGCTTTGTTTATTTTCCAAAATGAGGAATAATGATTTAAACTGTTGTTTGTTATACCAAGGTAATGATATGATTTAGATTTTAGATAGGATGAAGGGCACTGATTTGTTATGGTAAGGTAGTTATGTTCTAGATGTCCTAATAGATAAAGTGCACTGATTTCTCAAAGCTCTGAAGCGCTCCCAGTCTTCATAACTTTCGGTCTTCCTTGCAAGGGACCGCTTTTAACTTATAAAATTTTTGAGCTGGGCAGGCTCGTTGGAGGACCAAGGATTGCCTCCATTCATAATTCTGAACTTTTTAAATAGAGCATGTTTATTTGCAACCCATAAAGACTTGCTGAAAAAAGGTAACCATCAACAATATGAATCAGAGCTATTAGATCCAATTTTAGTGCTGCCAGATCATGTCAACGAATGAAACATTTCAATTGCAATATTAGTCACATAGTCCTTTTTTTATCATTCATGGTCACCACTACAAAAAAATGCACTCTTTGTAATTGTAGAAGGTGGAGAGAAACATTTGATACTATCATCCCAAAAATGACTCCATACAGTTAAACCTGACTTGGCTCAATACTGAAAAACCCTGACAAGGCAAATATAAGGATGTATTGAAGGACCAAATAATCTGCTAAACGATCATGACTATGACACAAGAAACAATAAACACAAACTGTCATTCAATTAAAAAAAATAAAAGAAAGTAATTATTGGTTGAGTGAATTCAGTTACCATAATGTTCAACAGCTTTTTGAGTAAACCGTCGCAAGAGCATGATGTATTTGCATAATTTTTACAGTTCTGGTAAGTTTTGCACGCTGTATATATAGTTAAATTTATAGCTATAGTTAAATAAATAGGGCAATCAAAAAAAGTACAAAGCAAAACTATTTTAGCCCTGAAAAAGTAAATAATGCTTGTAATGTTTTTTCCTTCTACTTTTTGCAGATCAAGTTAACACACAAAATCAAGGGAGGAGGAATAAGGCATGCAGTCTACTGGCGTATGCAAGATGCACACGCAAGAGAAGCATAAAAGTATAGTTCATTCAGCACTAAGGAGGAAATGTAATTCAATCAAACAGGCAAAACCAGGTTTTACTTTTAAGGCTCATTCCCTGGTCTTGTAGTGGGGAAGATGTTCACTAGGTCTATAGCAAAATCTAGCCCCTGCAAGCCCTCTACAAGTGCAGACCCTGCTGAACATGACTGACTGGGAATCTAAGCCAACAAGAGATGCTCTAAGCTGAGGTTTTGACTTTTGCAGCTGATGACCTGCTCTCTAGCTGGTCAAAACTGGTTGCTAACTGGGCAGAACTTGTTAAAGTTTGTTATGACAGACAGGGGACTCAGACAGGGGCACAGACACAGAATCAGTTTCACAAGCTTTAATGAAGAATCAGGCGAAGTCGTACAGTTCAGTATATATCCAATCAGTGGGAATGTAGCACAAAGACGAATATCACAATCTTGGTTGATAAACAGGTGCATTGTCAAAAGCCGAAGGATAGGAATTTACTGCCAGGAAGTCAACTTATTATGAACCAGGAACAATCCATAGTCAATACCAGAAATACTAACAAACACAAAGGGCTAGGAAAACTTGTAAAACCCATGGACAAAAGGAAGTACCTGGAAATCTCACTAGAAACAGAGGACTCATAAGTAACTATGAAAACAAAGACTCCTGAAGTGAAAGAGGAAACAAGGAACTCAAAAAGCAAATAGATCAGGGAAAAAACTCAAAGCAGGTGCTGGGAGGACAAGACAGCATGACTGTGGGTGTGGTTTAACATAGGGAAATGAACTGAACTAATTAACAAATAGAATGGGGAGGGCTGGTGAGGAGAGTATAAGAAAACAAAGACACTTGGAAACCAAACACAGGAAGTGAAATAATAATAGTAAGGGCAATGAATGACAGAAAAAACAGAATAAAATGAAAAATAGAAGAAACATCACAGGTTACTGGCAGTATTCATAATACTGGGAATATTTCAAGTAAATTTCTAATCTATGAGGTGATCTGGATGTTAAGAGAAGGGATCCAATAACGATCCTCTGGTCCGTAATCCTCCCAATCAACAAGATACTGGATTCCCTGGCCCCAGTGCCGCGCATGCAGTGGGTGCCAAACTGTAACATTTTCTGTTCTGTCAATGAGGCAGGGGGGAGAGGGTGCTATTGGTGCGGGGGACAGAGAGTTGTCGAAAATGGGTTAGATAGGGAAAGATAAAAGTGGGGTAAATGTGTCTTAGAGTCTGCGGTGATTGCAGCTAATGGCTAATAAAACAGGGGGACAACTTGGAAGACTCAGACTTAATGGGGAAATCTTATGTGGAGAGCGAGACTATGTGGCCCTGGGCATACTGGTCACTCTCCTCATCCTTAAGCTCGCCTTCAGGAGAGCTGATTGTGCCTTCTTCCACGTGACCTGACACCAACGAATGAACTGGGCTGCAGGGGGGACTCCCATCTTATCCTCCTGGGCCAGGGACTGTGAGGATTAATGGCCCAGGCAGCAGTGGAAAGGTAAGAATCCCCTTGAAGCAAGGGGTAGAGCGTTAATTGAGTATTCCACCCAGAAAAGTTGCTTACTCCAGGAAGACGGATCCGGAGAAGTGATGCACGGGAGCACAGTCTCAACCTGTTGATTAGTCTTCTCCATCTGGCTGTTGGATTGTCGATGGTAGCAAGAAGAGAGGCCACAGTAAAAAATGGAGTGTCAATATTCCAGTGTAAACCCATTTTCCTCTGGATAGAGTACTTATAGCACTATGCAGAGTGAAATCGTCTAAATGGAAGTGTCAAAAGTGAGAGTTAATTCCCACTTCCACACAAGGACGAAATCTACTCTGCAGGGTGATGATTCCCTATAGTGTCAAATATTTTTACACACCTCATTGTTAATTTTGAACAAAATAGAGTAAAATTAACTATAAAAATCTTACACTGGCTGTAGAGTAAAATTTACACTGATTTTGAGTGGGACCAAATGTTATCTGACAGAGAGTTAAATTCAACTCTTAAAGAGTAAAATTGACACTATGATTTTTACTGTGCAGTCACTTGCAGAGAACTTACTAGAATAATGAGATGAACTGGAGACCTCAGTCAGACACAATGTCAGTGGGGAGATCATGCAGCTAAAACATAAGGTAGATCATGAGATCAGCTGTCTCCTTGGCTGAGGGAAGCTTGTGTGGGAAAATTAGCTGAACTTACTTGAAGGAGGGGTCAATCACAGTGAGGATTGTAGTGTTACCATTTTTTAAAGTCCAAGATGATGCAGGATCTGGCACGGTGTGGAAAAGGTAAGGGCAGTAACAATCTGGTGAGAAGAGTGTCATTACTGTTGCAGGTTGCACAGACAGGACAAGCCTTGATGAACTCCTAGGTGTCTTCCTTTAAGGTTAGCCACCAGAGGCATTATCCAGACAAGTCAGGGAGTGACCTCACTGAAGGACTTGCGAGTGGGCTGGTTGTGGCACAAAAAGACAGTACAGCAGAGAGGCACTGATCGCAGGACTTGCCAGTTGCATAGAGCAGGCAACCATCTCAATCTCCCATAGTGCTGCTACGGCCCAACAGTGGGACAGAAGGATAATCTTTTGGTTCTCCTCCCCCTTGGTGTGGTCATGGATCTGGGACAAAGAATCAGGCTTGGTGTTTTTGACACCAAGTCGATGGAACAAGTAAAAAGGAACCGGGGGAAAAACATAGTCTATCTTGCTTGGCAGGCTTGAGGCACTTGGCTCTCATGAAGTACTTTATGTTGCAGTCAGCCCATTTGCGCAGCTAAGAATGATATGATTGCATGGGGAAAAAAAAACTTTCAGACCAAAGCTTGGAGTGCAGAACTTTTATTTCAAGGATGGAAATGTGATTCTGAAGTGGAAAAAGGCAGGTTCTCTGAATGGAACAGACTGGAGGGCTGACAGCATTGATTATTCGGAAGAGCAATTCACTGATGGAGAGAGAAGTGTGAGTAAAACTGTCTTGGCATGGTGTAGCCCTATTTTACTTCTAGCCAGCCAGCTAACTAGCCAGCTATTTCGTATTTTCGGTTTACCACCATGATCACAGAGCTAGTTTGCCACATTGGGTAACGAGAGTAGTCGATACTGCAATGTGCTGGCATTTTGCTTCCTGTGGCAAACTGATCTAGAATTTATTGCATTCAATGAAATGAAATGCTTTGGACTTTCGTCCATTTAAAATACAAACACCTATTACTGTGTTCTGAGTTATTTTTGCTTCTCATAGGCTGTGAAAAGTGTTATTACAAGCTTGCATTTCGCTTGGGTGATCGGAATTGTAAACAGCAAATTTTCCGTCTGAGTGAACATTCTGACTGTAAAATTAGCAGTTCCTTTAATGAGTACATGTGGTTGCTAATGTGGCTTTGTAGAAAAATTAGTGCAACTCTGAACTTTATCATGGAAATATGGAATGTTTTCGGTTTGGAGAGGTTACTGGAGACCATTGATGTCCAGTTGCACCAATTTTGATAAACTCACGCTAAATTCAGCCAGAGGATCATTAATTCATATAAAGTCAAAAGTTGATATGTGTTAAAAATATGATTATTTTATGATTTGACTGTGATTTGAGGGCTGTGAGTGTTTGGGAAGCCACCTGAAGAGCTGTCTTACTTGGCTTCCTCTTTCGAAGCCAAATAAGAGTTAATGCTCAGATGAATACTTGTGGTCTACTCAGATACTTGTGATCTACAAGTTTATGATCCCAGAAATATGTTGCAGCCCCTTTTCTCCACCAAAATCATGAAAATAAACTGAAATACAATGGAATATTAAATGATACAAGTGTCTTGTCTCAGTTGAGCCATATTACCCCTCTCTATGAAGCTTGAATCTTGAATTATAAAGCATTAAATTAGATAATGCACAAATGGCCATATTTGGCTTCTGCACAAAGGAGTTAAGCAAGGAGAGTAGGAGGCAGATGGGTGAAACTTCTGATCTGTGGAAGAAACTTGAGATAGTATTGCCCCAACCTCAGAATCCTATGTGTCGACCTCCACAATGAATCCAAGGTGAGGTTAGGATGTATTTTGAGCTCTCAGTAAGCACACTGGGGCTTGAGGATGGTGGAGGTGAGTGTTGTGAAAACTGCTGCCACAGACCATTAGAATTTGGCAAAGTTGGGAAGTGTTGAAGATTGTTGCATGTTTAAGGTACTGGCCACTCAATGACTGCCTTAACTTTGTTTTTATCTATGGAAATACTGTGTTCAGAGATGATGAAGCCCAGGTAGTTGATTGATGGTTAGTTAAATTTACATTTCTCAGCCTTGACTAACAGTCTAAGAGACAATAGAGGACTCCATGGACATGGAGGATGTGCACGGATGTGTCACATGAGAAGATTAGCATATCATCTAGGTACAAATAGACGAATCAGCCCACCGCGTTGCTGAGGATATCATTCACAAGATTCTAAAAGACCTTTAAGGAGCCCAAATGGTATTACCAGGTATTCATAGCAGCTGCCAGGGGTGTTAAATGCTGTGTTCCACTTGTCCCTCATTTGAAAGCACACCAGGTGATAAGCGTTTTGCAGATCCAGCTCAGCGAGCTCCCTCGTCAATTGAAAAGCCATAGACTTCAGTGGGAGTGAGTTTTTCCCCTTTTATCTTGTTGAGACCCTGGTAGTCAATGTGCAGATGGAGCTCTGCACCTTCCTTGCCGATAAACAAGAATTCGGTGCCTGCCGGAGTAGAGGAAGGTGTGATTATACTGGGACTCGTTGTACTTCTCCATGGCTTCGGACTTATAATGTGACAGGAAAAACAGGTGGTCAAGAGGGGGAAATGCTCTAGGTAGAGGGTCAATAGCGCAATTTGTAAGAATGATGAGGAGGTTAAGTAGTGGACTTGCTGAACATGCTTTTAAAGTCCCTGTACTCAGTGGGAACCTTGGAGTGGTCAAGAGAGCCACTTATGGATTGTGCTTGACGGGATATCCTTGGACCACAGGATCTTAAGGAGAAGGGATGACCAACAGGGAGTTCTCCTTATAATGATTCCCAGAAATTAGGAGTCAGACTGGAGTAGTGATGCGGGTGATGTTACTCAGCAGAGCTAGAGCCCAGAGATGTTGTTTGATTGGATGGGTCTTTTGAGAGATTAACCAGGGAGTTGCAATTGATCGGCCAGCTGGATGTCAATAAATTTACGGTCAGCCCCAGAGTCAATGAGAGCGCTGAATCCATTGGCATGAGTTTGACTGAAAGCAGAGAACGAGGGTCAGGAGTGTTACAGTGATGGATTCTGCTTGCCTATCTACAGGTGAATAATGGCTTTTACTGGGCAGGAGGCGATGAGGTGATGTGGTTCGCCACAGTAGAGGCAAAACTGACTTGATATTCAGCATTGGGGTTTAGCTGGTGACAGAGGTGTGCAGTTAATATGCATAGGTTCAGCTGGCTCAGAGGTTGCAGGGTTGTTGACTGGAGCAGTGAAATGAGGAGCAGGCCCTGAAGGTGCCTTCTTCTTCTGCCTTCTTAGGGTGCAGCTCAACCATAGGCGCCGATCCCGTGGGTGCTCCGGGGCTCGAGCACCCACTGACAAGGCTGAGCACCCACTGGCCAATCAGGATGGCCGTTCAAAAAAGAAAAAAAGAGAGGATGAATAAAACTCATGGTAAAACTGCCTCTTTAAAATGAACTGCATCTATTTGAATCATATTATCCAATTAAAATCATTACAGCTCTGTGCGTGTACACGTTACGGCGTAGTCTCTCTCGAGACTCTCACACGTAGGTCTTGCGAGGGAAGACTCTAAAATTCTGAACGACTCCTGAGTTCTTGCGAGTTTTCCAACAGGGCTGCCCTGAACTGGCCCCATCTTAAATATAGAATCGCTGATTTATGGTGGTTGACAGGGGCAAACGCACTGCAACAAGCCCAGAACACCTCCAACTGGGAAAATGCAATGGAACCGCCAAAAACACCTCCATTTGGAGAAACGCGCTGTCAAAACATAAATGCTGTGTATCCACGTCAGCACAATTGAAGTGCTCCAGACTTTTTTGCTAGCAAGCGAGCAAACATAAGACTGCTTGCTTAGCCAGGTAGCTAGTTCGCAAGCCAAGCTAGCTAACAGTCATATATATTTTCTGCTTTTAATGCAAGAGAAGATGAATGAATAGCCATTATTTAGCTGATTACCATTGCTAGAACTGAACCACAAGCATTTAGCTTGCTGGCTGGCACTAAAAGGCATCAAAAATAAAATTTGCCAGCTAACGTTGACTAAAGAAATTAACAAACTAGCTCACACGCTAGGCTAGCAAGCTAGCTCTCCTGCTCAGCTTGCTAATTTTGGTACATATAAACCAATTAAACAGTGAATAGCGATTATTTCGCGGATTAGCAAGTGGTCATGAAATAGCCACGTAGCTAAGTCAGTTAAAACATTAGTGAATCTGGTTAGCTCGGTCACTAGCTACAGAGTTTTTGTGCTAACTAATGTTGGCCAACGTTTGGATGAAATCGCAAACTTTCATTAAGTGCACGGTTACTAGGAGCAACACTTTCCTCATCAAGAAGTAACATCAACGGTGAGCGTTTAACAAGTAGTAGCTGTGTGGGCCTATGCATTGATTATCAATCATGCAATTGATTGCATGTGCTGTGATGTAGGGTGATGTTGTTCAATAGCCTACCACGCAATAATTTGTTTGCGTGTTAATATTTTGGCCTCTTAACCATAACAGTTACGCAGTGTTTTGGTGAGTGTACTGTAGCACTGTGCAAATGAGGTGATGTCGGATTTGTTTCGGATGGAGCATTTGCTATATGATTTATGCTCATGTGAGTCTTTTTACTAATTCAATCTTGGTGGCTATGGTTATTACTTTGTAGGTATGTGTCGTTGAACTTCTAATTGATAATCATATCTGTCTCATCTAAGCTTGGTAGCACTGCTGATCATTGACAGCAGAATATCAGGGAGTGATTGATAAAGGAATGGTGCTGGTAACTATGAGTGTGAGAGTGAATGGTCTGTGAATGGTGTGTGCGCCCTGCAATGGATTGGCAAGCTGTTCAGGGTGGGTCCCTGCCTTTGCCCGTAGTCACCTGGGATAGGCTCCAGCTCGCCCCGTGACCCTAGTGAGGAATAAGCGGGTATAGAAAATGGATGGATGGATGGATGGTGCTGGTAACTTGCTGAAAAGTACGTCATGGTTCAATTACTTGTACTTCCAGCACTAGGGGAGCCCTGGTTTGCATATAGTCTCTGGCTAGAAATATTGAATAACTAGTTTCCGTGTCGGATTGTGGATTTGGTCAATGCTGTTAATTCAGACAGGCCTCTCAAACTGATTGGGTAGTACTGACTATTTCTTTCTGTGTGATATGTGTGCATGTGCGTGTGTGTGTGTGCGGGTGGGCACAGTGTTCATGTCAGTCAAAGTCTGCAAAAACACTTGCATTTTACTGCTTATTTATTTATTTATTGTTACTTTTTTAATAGTAGCAAGTTATTTTGCACCCACCAGAATACACTAAAATCGGAGCCTATGAGCTCAACTCCTTGTATTTGGACACCAGTTGATGATCAACATGTATCGCCTGGGCTGCAGGGTTTGCTCACTCAGTTGAGGCGCCGCAATTGTGATGTAGTAGTGACTACTAAGGCGCGGGTTCTATCCCCGGTCGTACCAACCAGCAGTGGTCGGCAGCTTTTTCAGAACGGCGCACAACTGGCTAAAGTGCTTAGGGAAATTAAAAATGATTGCCTTGTTTGTTGCTCAAGCACCTCCTGTTGCTTAGGGAGTGGTACATCGGGGAACCTGTATGCCAGACCACCATGCCCCACTCACATGCCTAGCCAGTCGTGAATGTGATCATATATGTAATGCGGATCTGATCAGTCAGGAAAGTAGAAGGAAAGGCGAGAGAGCATTGCGACAAGGAGGATCTACAGGTGCCAGGATGATAATCATATGAGCTGAAAGGTGGAAGGCATAGTCTGATGACAGGAGCAGCACTGGATGGAACAAAAATGGACTTGAGTTGGAGCTGGAGCTGTTGAAGTTGCCCAGAGTGAATATTCATGCTGGTCGTGAAAGACTACTGGGTCTTTGTGATGTTCTCTACTTGAGCTTAGTGCGTGCCAAGTAAAGCTGCTTGCCGGTCCATGACTGAGCAAAACTGACTGCTGTCCACTGAGTCCATCCTTGCGAGTCTGTACCGACAGACAGGGAACCAGGACTCAGACAGAGAATTAGTCTTTCATGCTTTCATGAAGAGTCGGGTAAAGTCATACTGTCAAATTCATAACCAATCAGTGGGGATGCAGCGTATAGAAAAATATTGCAATCAGGGTCAATAATCAGGTGAAGGGTCAAAAGCCAAATGTTCGTGTAACAAAGTGCAACCCAATACAGAGCAGGCCACCCAAATTAATGGATTCCAAGAGGCTAAATCAAATACATATTTTTATTTTGTCCAATGCTCCAAGAAAGAAAGAGGAGAGGTAGGGACAAGACTTAATCAAACAAATACCACAAACGAAACAACAAAAAAATCCTGGAGGCAAGACAGGGAATAACAGGAGGGGGACAGCTGCGACTGCCTTAGAAGCACTAGTTAGAAAACACCTTCCACTAGAAGATCACAGTAATGCTCTCACAACGCAATATCAAAGAGGCATAACATTACACTGCAACCAATCAGGAGTGCGTATCAATCACACAGAGTACACACGTGAAAAGTTCAAGACCCACACCAACCACTAGGGTATGTACACACACTAAGAGGGAGTTCTCTGCTATCTAGGCGTTAGCTAACTAGTAGCTAAGAGAGCAGGTCGCAGCTAAGGGACAGGGGTGGGGGGACGAAGAAAGGACTGGAAAACAACAAAATCAACTCAACTAACAAGGAGAAAACTCAGGAGGGGAATGTTAATAGAGGCAGCCTTCACCTTAAACAATAGGTGATCCAAAGGGCTGCGCTCAAAGACGCTGACCGACTAGGCCAGTGACAACGACGTAAGGGGGAGAGAACAAAAAACAAGAAAACCAACAAATGGGGGGATGAACCATTAAACCCACGCTGACCATGAACCAGCCCAGCACAGCAAATCTACATAGGAAGGCCCCAAGACAAAACAGGCGAATTGCGAGTTCAGGAGCAGGCTGGAGCAGGTAACAAGTGCATAGCATGGAGGCAAAACGAACAAAAGAAAATACAAAACAACAAAACAAAGTTAAATCAAGGGAAAACAGTGGTCATGCTGCTGTAATGCCACTCAAACTGTGATCTAAAAACAGGACAAAATAAAAAAAATACTTTATCTTCAAAGACTACATACTTTAAACCATTATACAATTACAAGTATAAATAGCTTTAATCATTAACATATCCATACACTTAAAACTTAAAATATAAATAATATGCAAATAACTGCTACATTGTAGCTAGCAATACACATTTGGCCATTACAGCCTACCTTGGTTTGTCTACAATGGGCAAGAGGCCCGAGAAGTCAGAGTGGAGGAGGAAGGGTGCATCTACTATGAATGAGAAAAATGGAACACTATGTTAGCTATGCCATACACGCGGGCTTAAACGCAAAGCCCGGTTTATGGCAAGACAAAATGACAGTAATAGGGGAACCTGAACTAACCAAGATCAAACACTGGACTAGGCTACATGCAATATCGCCTACCTTCAAACAAGGTAGCCCCTTAGCCAACGCGAGGTGCAATGATATAGGACTCAAATGAGCTCTCGTCATGCTGCAATGAGAGTGGGCCATAAAGCACAATACGATCAGCCAACATTCTTAAAACCTACTACAGAGTTATCGCTACGTGCAATCCCCCCCTTACCACCACTAACCAAGCCACGCAAATGCTTGTTTGCTAAGTAGTAGTGAGATGGAGATGGCTAATAGCCCGCATACTGCAACACTTCGTTTCAACGTAAAATACAATTGTGTGTGTTAACATAAAAGTTTACCTTCCGATGCCTAAACGTGAAGTACAGGCAAGGAAAAACGCTCCTATCCTCCAGAACAAAGAGCCTTCTGCCAGCAACGGTAACTTGCTTTCTGCCAGCAACGGTAACCTGCTTTCTACCCTTCTCCCAGGACACCTCCCTATTTCCGGGGTGTGCTATGCGTTTCTAAACTCATGTCACGCCACAGGTGGATACAATTAAGATACGGCTTTATCGTGGCATGCTCACATCGGGATACAATACAAAGGACAAGGCAAACTAAAAAACCTGTGGGCAAAAGGAAATCAGAACAAGGAAATCTCACTGGAAACAAAAGGTTCGTCCATAGCTATGAAAACAGACTGACTCATGAAGTGAATTAGGAAACAAGAAACTCGTGAAGCAAACAAATCAGGGTAAACAAACTCAAAGCAGATGCAAGGTGAACATGGAAGTGTGACTGAGGCCATGGTTAAAAATGGGGAAATAAACAGACCCCTGTGCACAGAAACCAAATATGGCTATTTATGTGTTACCCCATTTAAGGCTGTATAATTCAAGATTTGAGCTACACAGAGAGGGGGAAATAGCTTGAATGAAACAAGACACTTGTAGCATTTAGAATTCCATTGCATTTAGGTAAATTTTCATAATAGTTTGAGCTAACACTGTCCACACCCTATAAAAAGCAAGTATAACTGACGCAGTAATATCTGAAATATACCTCTTTTTTAAAAAAACAAAACTGACATACCCCTCCCAGGAAAAAGCAGGCAATATGCTACCCAAGATTGAACAGAATTAACACATTGAGCAAAATGCCGTAATGCCACCATATTGTTCGCAAAGGCGAATGGTTAATCATAATAACCAAGGTGGCAAACTAGTTCTGTGATCATCATGGCAATGCTGCTTCGCTGAAAATAAAAATTAGCTAGCAGTATAATTAATACATACTCCATACAACAATACGTTTACTTGCATATCATGAAGAAGGACTCTCTATCATTACTTCCTCCTCCAGAGAATCAATACTATAAGGCTCAAGGAGCCCTCCAGTCTGGTTCCAGTCAGATTGACTTGCAGTGTCCATGTTCGTCTGACATTTCCATCTCGTAAACATAACTTGAGCACTTTGGGTTGCTTTTGGCAGCGTTTTTTTCCCAAAGCATTCGTGCTATTCAGATGTGCAAAGCTGAGGGGATGCAACCTAATTTGCTGTTATGCAAGGGTTTACATTCTTTTATGAGGTTCCAATCTATGTCTTTCCATTTCTGTGCTTCACAAGAACTGTTTATCTAAAAACATTACATCTATGTTTCTATTACTATGAACGAACACATGTGGAATTATGTACTTAACATCAAAGTGTGAAATACCTGTAACTGAAAATGTCTTATATTCTAGTTTCTTCAACGTAGCCACCCTTTGCTCTGATTACTGCTTTGGCCAATCTTGGCATTCTCTTGATGAGCTTCAAGAGGTAGTCACCTAAAATGGTTTTCACTTCACAGGTGTGCCTTGTCAGGGTTAATTAGTGGAATTTCTTGCCTTATCAATGGGGTTGGGACCGTCAGTTGTGTTGTGCAGAAGTCAGGTTGATACACAGTTGACAGCCCTATTGGACAACTGTTAGATACATACATAATTCCACATGTGTTCATTCATAGATTTGATGCCTTCAGTGAGAATCTACAATGTAAATAGTCATAAAAATAAAGGAAACCCATTGAACGAGAAGGTGTGTCAAAACTTTTGGCCTGTACTGTATATATATATATACTCACACACCAGTGTTGACATACCTATTAGTTTTAGACTAAATTATACACCTTGATGCATTTGATATTTTGGCCTTCAGGCAAGTGGTTTGAGGGTGTGACAAATTTAGCTCTAGATTGCAAATCAGCTGTAGAGCAACCTTTTAAATCAGGTGGCTCAGTATACATGCTTTATTTCGCACTGAGGAAAGTCAAATTTGGACTGAAACTTTTTACTGCACTTTTTTGCACTTTTGCACAGTTCTTTTTTGTCTGTATAGTCTTGGAATTAATTTTGCGAGAATTATTTCAAATCAAGACTCAAGTCTTTTTTTCTGTGTGTGAGTCTTTCCTTTCCTTTGAGATTTTTTATTGTCTACCGCACCAGAGTATTATATTTATTGAGGACAGTTTTTAAGGTGCAGCTCAGTCCTTGTGAAGCATTGATTCCTCATTTTGTGCTTGCGACACCACTTTTATGGTGGTGTTAAAATGTCCAGTTTTTCTAAGATTTGAGGCTTGACACAGGAGCATGCACACAACTACTCCTTTACCGAGCAGGAGATTGAAGCCTCTCCTTGAATCGCCACCTTATCGTGGTGGAGGGGGTTTTAGTACCTGGATGATCCTAGGAGCTATGTTGTCTGGGGCTTATTGCCCCTGGTAGGGTCTCCTAGGGCAAACAGATCCTAGGTGACAGGTCAGAGCGGTTCCAAAGCCCCTAATGGTAATAAATACAACAAGGACATTTACGTTGCTTGGATTGGCGTCACCAGGACCCCACCCTGGAGCCAGGCCTGGGGTTGGGGTTGGGGTTGGCAGACGAGCACCTAGTGGTCGGGTCTCCACCCACAGGACCCGGCCGGGCACAGCCCAAAAGTGCGACATGGGCCCGCCTTCCCGTAGGCCTATCACCCGCGGGAGGGTTCAAAAGGGGTCGATGCAATGTGTTTTGGGTGGTAATCGTGGGCGGGTGCCCCGACAACCCAATCCCTGGACATGGAATCAGGTTATGGGGACATGGAATGTCACTCGTTGGGGGGGAAGGAGCCTGAGCTTGTGCGGGAGGTCGAGCAGTACCGGCTAGAGATAGTCAGGCTCACCTAAACCCACAGTCTGGGATCTGGAACCCAACTTCTCGAGAGAGGCTGGACTCTCTTCTACTCTGGAGTTGCCTGCGGTGAGAGGCGGCGGGCTGGTGTGAGTTTGCTTATAGCCCCCCAGCTTAGCTGTCATGTGTTGGAGTTTTCCCCAGTGAACGAGAGGGTCGCTGCCCTGCGCCTTCAGGTTGGGGATAGGTGCCTCGCAGTCATCTCGGCTTATGGGCCGAATGGCAGTGTAGAATACCCAACCTTCTTGAAGTCCGTAGGAAGGGTACTGAAAAGTGCTCCGACTGGGGACTCCATCGTTCTGCTGGGGGACTTCAACGCCTAAGTGGGCAGTGACAGTGTTACCTGGAGGGACGTGATAGGGAGGAACGGCCTCCCCGCTCTGAACCCGAGTGGTGTTCTGTTTTTGGACTTCTGTGCAAGTCACAGTTTGTCCATTATAAACACCATGTTCAAATATAAGGGCGTCCATCAGTGCACGTGGCACGAGGACGCCCGATGTCGGAGATCAATGATCAACTTTGTGGTCGTGTCATCTGACCTTCGGCCGTATGTCTTGGACACTTATTACCACCTGGATGTGGGTTGGATCCACTGGCGGAGGAGGAAGCTGGACAGACTTGGCCGGCCCAAGTGTTGTGAGGGTCAGTTGGGAACATTTGGCGGAATCCTCTGTCAGAGGGGTTTTCAACTCTCACCTCCGGGAGAGCTTTGACCAGATCCCAAGGGAGGCTGGAGAGATTGAGTCTGAATGGACCATGTTCTCCACCTCCATCATTGACGCGGCTGTTCGGAGCTGTGGCCGTAAGGTTTCCGGCGTCTGTCGTGGTAGCAATCCCCGAACCTGGTGGTAAACACCGGAAGTAAGGGATGCCGTCAAGCTGAAGAAGGAATCCTACTGAGCTTGGTTAGCTCGTGGGACTCCTGAGGCATCTGACTGGTACCGGCAGGCTCAGCGTGCTGCGGCCCGGGCAGTGGCTGAAGCAAAAACTTGGGTATGGGAAAAGTTCGAGAAGACCATGGAGGAGGATTATCGGTCGGCCCCGAAGAGATTCTGGCAAACAGTACAGCGCCTCAGGAGGGGAAAGCAGTACCCTGCTAACACTGTTTACAGTGGAGGTGGGGAGCTGTTGACTTCGACTGGGGATATTGTTGGCCGGTGGAAGGAATACTTCGAGGATCTCCTTAATCCCACTGACACGCCTTCCGTAGAGGAAGCAGAGGCTGGGGACCCATTCATCCATCACTTGGGCTGAAGTCACTGAGGTAGTTCGGAAGCTCCTCGGTGGCAAGGCACCGGGGGTGGATGAAATCCACCCTGAGTACCTCAAGTCCCTGGATGTTGTAGGGCTGTCTTAGTAGACACGCCTCTGCAGCATCGCATGGCAGTCAGGGACAGTGCCTCTGGACTGGCAGACCGGGGTGATGGTCCCTCTATTTAAGAAGGGGGACCGGAGGATGTGCTCCAACTGTAAGGAGGATCACACTCCTCAGCCTCCCAGGTAAAGTCTATTCCAGGGTGCTGGAGAGGAGAATACAACCGATAGTCAAACCTCGGATTCAGGAGGAACAATGTGGTTTTCATCCTGGTCGTGGAAGTCTGGACCAGCTCTATACCCTCTGCGGGGTGCTTGAAGGTGCATGGGAGTTTGCCCATCCAGTTCACATGTGTTTTGTGGACTTGGAGAAGGCATTCGACCATGTCCCTCGTGGCATTCTGTGGGAGGTGCTTCGGGAGTATGGAGTCAGGGGCCCTCTACTAAGGGTCATGCAGTCTCTGTATGTCCGGAGCAGGAGCTTGGTTTGCATTGCCGGCAGTAAGTCAGACCAGTTCCCAGTGCATGTTGGACTCTGGCAGGGCTGCCATTTGTCACCGGTTCTGTTCATTATCTTTATGGACAGAATTTCTAGGGGGAAGCCAGGGGTCGAACAGAGTCCGGTTTGGGGACAACAGGATCCCATTTCTGCTTTTGGCAGATAATGTTGTCCTATTGGCTCCTTCAAACCAGGACCTTCAGCATGCACTGGGGTGGTTTGCAGCCGAGTGCGAAGCGGCTGGGATGAGAATCAGCACCTCCAAGTCCGAGGCCATGGTTCTCCACCGGAAAAAGGCGGCTAGCACCCTCCGGGTTGGAGGAGAGGTCCTGCCTCAAGTGGAGGAGTTTAAGTATCTGGGAGTCTTGTTCACAAGTGAGGGGAGGATGGAGCATGAGATTGACAGACGGATCGGTGCAATGGCAGCAGTAATGCGGTCATTGTACCGGTCTGTTGTGGTGAAGAAGGAGCTGAGCTGAAAGGCGAAGCTCTCAATTTACCAGTCAATCTTCGTTCCAACCCTCACCTATGGTCATGAACTTTGGGTCATGACCGAAAGAACAAGATCTCTGGTACAAGCGGCTGAAATGCGTTTCCTCCGCAGGGTGGCGGGGCGCTCCCTTAGAGAGAGGGTGAGGAGCTCTGTCACCCGGGTGGAGCTCAGAGCAGAGCCGCTGCTCCTCCATGTCGAGAGGAGCCAGCTGGGATGGTTCGGGCATCTATATCGGATGCCTCCTGGACGCCTTCCTGGGAAGGTGTTCCAGGCATGCCCCATCGGGAAGAGGCTCTGGGGAAGACCCAGGACACGCTGGAGGGACTATGTCGCTCGGCTGGCCTGGGAACGCCTCGGTATACCCCCGGAAGAACTGGAGGAAGTGTCCAGGAAGAGGGAAGTCTGGGCATCCTTGTATAGACTGCTGCCCCCGCAACTCGGCCCCGGATAAGCGGAAGAAGATGGATGGATGGATGGATGGAGATTGAAGCCATCCTGTTTCTAAGTTCCATCTTGCTAACTGCACTTACAGATTCTTGTGATGACCTTATAAAACTACTGAAAATTTTACTAGAGAAAAACAGTTCAATCAATTTCATTTCAGTGAATATGTGTGAGCAAAATGTATACCAAGGGGTTTGCAGATCCAAAAGATGCCAACTATTGATCGTAATAATGAAGGATTCTGCACAAAATAGTGTGAAATTTTACATAAACAATTATTTACATAATTTGAAGATCCTGGTAATTGATTTCACACAAAAAGAACTGAAAAAAACTGAGCAAGAAATTAATGCTGTGGAGGAGTCTCTTAAAACTCAAAACAATGAAAATGAAAACCTGGGCCCGCATTCACAAAGCATCTTATCTTACTACTAGGAGTACTCTTAAGTTGCGCTAAAACATTTTATGTAGGAGTAAAATCTTAAAAGTTATTCATAAAGCCGCTGAGAGCAACTTTTAGTTAAGAAAAGTGGTAACTCCTAGAAAAGGAGTAGCTCTGAAATAGGTGGGAGTAATCCCCGTTGCTATGGCTAACGTAAATTCTCATGCACGAGTCTTGGGACAATGAGCACGGTGATTGGTTGTTTGGTGGCAGGGAAGCACCTTGAAAAAAATATCCCACATACAACCCATGGAGGAAAAAATGATAAAATCGCCCAAGCGGCTGGTTTCTCCCATAAAATAATGGCAGTCGCTATGGGTACGGCAGTCTTCCAATGCATTTCAAAGTAAAGAGGTACGGCGATCCCAATTTTAAACACCGCCCTAACCCTAAACCTAACTTTAACCTTAACGCTAACCTTTAAAATGACTCTTCCCCACCCTGCTCAATTATGAATCCCAAGCCACTCAAGCCAACTGTCATAACAAATATCTATGCCAGTGTTTAGATTCCGCGTAAATTATTATTAAGTAGAGCACTTTTGAAAATGCACGGTCCCCGCATATCAGGCTCTAGGCAAACAGACGTACATAGGAAAGAGATCATTGTAAAAACGTTAATAGAGTTAATAAAGAAACACGTAATTTGCCCCAAAAATTAGCAACTTATTACCCGATGAGAATGAGAATATGTTGCGATCATTTAAATGTCGAGCCGTTCAAGTTTATTTGCCCTAAACTGCCATGGATGAAAGTTCAAAAAGGACGTGAAAGCCCAGCTGGAGCCACGACCAGTTACTGCTGCTGGGCCAGTTGGTGCTGGAGCGAAAGCATGTAGCCTAATCAGAGGGAAATTTGTCTGGGGTTGAACAGCAAATCCAAGTGGTATGCGTGGGATAATATCAGCCTACAGATCATTGCTGCGTTACTCTCGATGTCTCGGATGGCTGCTAGAAGTGGTGGTATGGGCTGCAATCGCAGGGGAGGTCTGAGATCGCAGCCTGCAGGAAGGCATACCAAGCTTAGTTTAAAATTTATAGCCTGCAGTTGAAATATGCATATAAAATATGACATAGGCTAGTATTAATATGATGTTCTATTAAATGTAACCCTCGCTAACCCTAGCGTAATAAAATAATTCATGCATTTCTGGAAGAGATACGGCACCAAAGCCACTGTCCTCGAGCAAGTGGCATTCCACAGGCATCTAATGCCTGTTAAAAAATTGGCATAAGCTGCTTCCCATTAAAATGAGAGAGTTGTGCGTGAATCCTGAACAAAATGTTGTATTCGGCATCAAATAGCCTACTATCTGGATGTTGATGGAACAAACTTTTTTTTCTATTTACAAAAACTTCTTCATCTTGGGTCGGAGAAACAATTTGAGTATGGATCCCCATCAATAGCACTGATGATACCGGGCATACCTGAGATGTGCAAGAATTGAAGTTTGATTATTTGTTGTTGGCGAATGTCCATTGGAAACTAGATAAACTGTCGGATGATATGGGGTTCACAGAGCACATTGATTGTTTGTTGAATTGAGCGACTGACAGATGATTGTGAAATCCCTAAATTGTCCACGTTCCAAAGTTGCATTTTTCCGGTGGCCAAGTAACGAATTGTTGCCAAACATTTTATTTCGGGGCTTATTGGGTTGTTTCTCATTGTTGGAGACATAATTATCTCCATCACCAAGTCAACAACAAATAAAATCCTTTCACGGTCGATCCGATAGCTTTTCAACAACTGCGCATCATTCAGAATTTCTGTCTTTCAACTGCAGCAGCCATTTTCCGATTCTTTGTGAATAGGAGATAGGAGTCCTCTTGACTACTTTTAAGTTTCAACAGGAATTGCAAAAAATAAAGATTCGGAAATTTAAAAAGGACTCTGTTGATTATGAAGAGGATAAGGTCTATCCATGGCTGTCCAGCAAAGACAGGCAAATGGATTGAAGATCCAGGAAAGCTCTCCTTTCTGACTCATATCTCAATCTCAAGTGGTTCTGTTCCTTCTGAATCTGAAAATTTTTTAGAAGGTGCAGCTCTGGACAGGGGTCGCTCCTTCAGACCCAAAAAACACAGAAGAGGAGACAAGGTTGGAGGGGATGCCAGAAACACAAGGAACCAAAGATATCCAAAAAAACTGGGCAACCAAAAGACAATGACCTGATTTTCAATTTATCTGATTATAAACTTTCTGAGGAGGAGAACTCAATCCTCAACAAAGGACTATATTTCGTGCCTACACCTGTTTCTAATCCCTTTCAAGTTAAGGTTGAACTTTAAAATGTTTTTTTTAACTCAATTAAGTTAAAATATTTTTTATCATAAGGGGAGAGTAAACTTACCAGTCAATGTTGAAAGTACTACAAATACAACTAATGTTCAATTCAAACAAAAAAGTACATTTTACCCCCTGGTCAATTGTGCCAGTATCGAAACATTCTGTAAGTTGGTTGAAAGGGATGTAGAAGAACTTTTGCAGAGACCTAAACCTTATTTGAGATCAAACTGTACTACAGGTGAATTGGCTGCCTTATCTGCTCTGTCTAACAATCATGATATCACTGAAACCTTGCTGATGAAGGGGGTGAAATAGTTCTAATGGACAGCAACAATTATGACAATGAAATCAGAAGACAATTATCAGATGGTCATTTTTACAAAAAATTACAATGTGCATTTAGCTTCAAAAGGCATATAGATCATTTTCGTAAGCAAGCATTATTGTTGGGTCAATTTATTGTCTTCATGCCCTAGGACTCGAACACAGCCGAACTTCACTCTGGCTCCACAAGGCACTACTTCCGCCCCCACCATTGCATGCTCTCCTTAAGCGGCTCACGTTCCACGAAGCCAGCCTACACAGCCACGCCTGCTTCTCCAACAACCCTTGTGATCGGCGACTCAATAGTGAGGCATGTTTGGAGGAGAACAGCGGAGATGTACTGCTTTCCAGGCGCTAAGTTTCTTGACTAATTCAGAAAGATCCAGAGTCTCCTAGAGAAACATCCTGACGTGCAGAATGTAATTGTACATGTTGGCTGCAATGATGTGTCCAACCGCTTTTCGTAACTGTTGAGAAAGGACTTTAGCAGGCTTTTGGATTTGCTTATTGACTGCGGTAAGCGCATTTTTATCTCCGGCCCCATTCCATCACTGGGCCAAGGCGCAGCTGGCTTTAGTTGGCTTCTTAGCATTCATACATGGCTCCAGTCTGCCTGTGTAGCGTACGGCGTGGTTTTTATCAATAATTTTAACCTTTTATGGAATCGCCTATCCTTTTATTTGAGGGACGGTATTCATCCTAGCAGACTGGGTGGACATATTTTAACAAATAACAAGTTTTACACAGTTTCTAATGCTTCTGTACTCTGACTAAGCCATGCAGCACAATCGGGTAACCACAGGTTTACCGCACCGGTCATTTCCGGTCCTGAATTTCAGGCAGACTTCTACCTTCCAGAGCAACCCAAATTTAACTGCATTATAAATTTACTAGCTCCTTATTGTGTAGGGAAGCTTACTGTTTCTCACTCGGGGCCTGATTTCGCTTGGAACTCTTATGTTCCCAATACTGTTTTTGGTTTTCTTCCGGTTTTAAACCTGTCTCATCAAAGATTATTTTGATCTTGTTGCAGGCCTAATGGAAACACTCAGGTAACTGTTTTTGGTGCATATAGACCCCCTTCGACCCTCCCTCGTGCTTTTGACAATTTGGCTGACATGTTTTCCTCTTATACTGCAACAGAATTGTTAATTATGGGAGATTTTAACCTAGACTGGAAAAAACCAGTGTCTGACTGTTTCAAAGACCTATGTGCTAATCTAAGCCTGACTCAGTTAATCACTAAACCTACACAGCCAAATGCAAAAAACAGCTCCAAATCTTCTCTGATCGATATCATCTTGACTAACATGCCTCAGAGACATTCTTCCAGTGGTGTTTTCCCTCAGGATGTCAGTCATCACTGCCTGATTGCTTGCATAATGAATGTGAAAATTGCTTTGGTCCAAGCCTCGTGTCATTTTTATTTTTATTATTTTTTTTTTTTTAATTTGGCATCTCCAATCCCACCTGAATTTGGAATGCCCAATTGGGGAACTATGTACAAAGCTTGCTCGTATGCGACCCCTTGCTGCCAACTCAGGATAGTGAAGACAGTTCACGGCTCTCCTCCGAAGCACGTGCCTGTCAGCCACTGATTCTTATACACTCGCTGGTTGAATCTTCGCAAGTTCAGAGCGAGGGCGGAGGATACTCGGACATGAACCAAGCCGGATTCTTCCTGACGAGCGCCCGTCTGGTCAACAGGAGGCGCTGGAGCAACGAACAAAGCTGTCATCGAATACCCAAATCCGGCAGTCCCTTCCCAATTTGTAACCCTGTAGCGCGATAGCCAATTGTGCACTACTCTGAAAAAGCTGCCGACCCCTGCCGGTTAACCGTGTGAGCCACCCGGCAGCCTGCCTCGTGTCATTTTTAAAAGAAATTTTCAGCACTTTGACAATCAGAGGTTCCTCCATAATTTAAATTTGTGTGACTTAGGCAGGGTGTTCCTCAGTCATGATTCTGATCTGGCCTTTGCATATTTCTCAAATACTTTTAACTCCATTGCTGACAATCATGCTCCCTTTCGGAGAATTAAGAATAAGGACAGATGTACTGTTTGGTTCTCCCATGATTGATCTGAAATATTGAACAAAAGGAACTCTGCATGGGCAAAAGCTATAAAAACTTGGGGCTCATTCAGATTGGATTGTGTTCAGGCAGTTGTGAAACAAGTGCACTGCTATGATTAGGAAAGCAAAATCTACTTTTTATCCTAACTTATTACATCAAAGTGCTAGAAATCCTGCTATGTTCTGGAAAACAATAAAATTAATGAAGAATAATAGTGCCCCAGCGCTTTCCTCACAGATATGGTCTGACTCTGGTCCCATATGTAACAAGAAGGAAATTTGTAATGTTCTCAATGAACATTTCATTAATGCAGGCCATCAGTTTGATAGATTGCACCCTAATCGGATGGGTGCCACAAATAGGATGGGGAACTATATGCAAACTGTTCAATGTCAATCAAAACTGATGCTCCCAAATGATATGAGTCATTGTAGTTTTTCCCTTAGCCTAATTTCTGAATCGGAAGTCTGATGCTTTTTTGAAAATTGACCCCAAAAAGTCTACTGGTGCTGTTCTTAAGGACTCCGGACTGTTGAAGTTGGCTGCTTCCGTTACAGCCCTGCCTTTAACACACATTTTTAACCTTTCACTTAGCTTAGGCATTGTGCCAAAGATTTGGAAAACTGCACTTGTGCGTCCTTTGCATAAGGGTGGTGACGCTAAAGGCTTTGCTAATTATCGTCCAATTTCCAAGCTACCTTGTCTGGCAAAGATTCTTGAATCCTTTGTTAATTGTCAGCTCCGTTTATTTTTAGGTAAAACTTGCATTTTAAGTGCATTTCAGTCTGGTTTTAGAGCTGGACACAGCACTATTTCTGCGGCATTTCTAGACATAAATGATATTGTATGTGCCCTTGATGGTGGGCAACATTTTGCTGTCCTGTTTGTTGACCTATCCAAGGCCTTTGACACTGTTGATCATTTACTCTTACTTGATAGACTTAGCTCATTAGGCCTAGATCAGAATGCTTGCGAATGGTTTTCAAGTTATCTTTCAAATAGAATAGAATGTGTTGCAGCAGACTCTGCTCAATCAACTTTTTGGAGGTCACTAAAGGGGTACCACAGGGCTTGATTTTAGGACCCTTACTTTTTATTCTGTATATTAATAATATGGTCTCATTTGATAATGGCTGTAGGTGCATTTCTATTCTGATGATACAGTGCTTTATACCACTGCTTCTTCATTGAATGAGGCATTATCTGCATTACAAAGAGCCTTTGTTTCATTTCAGCACTCACTTCTAGAGCTCAAATGTGACCCCGCCTGTAATAACCCAGCTAATGTCATTTTTTTTGTGATTTACAGTTTTTTACTCAAAGTCATTCTGTACATCAAGTGAGGAATATTCTGTGAAAAAATCTAACTGATATCTCTAATATTGATCGAGAAAGGTCATTTTAAAGTTCTGGCAAATTTCAGGCTCAGAGAAACTGTTTTTCAAGAAATTATGATTTGAAAATAAGTGCATTTTAAAAACAGCCATACGTTTGAACCATAATTTTCCTGACTATGTGTCATATACCAGATTAAAGCTTACATTCTCCTCTTTTCATCCACATATGATACATACATTAGAAAACTTTAGTAGTTTGACAAAATCTATCTTTTTATAAGGATGCGCATGACCAAAAAGCATAAATCCCATTGAAATGCATGGAAGGAAGGTGTATCATATAAACTTTACTGCAACAGCAGTAATAAACTTAATTGCAACTGCAATAACGGAGCAAAAATAATTCTATTGAGATCATTTGTAGCCCTACATTTTATTAGTAAAATTGTATATCAATACCAAAATCTCTTTCAGCTCCAAGGCTATGGCATAACATTTGTATAATATCCCAGAAATGCTGAGTTCTCGGGTTTCGGTGCCGCCACAATATCGGATAAAAAGATACTTCCCGGGATGCGTTTACCAAAATAACAGATGCTAACTGACATAGTTGGACCCATTGACTGTGAATGGACAAACTTTGTTATTTGCTAACTTAGTTATAAACTACGCTTTTGGGAAACGCACCCCAGAACGATGGGACTTAAGGTTGTCAATGTCCAAACACCAAATGTTTTCGCGAAGTAGCTGGCATGACATGTCTTTAAACAAAGCTGGTTAGCTTCACAAGACGTTAATCTATAAAAGCAAATACCTAATTGCTGACATTTCCGAGGTGATGCGACATAATCCATGGGGAAACCCGCACCCGGCTTAAGTCGCAATTCTTCTGCCATACTACGAAACAACCTTTTTTACAATGGTGCGCATTCATATGATGGTCTACATTCTCTTTCAATGGTTGAAAAGAACTTCTTAAACCGAATGACACACAAACTATCGAGTGTTTATCTGCCGAAGGTAAACTAAAGCCGATTGAAACGAGACTAGAGGAAACCAACTTCCGATATTTCTCCGTTAAAAAAACGTAAACGTAGTGTCAATAAATTCATTAATTTTAATATGTATGGTGTTGGAAATGAGTTTTTGAACACTATCTTTTGAACCCCCAATATGTAACCTATCATTTACACCATTAAACTCACATCTCATATTTTTGACATTTTTTTATCATAGGGACTACTTGACAGCCTTTATCTTAAAATTAGGTTTGGCGACTATAGCCGGGTTTTCACAGGCGGGGTCACAAATTAGTTTTAAATGTGGCAAAAAGAAAATGTATGCATTTCTCTAAATCTCGTTCTATGAAGGACTGTTCATTTTTACTTCACTCCTTGGATGTCTCTCGTTACAAATACCTTGGAATATTTATCCATTAAAAACTGTCTTTTAAAGTACATCTTGATGAACTTACAACAAAGTTAAGACATAAAATTGGGTTTTTTTACAGAAACGGCTCCTGTTTCTGTCGAGGTAGGAAGCTCTTAATTCAATAAACCTTCTTCACTGTTAGATTATGGTGACATCATGCCCTAACGACCTTTAAAAAACTCAATACGGTCTATCACGCTGCATTTCCTTTTATTACTAGAGATCCTTTTAAAACCCATCATTGTTCTCTTTTAAAAGCTGTGGGTTGGCCATGATTGGCTACCAGGAGAAGGCAGCACTGGCTGACCTTCATTTATAAAGCAATCTTACACAGATTACCATGTTATCTTACAACTTTTATCTCAAGGCACTGTAGCCATTACCAGGCGAGATCTCAGGACTGGTTGATCCTAGAAGTCCCCAGAGTTAAAACAGGACTTGGTAAAACTGCATTTAGTTACTTTGGTCCTAGGACGTGCAATAATTTTCAAGAAACATTTAAGCTGGGTAAATTGATATCATGAGAGAATTTCAAAAAAGTGATAAAGGATCTTGAAGTTGGGGACTGTGCGTGTTTTGAATAATATTACGGCTGTTTTCTCAGCCACCTGTATTGTATGCACTCCTGTATGATAATTTTATTGTTCTCTTTTTTATGATAATGTATTGCATTTTATTACGTTTTGTGTTCTGAGTTGTTAAAAGGGCACCATCACAAATGAGACTGAGGTCTCAATGGGTTCCACTGTATAAATAAAGTTTAAATTCAAAAATAAATAAAACAATCAGTCCGACTTGAAATATTCGACTAATAATTTTCCAATTAGGCCAGTCATCTATGGGCTACCTAAAATACACAAATTGTCAGAAGGGTTTTCAAAATGTCATCCTACTATAGCGAGCATTGGTTCTCTTTCTGAGCCCCTATCAAATTTTGTTGATTATTGCAGCAGACGATGGGTAGAAAAACTCCCTTCATATTTAAAAGACACAGGTGATTTTATCACCCAACTGTCCAAAGTGACCTACAACAGTTTGGATAATCTTCTTGTGACTGTGAATTTAGTTAGTCTTTATACTAATATTCAACATTCATCGAGACTTTGTGCCCTAAGGTTTTTTCTTGACACCAGGTCAGAGAATATTCCTCCCACTGACTTCTTAATTGATATGTCTGAAATTGTCTTGACTAAAAATTACTTTTGTTATGATAAAGTTTTCTTTCTCCAGACACACGGCACTGCTATGGGTGCAAGTTTTGCCCATGATTATGCTAACCTTTTCATGGGTTGGTTTGAACACCAACATTAAAAGTTTATAATGACAATCCATATTTACAGTCCATTGTGTTCTGGAGAAGATATATCTAGTTTTTTGATTTAGAATGGCTCTAAATGTGATTTCCAGGCTTTTTCGCAGTATCTTAATAACCATATTGATTCAATCGAATTCAATGTGGAATGTGATAGTCATAAAGTAAGCTTTTTGGATACATGGGAAGTCTATCATGGGAATGAGGTCTACACCACGCTCTTTACCAATCCCACGGACATAAATAGCTTTTTACATTATTCTAGCTATCATCCTATCCCTCTTAAAAAAGGTCTGTTTTACAGTCAGTTTCTCAGGACTGGGCATATCTGAACAACAGACGCGGATTTTCAAATAGAGGCTCATAAACTCTTTCAATATTTTGCGATGAGAAGTTATCCACAAGATGTTCTGAAACAGGCATTGGCAAAGGCTTCTGCAAAAAATAGAAATGAATTACTTACAAAAACCTAAAACTCAAAAGCCATTCATGTTTTTAACAATACTTTTTCACCATTTGGACGTGACATATGTAATGTGGTGAAAAAATATTGGAATATCATGTCTGCTGATGACATTGGTATAGGTTTTACCTTAAAGGTTTCCACCCTTGCCGAAATTGTGCTGCATGTTCTAACTGTAAAAAGGTGAATACCTCTATCAGTTTGTGACTAAAAAATGAGTGTAAAATTAAAAAATTAATCACATGCAGCTCTAGCAATGTTATATACCTGCGTGCATGCATCAAATGCAGCATTCAATATGTAGGTAAAACAGTGTGACAACTTAGATTCAGAATTTATGAGCACTAAAGTGCTATTCACCATCCAGACCCCAAATCAGCCGTTGCAAGACATTTTTCAGATGGTAGTCATTCAATTTCAGATTTGGTTTTTTGTGGCATTGACAAGATTACTCCTAATCAGCGTGGTGGAAATGCGGATCAAATTTTACTGCAATGTGAATGCAGATATGTATTTTATCATAGAATATTATGTCCCAATGATTTAAATGAAGAATTAGATATGGCTTGTTTTCGGTTACTTTTTTCACTTTAGTGGGCCTCATTATCCTATATATGTTGACATAAATATTAGGTTTATACTAAATTATATACATTAATGTATTTGATATTTTGCCCTGCAGGTAATTGTTTTTAGGTGTGACTAATTAAGCTCTAGATCTGCAAATCAGCTGTAGAGCAACCTTTCAAATGAGGTAGCTCAGTATACATGCTTTATTTCGCACTGAGGAAAGTCCAATTTAGACTAAAACGTTTGCACCTCTGCACTTTTTTGCAATTTTTTATTTTTATTTTTGGTCTATGAAGTCTTGGAATGAATTTTGGGAGAAATACCTCAAATCAAGGCTCAAGTCTTTTTTTCTGTGTGCGAGTTTTTCAATTTCTGTGGAAACTTTATGCTGTCTGGAATTGGCTAAAAATAACGTGTCAATCAACAGATAATTACTGGGACAGAATAATGTGTCCATGAACTATGACTGTGCCTTATGCTGATAAACTTAAGCAATCACTGAAGTGACTGAATTTAAGTGAGGAATCATTTGAAGCTTTCAGTGACCATTGAATTCAATGAGGGATGAAACTCCTAATGAATCAGTGGTATGGTATCATGCATTTTTAATATTTGGTGACTATAATTGATGTTTGAATGACATGATATCAATACCATGTTGAATTTCTGCCTCAGAAAGCTGTTTTTTATATAGCTTAATTGGGATACCTTTGAGCTATGATAGTTGAACTGGTTGCAACCAAGGACAACAATTTTTACTGTCGCAAGAGATCATTTTTATTCATGGCTGGATAGATGCTATGGGCAAATATATTAGTTAACTTAACTCGTCCAAAGTCTAAGTTGTTCACAGGCCCCGATTCCTCTTGAGTATTCAGGAACTGTCTCGGGTGTACAACCTATTGATAGGATAGTGTAACTGCATGCATAAATAAAGCAGCTCTTGCCTGCTGGTGTCTACTGTCTGTGCAGAGGGGAAGATTCGCACACAGAGTGGGGAGAGCTGGGAGGAGAGAGAAAGAAAACAAAGACACTTGAACTTAATACAGGAACTGAAATAATAACAAGAGCAACGGATGACAGAAAACTTGAAATAAAATGAAAAATAAAATAAAAGGAATATAGATTATTGACAGCTTAAGCTGATAGGCTAAACTGTTGGTCAACTGATGGCGAGATACTTACATGGACCGATAATCTGGAGAATTGCTGGTTGACTGGTGAAATGTGTCCAATAATAATGACCATGTTCGGAATGACACATTTGTTTACTACATAGACTACACCAGTACATACTGGGTTCTACACATTACACTGTATAGTAGTTCACAATGTAGCTGCCAGTATGTGTCAGTAGCCATGTCGCGCGGTACACAGACACATGACAACAAGTCTATCACAGTCACCTGAACCTCAGTGGTTTGAAACATTCAAAATGTTGCATTGTGGTAGCAGTAAACCACAAACACAGCTCCACTGCTTACTGTGAAATTTTGTCTGTGTAGCATGTTGTCCAGACATGTTTGGCGCACTGATAATTTTGATGTTGGTCACATATGGTACACTGCCTGCTAATTTTGTCCTGTAATGTGAATATAGGCCACTGGATGGCAGTATTTACCTTTTTTTTTTTATTCAGCTCAGACTGGAGCTATGTTTAGACATGTCCTGGACATGTCTATGTGGGTGGGGTCTGCAAAAGAGTATATAAGGAAAAGAATTGAGACAGTAAAGTAGTAGGAGAAATTGCAAGAAGAGGGATACGTGTGACCAGACCTGTCATTCTGATAAAGACCTGTGAAGTTTTCTTTTGTGGATTTTTGCCTGTGCCCCAGAGCATTTTTCCTTGCCCAGGACATCACCAGCAAACCTACAAGGACTGTAAATATTTCTGTTTTTTTTTTGTTTTCTAATCAATCTTGGTCATTTAGTTGTAGATAGTAGAGTAGTTATTTGTTATTGTCTTTGTTCATTAAATGTGGTTAAGTTTTTAAAACTGTGTCTGTCATCCCTTGCTGTTGCTGTTGCTGTAAATATAATAACAAATTGGGGCCATAACAAATTGGGGGCTCGTCCGGGATAGACCATTGTGAGAGTCATTAGTTGAAAATCTAACATTTCAAATTGTAAAATTGTTTTTTGAATTTTCCGATATAAATATATTGACAGATCAACAGCAATGGATGATTTCTTGGCATCACCAACCGTTGAGGTTTTGAAGTCTTTTAAAAAGACAGAACTGCTAGAAATTTGCAGACATTTAGAGCTGACAGAGGTAAAACCAGCCATGCGAAAAGCAAGACTGGCTCGAGAGATAGTTGAATATTACATTAATGAAAATGTGTTTGCACCCGGAGATCTGGAACAGTTTCCAGTGGAAAATCCTAATATAGAAATGGAACTTAAATTAAAACTGCTAGAGATTGAAAGAGAGGAAAAAGAGAAAGAAAGGGAGGAAAGACAAAAAGAAAGGGAGGAAAAAGAAAAACAAAGAGAATTTGAGTTAGAAAAATTAGCAAGAGAAGAGAAAAAAGAAAGAGAAAGAGAAAAGAGCAGAAAGAGAGAGACAGAGACAGAGAGATTTTGAATTAGAGAAATTCGATAGAGAAGAAAGACTCCAAATGGAGCAACTAAAAATTAAAATTCAAACTGAAAATAAATTCGGGCTAGCCAGGAGGTAAAATTGGTGCCTCCATTTTCGTAAAAGGATGTTGACAACTATTTCCAGTGTTTTGAAAAGGTAGCAAAGAGTTGCCAGTGGCCAAAGGAACACTGGCCTCTGATGTTGCAAACTGTCCTCAAGGGTAAAGCTCAACAAGCCTATTCGGCTTTGTCTGCAGATGATTCCTCTGATTATGAGGTTGTCAAAAAGGTTATTTTGAGAGCTTATGAGTTGGTTCCAGAGGCTTACCGACAGAAATTCAGAGGTCTGAAGAAATCTGAAAATCAGACTTATGTTGAATTTGCTAATGAGAAGCAGGTTTGCTTTGTACGCTGGTTTACTTCTATGGAGGTCAAGGATGATTTCAACTCACTAAAAGAGATGGTGTTAGTTGAAGAATTCAAGAACTGTGTTAAGGATGATATTAAGACCTACTTTAATGAGAAGCAAGCACTGAATTTGCAATCAGCTGCCAAATTTACAGATGAATATGTTCTCACACATAAGTCCAAATTTCAGTCTAGCAGTAACAATAGGTGGTCCCAATTTCAGAAAAAAGGGTTACGGTGATACCCAAGATTCCTCACCCAAAGACAAATCTGGTGATGGTGCTCAGAAATCCAGTAACAGGTCTGATCAAAGTGTGAAAGCTGACAGTGACAAAAGTGGTCTAGTTTGCAGTTATTGCAAGAAATCTGGTCATGTTACAACTAACTGTTGGTTCCTAAAAGCTTAGAAAGAAAAAGAAAAGGATGCCAAACCAAATGCCTTTGTGAAAACAAGGTTAGAAACCCCTGTAGTAGATAACCAATCTGCTAAATTGCCTGCTTCTTGTGGGGCTAAAAAGCCTGATACAGCTGACTTCGTGAGGGAGGAATTTCTTCCATTTGTGTCAGAGGGATTTGTGGCTCTGAATGAGCATACTACTCCTGTCCCCATATATATCCTAAGGGATACCGGAGCTTCTCAGTCACTTTTGTTGATGGACTCTTTGGAGTTACGTGATGAGACCGCTTCAGGGGATTTCATACTTGTACAGGGTATTGAAGGGAGGACTGTATCTGTACCCCTGCGCTCTATATTCTTGAAGTCAGATTTAGTTATAGGACAGGTAAAGGTGGGACTTATGTCAAGTCTACCTATAAAGGGTGTTTCTCTGTTGCTAGGTAATGACCTGGCTGGGGGCAAAGTAGTTCCCCCTGTACATCTTACTTCACAGCCGAGCACTGAAGATGGGGATGAGGACCCATCTCTGTATCCTTCTTGCGCAGTGACTCGTGCTATGGCCAAGAAGGCTAAAGAAGAAGATGTTGTGGTGCCGTCCAGCACATTGAATAGTCAGGATTCAGGTAGTTCGCCTCATGACTCTGATTGGCCTACTATGGTTTCTCCGTTTGAGGACTTATCGGATACTTTTATCAGTTCTCTATTCAGCCAGCCGGATGGGTCTGGTGATTCTGATGTGTCTGGAGACTTGTCTCTGTCCAGAAAGCGGTTGATTGAGGAGCAAACTAATGATCCTGAAATTTGTGCACTAAGGAGGAGAGCCCTTCCTGATAAAGAAATAGACGCAGTTCCAGTTGGGTATTATCTCAAGGATGGTGTGTTGATGCGGAAGTGGCGCCCTCCTGATATCCCTGCCAATGCAGATCGGGCAGTGGTCAGGCAAATTGTTGTTCCGAAGGTCTACAGGAATGAGATCTTAACAATGGCTCATAGTTTACCTTTAGGAGGTTATCTTGGTGTTAACAAGACTGTTGATAAGATCATGAAACACTTCTTTTGGCCTGGGCTTCAGAAAGACGTTTCCAACTTTTGCAAAACCTGTCACACTTGTCAAGTAGTTGGAAAACACCAGTTAGACCCACATGTAGCTCCATTGCAGCCTATCCCAGCATTTGGAGAGCCCTTCTCTAAGGTCATTGTTGATTGTGTTGGTCCATTACCCAAGACTAGATCTGGAAATCAGTACTTGTTGACAATCATGTGTGCATCTACCAGATTCCCTGAAGCCATACCTCTACGTAACATCAAGGCAACTGCAATCTCAAAGGCTTTGATAAAGTTCTTCACGTTGTTTGGCCTTCCCAGGGAAATTCAGTCAGACCAAGGTAGCAATTTCACTTCAGGGTTGTTTCAGCAGGTTGTGTATGAACTAGGTGCAAAGCAGATTCTTTCTAGTGCCTATCATCCAGAAAGTCAGGGTGCATTAGAGTGGTTTCATTCCACTCTCAAGACAATGATGAGGGCTTATTGTTATGACCATGAGAAAGACTGGGATGAAGGTGTTCATTTGCTGTTGTTTGCAGCTAGAGAAGCAGTGCAGGAGTCTACTGGATTCAGTCCATTTGAGCTAGTGTTTGGTCATGAAGTGAGAGGACCTTTGCTATTATTGAGTGAACAATGGCAAGAGGAAGAGCCGCACATCAGTCTGTTAGACTATGTTAGCAAGTTCAAGGAAAGATTGCGTGCAGCTTGTGACCTAGCCAAAGAGAACTTGAAATCAAGTCAGGGAAAAATGAAAACTTGGTATGATCATAAGGCTAGAAGCCGTGAGTTTAAACCAGAAGACAAGGTCCTTGTGTTGTTTCCCTTGCAGTCCATTCCATTGCAGGCTAGATTTCATGGTCCTTATGAAATTCTGACAAAACTCAATGATCTCAATTACATTGTGAAGACTCCAGATAGGAGAAAACCAAAACAATTGTGTCACATTAACATGCTGAAGCCTTATCATGACAGAAATGCTAGGGTTGCTGCTGTCACTTCAGATTCTCCTATGGTCAAAACATGTGAAGATGAGGGGGAGTTTCAAGATGATGAACCTAGAATTAAAGCTGAAGTTCTTTCATGTAAATTGTCAAATTCTGAAGTGTTGCAAAATCTTGATGTAAAACTCCATCACTTAGAACCCTCACAGAGAGATCAGTTTAAGAGGTTGATCAAGAAATATGAGGATCTGTTTCCTGATTTTCCAAAAAGAGTTTCTATAGCCTCTCATGATGTCGATGTTGGTGATGCCAAACCAATAAAACAGCATCCATACTGGATGAATCCTGAAAAGAGAAAGATTGCTGAGAAAGAGGTTGAGTACATGTTAGAACATGATATTATCAGACCCTCCAACTCAGATTGGAGTTCACCCTGTGTGCTAGTTCCAAAACCTGATGGAAGTACTAGATTCTGTACAGATTATCGCAAAGTCAATGCTGTAAGTAGAACTGATGTGTTTCCAATACCTAGGATTGATGATTGTATCGATAGAGTGGGGCAAGCAAAGTTTCTGACCAAGATTGATTTATTGAAGGGTTATTGGTGTGTGCCTTTAACTGAGAGGGCCAAGAGCATCTCCGCTTTTGCCACACCATCTGGGTTGTACCAGTGTGAAGTCCTACCCTTTGGCATGAAAAATGCCCCAGCCACGTTCCAAAGGATGATACAGTCTACAATCGCTGGATTGCCACACACGGGTGCGTACATCGATGACCTGATCACATGGAGTGACTCCTGGGAAGAACATCTAAAAGATGTAGAGACGTTGTTCCAGCACCTGACCCAGGCTAACCTGACTGTCAACCTGAGCAAGAGTGACTTTGGTTGTGCTACTGTCACCTATCTTGGCTACGTCATAGGCCAGGGTAAGGTGGCACCCATAAATGCTAAAGTCCCAGCCATCATGGACTTTCCAGTTCCTGACAACAAAAAAGCTTTGCGCCGCTTCCTTGGAATGATCGGGTACTACCGCAAGTTCTGCAAGAACTTTGCTGAGATTGCTCTCTGTCTAACTAACCAACTGAAGAAAGGCGTAAAGTTCACTTGGGATGATGCATGCCAGAGAGCCTTCAATCGCCTGAAGTCTCTGCTGTGTCACTTCCCCGTGCTCAAATCTCCTGACTTCAACAAACCGTTCTCCATCGCGGTCGATGCTAGCGACCAAGCTTGTGGATCTGTGCTCCTACAGAGAAGTGACTCTGATGACATTGAGCATCCCGTGGCATACATCTCCAGGAAGTTCAATCGCCACCAACGGAATTATTCCACAATAGAGAAGGAACTGTTGGCTCTGGTCCTTTCTTTACAACACTTTGAGGTTTATGTTTGTACAGGACAAAAGCCAATGATTGTGTACACTGACCACAATCCGTTAATGTTTTTGAGTAAGATGAAAAACAAGAATCGGAGATTGTTGAATTTGAGTTTGATTTTACAGGAGTTTGACTTGGAAATTAAGCATGTGAAGGGTACAGACAATGTAATTGCTGAGTGCTTATCCCGTGTTTGAATATGTATATATATATATCATGTGTTTATTTGAATATTGTAACATATGTATATATAGACAAGTGTTCACTTAACCATTTTGTATTGAAAAGAAAAATTTTGCCTTTATGAGTCAAAATTTTTCCCTTTTGGAATGGAGGTGTAATGTGAATATAGGCCACTGGATGGCAGTATTTACCTTTTTTTTTATTCAGCTCAGACTGGAGCTATGTTTAGACATGTCCTGGACATGTCTGGGGCAAGTCCCCGAAAATAAAAAAAACAGGTCTAAATGTGGGTGGGGTCTGCAAAAGAGTATATAAGGAAAGGAATTGAGACAGTAAAGTAGTAGGAGAAATTGCAAGAAGAAGGATACGTGTGACCAGACCTGTCATTTTGATCAAGACCTGTGAAGTTTTCTTTTGTGGATTTTTGCCTGTGCCCCAGAGCATTTTTCCTTGCCCAGGACATCACCAGCAAACCCACAAGGACTGTAAATATTTCTGTTTTTTTTTTTGTTTTCTAATCAATCTTGGTCATTTAGTTGTAGATAGTAGAGTAGTTATTTGTTATTGTCTTTGTTCATTAAATGTGGTTAAGTTTTTAAAACTGTGTCTGTCATCCCTTGCTGTTGCTGTTGCTGTAAATGTAATAACAAATTGGGGCCATAACAGTCCAAAATTAGAAATTAAGTAATAAGAATTACAGGATTCCAAACACAGCTAAAGGCAATGCAAACAATCTTAGAGAGGCTCCTGCTAAGGAAATGCTATTTGCAGTTGACAGCCTGTAGTCCATCCTGAGAGGCTGCAGTTAATTAAGTTATATGATACAAAATTAGATCAGAGAAACACAGTTGTGCTGGAGTATGTCAGTAGAGAAGAGCAAAATGGATATACTGTTTTTCCTTCTTTAAAAATGTTATTGTGGAATGGTAATCAAAATGGTCGAGGATATTCTACTAACTAACAGCTCAATGGGATCTCTAGCTGTTGAATGGAATGAAAACCTACAGGATGATAGACCTCTATGAACAGGTGTGGGAACCAATGCTATAAAGCAGTGGTCGTCAACCCTGGTCCTGGAGAGCCGCAGTGTCTGCTGGTTTCTGATGTTACTCAGCACTTAATTGATGAATTAATGTGCATCCATCCATCCATATTCTTCTGCTTATCCGGGGCCGGGTCGCGGGGGCAGCAGTCTAAGCAAGGCTGCCCAGACTTCCCTCTCCCTGGACTCTTTCTCCAGTTCTTCCGGGGGTATCCCGAGGCGTTCCCAGGCCAGCCGAGCGACATGGTCCCTCCGGCGTGTCCTGGGTCTTCCCCGGGGCCTCCTCCCGGTGAGCATGCCCGGAACACCCTCCCAAGAAGACATATAGGGGGCATCCGATGTAATGCCCGAGCCACCCCAACTGGCTCCTCTCGACGTGGAGGAGCAGCGGCTCTACTGTGAGCTCCTCCCGGGTAACAGAGCTCCTCACCCTATCTCTAAGGGAGCGCCCCGCCACCCTGCGGAGGAAACCCATTTCAGCCGCTCGTATCCAAGATCTCGCTCTTTTGCTCATGACCCAAAGTTCATGACCATAGGTGAGGGTAGGAAGGTAGATTGACTGGTAAATCGAGAGCTTTGCCTTTCGACTCAGCTCCTTCTTCACCACAACAGATCGGTACAATGACCGCATTACTTCTGCCACTGCACTGATCCCTCTGTCAATCTCACGCTCCACCCTCCCCTCACTCGTGAACAAGACCCCCAGATACTTAAATTCCTCCACTTGAGGCAGGAGCTCTCCTCCAACCCATAATTAATGTGCACTCTTTTTTTTTTTTTTAGCAAATTTTCTCCCAAACTTAAGTGCTTAAAGATCTTGAACCATTTTTACTAAAGGCGTAATCGTGGCCTTGTATGAAAGGTGACACTGATTGCTCTCAAACAGTCAGAACTGCTCTCAAATAGTCAGAATTGCGAAGAATGGTACAGACAGTGAGTACAACACAGGAAATATAATTTTTTGACTGCAGAAGAAGATTCCTGCCCCAGTGGCACTGTGACTATGTGTTATCAGATTAGAAAAATAATAGTCACAGCCAGAAGCCTAAAAAACAGCAGGTTCAAATGATATGATTCTGTAACCTAAAATGAATATTTTATGGATTTTTTTTTTTTTTGCTGGTTATGTTTGTGCGTGCTTCAATAAACAATGTGGGAGAGTCCAAATTTCCCTGCATGCCAAGTCTAGGCCATGTTTGCTTTTACAATAGTTTTGCAACTTCCTTCTTTCAGTTATTCATCCTCATATGGAGCTAAATTTTCACTGCAATATACTCTTTGAATTCCAAGCACTCAGTGTGATTGTATATGTGTTATGAAGTAGCTTTTCAAACTCCTTTGCTTCTTTGACAAAATACCCCCCTTGTTAAAAACCACTGAGACAATTCCTCAAAAATTAATCCCTTGGCTACCACATGAATCCGCCTTTTGGAAGTTTCCGACCACTGGCTGTCTTTGTAAACCAAAATAATTAGATTTTCCTGTTATATTGGAGAGAGGGCTGATTGGATAAAACACTTGCTCTGTTAGATCACCACATAATAGCCAGTGGGTGCGCTGAATTTCTTCTGAAGGGCTGTACAATCTACAACACAGCATCATGCATAATAAAGCTAACTATAGCGAATTTCACAAAGACGTGCACCTACTACTGATGTTATAGTTAATTTAGTGCTGTTTTTCCATGCTTGTTTGTTTTGCAGATTCAAAACTATCTTGGGGTTTTTTTTATCACTGGCCTGTTATCAAGGTAAGAAAATAAATTTCAGTGTACAACCCCAATTCTGAAATAGTTGGGACGAAGTGTAAATTGTGAATAAAATCAAAATGCAATGACATTCAGATCACGTGAGCCAATATGTTATTTACAAAAGAACATGGATAATATTTCAAATGTTGAAACTGAGATATTTTACATTTTTATCCACAAAATGAGCTTATTTCAAATTTTCTGGCTGCAACAGGTCTCAGAAAAGTTGTAACACAGGCATAAAAAAGGGCTGAGAGAGCCATTAATATAAAAGAAAATCAGCTGAAAGAACGTTTAGCAAGTAATTAAGTTAACTGGCATGAGGTGTGTAACATGATTGGCTATAAAAGGGATGTCTTAGAGAGGCTGAGTCTCTCAGAAATAAACATGGCCAGAGTCTCTCCAACCTGTGAAGGCTTGCGTAAAAAAATTGTGGAATACTTTAAAAACAATGTTCCTCAATGTCACATTGCAAAGGCTTTGAGGGTCTCATCATCGACAGTGCATAACATCATCAAAAGATTCAGAGAAACTGGAAAAATCTCTGTGCGTAAAGGACAAGGCCGAAGACCTTTATGGGATGCCCGTGATCTTTGAGCTCTCAAACGCCACTGCATCACTCAACGGTATGATTCTATCATTGACATTACTAAATGGGCCCAGGAATATTTCATGAAACCACTGTCTGTAAAAACAATACGCCTTGCCATCCACAGATGCCACCTAAAACTCTATCATGCAAAACGGAAGCTATTGTTGTGCATGATCCAGAAGCGCCACCGTGTTCAGTGGGCTAAGGCTCATTAAAAATGGACTGTAGCAAAGTGGCAAAGTGTCCAGTGGTCAGACGAGTCCAAATTTGATATTCTTGTTGGAAATCATGATTGCCGTGTCCTCCAAGCTAAAGAGGAGAAAGACGACCCCTCCTGTTGTCAGCATTAAGTTCAAACGCCAGCATCTCTGATGGTATCGGGATGCATTAATGGTGTAGGACACTTGGATGTTTTAAAAAGCACCATGAATGCTGAAAGGTATATAAAGGTTTTAGAGCAACATATGCTCCTCTCCGGATGACATCTATTCCAGGGAAGGCCTTGTGTATTTCAGCAGGATGATGCAAAACCACTTACTGCAGCTATTACAACAGCATGGCTTCGTAGTAGAAGAGTCCATGAGCTGAACTGGCCTGCCTGCAGTCCTGATCTTTCACCGATTGAGAACATTTGGTGCATAATTATATGAAAAGTCCGTCAAAGGAGACCCAAAACTCTCCAGCAGCTGGAAGCCTGGAAAAACAAGTGTGACATCAAATTCCAATGGCCAAACTCAAGAAACTTGTCTCCTCAAGGCCCAGACGCCTCCACTCTGTGTTAAAAAGAAGAGGGGATGCTCCACCATAGTAAACAGGCTCCAGCCCCAACTTTTTTGAGACATGTAGCAGCCATCAAATTTGAAATGAGCTTATTCTGAGGATAAAATTGTAATATTTCTCAGTTTCAACATTTGCTATGTGATCTCTGTTCTATTGTGAATAAAATATTGGCTGGTGTGATTTGAAAGTCATTGCATTTTGATTTTATTCACAATTTACACTTTGTTCCTACTATTTCTGAATTGGGGTTGTATCTTGACCAATCTTAACAATGTCTGACAATTTAACCCATGAGACAGCATAGTCAGGCTAAAGGTTGTCATGACACAATTTTAAATACTATTGAGACTATTATATTTGCATCATAAAATGGCTTATGCAGTTAGAATGCAGAGTCCTCAGACTTTCGAGCAATATATAGCTCTACAACATAGCACAATGTTTGATGATATTAAAATGCAATTATGCTTACCCTTGGGCCTATGCTCATTAAAGGGCTGAAAGACATAACAAACTTGTATCTGGTTGTGTATGTTGCTGTCAGAGTGTGTAGGCTGAGACTATGTGCCGAATTGAGCACATCACAGGGAGATAGCATTGACAGTTAACATATCCCCCCACCTCATCTGGACTGAGTAAATGGGTGTGCTGGAAACCCTTAATCAGGTTTAGTGGACCAGTAATGAGAACAAAGTAAACATTAGTTACTGTGTCCTACCTCCACAGATATAACCCAATCCACCATCTTCCCTTTATTTCTTTCCATCCCTTCCTTAATTTCTTGGTTGTAGCAGGTGGTATGGCCTCTACAAAACATCAGCTAGGCTGTGTGGGATTACCTTCAGTTATTGAAACAAGCAAGACAGCTAAGTCTTCAGAAGAACTCTGGGTAGTTCTCCAATATGCTTGGAGCAACCTACCAGCCAATTTTCAAATAAAACTGCGGGGCAGTGTACCTAAGATAATTGACGCAGTTGCTCACAACAACTGATGATTTGATCTCATTTTAGCAGGTTGCAGCGGTAAATGGCAACATTTAATTTTGTATTAGAAGCTTCTGTTCTTGACATATTTTTGAAGCGTGCCAATTGCTTCAACATTTACTGGACTGAAGTCAATGCCGTGACTGTTCATAAAATCAACACTTAGTATGAGTACAAAATTGCGTGGGTTCAAATAACAAAAGGATATTGAGATTTTGCAAGTGTGATCGACAAAATATTAACCAGATTTTTGCTATCTTTACCATCCCTCATTTTTTAAATAAACTTTCTATCCCAATGTCTCTCTCTCTCTCTCTCTCCCTCTCACTCTCAATCTAATTTCACAACTGTGCTTCAATGTTATAGAATTACACATAGTACATTTTGCCAAGGCTAATAAGAGATGTGTAAAAACACGTAGGAAGACAGTCATAACAATTCTGCAATTTCCAGCTAGAGCAGGGCTGCCCAACCCCGCCTCTGGAGATCCACCATCCAGCAGGTTTTCAATCTATTCAGCACAAAATACACCTCACTCAACAGCTAGAGCTGGGCTGCCTAACTATGTTCCTGGTGATCTACCATTCTGTCACTTTTCACTCCGACCCTAACAAAGCACTTTTCATTCAATAGCCATAGCAGGCTGGCAAGCCCTGTTACTGGTGATCTACCATCCAGTTGTTTGATACTCCAACAAAGCACACCTCATTCAACTGCTACAGCATGGTTGCCCAAACCTGTTCCTGGACATATACTGTTGTGTCAGTCTAGGGCCTCAGCTAGAATCAGGAAAAAATTAAATTTGAAATGAAAATCGAGAGGATGGTAGATCTCCATAAACTGTGCTGGTTACCATAATTTGAGGCATCCAGTTATTAAGGCTGAAATCCAGGAAAAAACCATATTTCACAAAACAGGATTGCCAGGTAAGCTAGATAAGTCCACAGTGAAACTTGGAACTGCACCTTTTTTATCCAGTCCAGTTCTAGATTTGGACGCGGTCCAGGTTTTACTGGATGCACATATCAGCATGTTTCAGCCTGGTCAAATAGCATCAGGGCTGGACAGTCCCACTAGTGACAATGTTCTTCCACGCGTGAATGGAGCCCACGCATGCTGGAGCGTCAGCCACAGGCAATGACGCATCCCAGAACCCCTACACCATGCAATAACAGGAAATGGGCCGATCCTGCTACCTAAATATAGCCCTGGGGGTGGATGACCGATCCCTTTAAGCTAACGAGGAGGAACAGCTAAAATTGAAACATCCCCATTTCCAAACACAAGCAACAACAGGTCCAGACATGGGTCTTCTGCTGCCACAGTTGTTCTTGCCGTTCATGTGCCATTATACAATTTAAAACTGGAAACTGGAAAAAATAACCCAGAATTGTTTAAATTGTTTAAATTATAAGTGGGTTTGAATCGCTGTGGCAATATTCTCTGTTTCTTGGAACATATTTCTTCAGAGATGGACCCTCTTAGGAACGGCCGATGGGAAAGCTGGATTTCCTAAGTGCCCGTAATTCCCAAGTGCTACTGACCAGTAAAGCAAAGTATTTTTGAAGCTCTTTAATCTCCTCTGAGTCCAGTAACAGTCTCTGCTGTGATTAACACATGAGGCATCTTATGGAAATGTGCCTTGAGGATGAGGTGCTTCTTTTAGATTTTTTTATCAATAAAGGTAGAAGCAGAAATTAACCTCCTTGATTGATTTTTAAGCATATTTTTTTGTTAAAAAAAAACATGATTAATGATTTAAAATTACAATTTGACGGAGGTGTATTCAGATGACAGAGACTGATCTGCAGCTGCTGTATAGGAGACCAAATCCTCCCAGAGTTTTTTTTAAACAAAAAAAAGTGTGATCTTTTATTAGGCATATGTCTTAAAGCAGGAAAAGCTTATCCCTTATGAGCTAACCAAGTTAAACTGGCCTGTCTCCAAAATCCAATTTTCCCTTTTTTCCAAAAAAAAGGAAGACTCATTTAATGATTTCTTCAACCAGAAAACTCCCGGGGTTGGCTAATGTTTCTATAAGGAACACGTAGAGAAACACAATTTCAGACAGTACATGTGCCACTCTACACAAAACCACCCACAACGCGAAGAAAGCATATGGATTAATTCTATGCTGCAGTGCTTTGGGGTGATATTGAGAAGACATTATTGACCAGAGTAAGTCCCCCCCCCCCACACACACCAAAAGAGAAGGCTCTAGGATGAGGGTGCTGGGGGGAAGGGCACAAATATTGTAATACTTGTAAACAGGAAATGGTGTCGGGGGGGGGGGGGGGGGTGGCAAAAGAGAGGGAGTGACAGAGATAAAAAGAGAAACAGTGTGTGAGATATTTGCTGTGTCTGTTCGTTGTTCCATCAGAAATGGTCTGTACTAAAGTAGTTATGTTGTCACTTTCAATCAAACCAATAAAAAAGTCTTAATTGGGAGAACATGAAAAGCACAAGAAAATTGCTGTGCCAAATCAAGAGCAGCGCTAATATATTTCCACTACTCAACTCTACATAACATTATCTGTAAAAAAAAAAAAAAAGACATTGAAATATGAAATGCACTAAAAAAAGGAAAAAAAAAGGAAATAATTTAGAAAATCTGAAAATTATTTAGAAAATCAGCTGTGCACCCTGAAGTCGCTCTTGGTTTCCTAATCAGGAGTGATTAGAGGGAGATTAATATTACATAATCAATTAAGTAATTAAAAGTAATTGAAAATTCCCCGGTTGGAGAATAAATAAAAAATCAATTCTGATGTTTTGCAAATGAACTACTCTGGTTTACCACCTCTCCTATTTCATCGATATAATTTTTAAATTCACAAATGTGATTTTGAATATGTTAGCGCATTGCTTTGGAGAATGAGGAAAGATGACTACGCCTGACGGCGTACCTGGAGAACAGTTCATTGTTCATTTTGCTATGAGTGAGTGTGTGTGTGTGTGTGTGTGGACTGGGGGGGGGTTACGGAGGGGGTGTAAAGAGAAGTCTTCGCCCCCATGCTGTGGAGAAACACCGGGACAGGAAGGGCTACATTTGACACCAGGCTGGTTGCCACGTCACCTTTTTGCTAATAGATTATTGATCAACTGTTCCCCTGAGGGGACGATCCTCAGCCCTTATCCCCTGTCTCTCTCCTTATAGAAAAATATATTTCCTAAAAATGTTAAAATATGAACAAATAAACATTCTCAGGTTGAGGTGGAAATTGAATGAATTTGTGTTACCTCATATTATGCTTATTTAGGCAATCCGTGTACCCAAAGTGACTTAAAGTTGATTAGACTTAGGAGGGGCTAATAACCCCTGGAACAATATCAGCTTAAGGGCCCAAACAGATCACTGATCAGTGTGTCTCCTTCGTTCCAGCCTGACAGCTCAAGCACAGGCTCCTAGAACAACCCATGTTTTTACCCTGTATGAAAATGGAATGCATCAGCACACTGAAATATATGAATATCAAGAAAGATCATGTGACTTCACTGTGAACAGTATGAGTACTGAGTTTCTACTGCCAGATATTCTGGTCAATAATTTATTTATTTGTCCCTATACAATATATACTGCCATATGATTTTTTTAATCATAATAATTTATTAAATTTTTTTCTTGAAGATTATTTTTTCAGAATTATCTCCTTTATTGGATAGTGCTCGGGTGGAGAAGGACAGGAAGGTTGAGGAGAGAAATGGGGAAGGCGATGGGCAAGTGACCCGAGCCGCAATCGAACCAGGGTCACCGCAGGAAGGACGCAGCCTTTATGGTGCTCGCGCTCAGGCTGATGTGCCACCGGGAGCCCATTAATAATTTATTTCTGAAAAACAAAAGACGTCACTGTAAAACTTAAGCGGTCCTGTATATACAAAAATCTGGACAATACAGTGCAGGTAATGCATTCCGAGTAATGAGATGTCTTCGGCCCATTTCATATTACAATGGCCTTGTCAGTACACAACTCCAAATTTCAATTACTTGAATTTAACAAAGCCTTTTCACTTTAATGAGCATTTCTGATTCATAATGAGCTCTAGAGTTTGTCCGGAAGGCTAAACTTCATCTGTAAACATAGGGCTATTTGTTTTTCTGGTAACTTGGACTTTTGAAAACTATAGTGGGGATTTTTTTCACGTGATTGCAGACCTGTGACCTAATTGGTGGATACAGAATGCTTGAGTCATGGGGGATATTTTACCCACCCAAAATGTCAGGCACACAAGCAATCAGCCAGCATGGCAGTGAGTCTCTCCATCAGTCCATTAGTTAGTCTGTCCAGTGGTTGGGGTTACTGTTAGTCAGTCAGTTAGTCAAGCAGTCATGATCCTGTGATCTGTAAACACCCTGAATGGTAGGTGGAGCATGAGGGCTGAGGTTGGGATAGATCTTAGGGATGTGCATTTGGGGTCCATGTAATGAGATGGTGACAGCAGAGTGAACACTGTGACATGGGGGTTGTCACCAGTTGCCACGGTGACAGAGGGCAATTTGAGCGACGTCTGATTTGCAGATGTAAATGAGAGAGAAAGGGAGTGAGAGAGAGAGAGAGAGAGAGGCCTTGCTTTTGCCACAGCGCACGCACACACACACACACACACACACACACACGCAGCTCCAGCTTTCTATGCCCCCCCGTGCCTTGTTTAACAGTGTCTCAGGCTGATGTCCGCTCCTATTGATCGCTCCCCTTTTCACTGATTGATTGCGCTCACTCACAATGTTGTTCCTTTTGTTTGGGGGGGGGGTTTGGTGGGTGGTTTTAAGTCACACTTAGCAGAAGAAAGCGACTCCTCCATTATAACGGAGATTAGAAGAAGCAGAGAAGAAGAGGCAGAGGAAGAGACACAAAGCCAGACTTCCTTTGTCTGATGGGGGTTAGAAAAAAATAACCACTGAAAATGGAACAGGGAAGATTTACACCACATCTGCTGTCACTGTCACAAACCTGAGAGAGAGACAGAGAGAGGAAGGGAGAGAAGGAATGAGAAAGAGGTATCACTCCCCCATTCTTATTTCTCAATTCACCAAAATAAAGAACTTGTTCGTGCAGTAACTGTAAATTTGTCTCCAGTCATTTGATGTTTATGTTAAACGTATGTCTTTTTTTTTTAAATTATACAATACAAAGAGTATTGTTTTTTCATGTCAATAAAACAAGGTGGATTGAATTCCATTACAGAGAAGGCACAAGACAGGGAAAGAGACAGAGAAAAAGAGAGAAAGAGAAAGCGAAAGAGAGAGAGAGATCAGAAGAGAAAGAGCAATCAGTTTCTCAGAGGAGAAGAAGAAGGCTCCCGGCAGTTAAATGCAGACACAGAGGATGAGCAGAAGTCAAAGCACCTCAACTCTGTGAACAAAGGATTATGGGTAAAAACCAAAAACACTGGCAGGGATCTGAACAAGTGAGTAAGCAATGTGGCGTTAATTAAGAATGATCGTTTGACACATACACTTATGCTTTTGACTGCAATTACCGGCTCATACACAGACACACACTGACAAATGCACACACTTCCTGGACAAAAAATGCTGAATGGCTTAACCTTATGAATAATAAAGGCTATTCTTACGCGGAACAGATGTCTTTTTCTGCTAACAAACCGACTCTGAAGACTGACAAATGGTGCAGAAGGACTGGCCGTCTGTGAGTGAAGGGGGGGGGGGTAGAGAGAGAGAGAGAGAGAGAGAGAGAGAGAGAGGAGCTTTTTGGAGAAAGAATGAACTGAAAGAAGAACAAGGACTCGATGACACATATGAATAGTTACACTCAGACAGTCACACGCGGAGCATCGGAGGTGCACACATACACACACAGTCACACGCATACGATGTCACACTCACATACACAAACTCATATATACACTCATTCACACTCATGTAGTGAGAGACACGCATACTTATACAAGTGTTCACACACACACACACACACACACACACACAAAGATGCACATTATCACATACAAGCACACAGACAGATACACATGATTACACACATATACAGAGACATGCACAGTCATATACGCACACACTCAGACACATACAGATGCACATAATCACAAACAAGTACGCAGATGGAAACAGATGATCACACACACACACACACACACACATGATCACACATATACACTCAGTAAAGATTTGGCAGGATGCCAATTTGCCACACAGACATGCACAGTCGCACACACACATGCACACACATACACTCAGTAAAGATGTGGCAGGTTGCCTCATCTCCCTTACACCTCATTGTCACAGTGCTCCATAAATTATTCACTGTCACTCAAATATTGATATGGAAATCACCATCCAGTGCTGTCACCGAGCCAACAGACAGCCAAGATTCCTCCTCTCTTCTCCCTTTCACTATCTCTCACACTGCCTCTCTGAAAGTATGCCTTTCCATCTTAATGTCTGTCTCACCTACAGTCAGCTCAAAACAGATAACCAAACACTGCAATACTGCTGCACAGTCTTCTATAACGTTGTGATGTTCCAGGGTGCAGAGTGGAAGGGGGGAGGGTGTGTGATTGGGGTTGTGTGTCATAAATTATTGCAGGCGACCAAATACTGATCTGACAGCAAGATTATAATAAAGGAGGCGTTCAGCAAACAGCAAGAATACCATGAGCATGTTATATAAAAAGAAATATGTAAGTGACTGATGGTTGGTTATGGTACCGCATTGAAATGAAATGTGTTTATGAGTTTATTGTTGATTAAAGATAAGGACAGATGTTCACATCGCGTAACGAAGACTCAAAGGGGATGTTTGGTTTTTGCCAAAAGAATCACCACATTAGCTTGACCTCTCTTTCTAGATCCCAAATCTGCGTTCCACCAGTACCCATGGAGGTTTTTGTGGTAGGGTGAACACAGATGCAGTCCAGTACCCCACGGATTGATTATCCCAAATGGAATTCCCTAAAAGGAGGCTCCACCCCCCTTACCTTAGTGCAGGCTCATTTTGGGATTGGGAATGAAGTCCTTGGTTTGTATTGATTGTATTGATTAGCTGAATGTTTTGTAAAAGCAGAATGGATCCTTGCTGCACAATAAACAGGCTTTTAGCAAGCGACAGCATCGATTGGCTTCTTTGAATTGTTTTTGTGTGCGCGTGTGTGTGCCCCCCACACAACAATCTTATGGTGACATCACAATCCGTACACAGATGTATGTATTTTTCACAAGCTGACACACATGAAATCTTGCTCTCTCTCTCTCTCTCTCTTTCGCACACACACACACACGCACGCATGCACACACACACACGCCACTGACCTGACAGGACACTGACTTCCTTTTGGCAGAGCACTTTGGTATTGTAAAAAACAAGGTCTAAATTTTCAGGAAGCACAAGATTCTTAAAACTTCTCAATGAGATTTAATTAATCCCAGACAAGTCCTCATGGCCAAAAAGATTAATCCCAGACCAGTCATGCCCAATGACACTCATCCCAGATCAGTCATGCCCAATGACACGCATCCCAGACCAGTCATGCCCAGTGACACTCATCTCAGACCAGTCATGCCCAGTGAGATTGATTTTCTAGTAGTCCCAGCCAATATGACATACTCCAGCCCATACCTCTTGAACAGAGCAGCTGTTTCACCTGTCTCCAGTCTGACCATAAGCAAGTTAGTGCATGAGGTCGACTTCTACTGAAGGCCTAAGGGTTCTGTGCTTTTCATGCTCCTACCCTTAATCCCAGAATTAGTCCTAACCTGTTGGCCATCTGACATTTTAGTTACATTTCCCTAAAAGCACATGAACGACAGTGATTGTGTCGCCCTTTATTAGGCATTTTACTGTGATCTAATGTATGAGTGAACCAGCGTTGGTGTATAAAGCTAATGGGTACGGTGCAAATAAAACCTAGGATGCACAGCTGCTTGATTGGACCGGAGCTGTCCACTCTAGCCGTCTTGCCTTGCTCTGGATTTAGGCCAAAACATGAACCAGCTCAATTCTCCGAGGATCGGCACGTGACAGATTCTACACACGCACAAAATTGTGCAAACAATTATAGTGAATACCTCTCAAGACAAAAGACACCTGCTGAGGTTTCTCCAGCTTTGCTAAATATGTGTGCATAATTTAGAGTGCCTGATGCATAACTTGAGTTTTGCTCTGGGTGATCTATGGAGGAGTCTTTACAGGTGGATATGCTGTGATCTGGGGTGTCAACTTGTTTGTTACCCAAATCACACCTTCCTCCCTGACCCCCCCACACCCTCCACAAACCAAACCAACCCCATGCTGCCTCTTCTATAGACAGGCCGGTGCACATGTACTGGTGATTCAATGGAATTCTGGGCAATTTATCTATAGAGGGGGCTGTCACTACGTGTATAATTCCAATATGTTCATCTCCGTCCATTCCCGGAGAGTGTAGAAATTTCTGTCTCTGTTTCGTCATAGGCTATATCCATATCCATGCATTACTTTTGCAATGTTTTCGCCCAGCATCCACACAACTCTGGCATGTTCAAATCCCTAAAATTAATATGTCTGAAATCGCTGCTGACCCCATTTTAGTTTGAAAACTCCAAGATTGCGCTTTAGTATGGATGGATATCGTTTTCATTCTAAGTGCCATTTTATCATGAAAATATGTTAGTTTGGATGTAACGATGCCCTCCAAGAACAGCAACAACAACAAAAAGTCCAAAAGACCCACCGGCTTCTTTTTCAGGAGAGTATCACAGTTTTCACACTTCTGATAGAAGGTTATGTAAAAGAACGAAAAATAATTCTAAAATGGAGTCCAGACAAAGAGAGTTTTTTTTTTGTTCAAAGTCACTGTGACAGATGTACTTCGCCGATGGATTTAACACCACACATTTTTCTAAATCTTTTTAGGGGAATGGCAACTGAGGTGATTCAAGGTCACATTTTATGCATTTTTTTCATCAGCAGTTTGTCATTTGTCAGCCTTTACAAGTCTATTTTTCGCTTATGAAAAGTATCAGAGGTTCAATTAAGGAGAGGAAAGTAATGAGAAGCCTCAGTCTCCTTCGAGTGTTTGCCTTTGAGGAGAACCACAGTCTGACTGTGTGAGTCTTATGCTGCTTTAAAAGGAGCTCCAACAGAAGCTTCTTCACAGTAATTTGATTTCTCTGTTATATAACTCATTTTTGAGGTATGTGCCCTGTCCTTATCGGAATAGGGAATCGATGTCTGTTATGCAAACAGCCACCTCCTAAGACAAAGAACCAGATCTCCCAGTCCTATCCGGGATCTGGGGAGGGGAGAGAGTTTTGTCTGACCTAATATGCCTTATGCCATCTGATCAACAACCAGCAACACTCTCAGATCTCAAATTTGTATGCGTGTGTTTGTGTGTGTGTGTGTGTGTGTGTGTGTGTTTACAGCAGTGTTTGTAGGTTTTGGGGCATGAGTGTGTGTGACTCTTCACTCTCTCTCTCTCTCTCTCTATCCATTGATTCAACAATCTATCCATTCATCCATCCATCCATACATCCACCCAGCTCTCTCGCTTACACTTGTATTGAATGTTCTCTCCTCACTCTCTCTCCTACCCTTCCTCTGTAATCCCTCATACCTCTCTCACTCTTTTTCTCCCACTATTTTCCTCTCATTCTGCCGTTCTGGCCCATTCTCCATTCCACACCTCATCCCCTACCCCATAAACATCTCCTCTGTCATCCATCTGTTTTATAAATCATTCTATCATGCATGCTCTCTCACCACCTATTTTTCTCTTTTCTTCTGTCCTACTTCCCCATCTCTACACCTTCAAACAATAACAACTGCACCTTTACTGCCCTCCTTTATAAATCATTCCATCATTCCCTCTCTCCTCATCTCCTCTGTTTATCTCCCTCGGCTGAATTTGATTTAGGAATGCTATACTGGCCTGACCATGCATAGGCCAAAGCAATCAAATAGACTTCTCCATTTCTTTATAGCTATCTTTTCTTCCTTTTCATCAGTAATTGAGTCATATGGAATGTTCTGTATATGTCTGCAATAATCCATTTGTTGGCTGATAGTCCATCATTTGCATAACATGCATATAATGATGACAAATACAGGTAGGTATTACTTTATATCTACGTATAAGTAAAGGTCCCCAACAAAGCAATGAGGAAGTGTGAATGAATGTAGCCCTATGGCTTTTCTGAAAACACACGCTTTCCTTGAGGAAATAAACAGAATTATACCTTTCCTTTTCATCATGAAATTTAATCAGGGTGTTCTGGAAGGAAAAATTAAGGAAGAAATGAATGAAAGTAAAAATGCAATGGAAGTAATCCGCTTTGGAGAGAAAACATTCAACACAACACCGTGAGAATTACAGAGAAAAGATGTTTTCATTGTAATTCAGACTCTGTTGTGTTTGTGAAGAAGAATGTTTATGCTACTCTCTCTCTATCTCTCTCTCTCTTCCCATTTCTCCATCACTCACCAATCTTTTCATTCTGATTCCGTTGCCTATATCATCACTATTGGGCCTAATGAGTGCATATAGGAGAGAAAGAGCATGTGTGATAGTGCGTGTATACTTTTGCAAAGTGTGTGTGTGTGTGTGTGTGTGTGTATGAGAGAGAGAGAGAGACAGAGAGAAAGAGAGTGAGAGAGGGAGTTTTATGTGACTGTGAGCCACACAGTGTCCCAGAAGATGTGTTAAGTGTGTGTGTGTGTGTGTGTGTGTGTTTGGGGGGGGGGGGGGGGTCAGGGGCCACAGTTAGGTGTTAAACCAAACAATGACAAACCCAAAATCCCCATCAGACTCTACCCCTGCACCTGGGGGAGAAATGTTCTTCCTCTCTCCGTGTCTCTGCAGCCCTCTCTAATGATAAACACTGTAAATAACATGTGGTTTACAAGTCATATTCTCAAGTTTGAACTGTGTTTACTCTTTGACAAACACAAACCGTGAAATCGCTCAGGGGAAAATATGATAATCATAATAACAACAAAGGCAAAACATCACTGCTTTCTCTTTTTTTGTCCATTTTTCATTCCTTGCCATTTAATCCCTCTCTTTCCACATCTTTCTCTTTCTCTCAGTCCTGATTTCTACTCTGCTAGCATTTTCTGCTCTCTTTTCTTCTTTTCCTTTCTCTTAGTCCTCCCATCTCTCTTCCCACATCTACCCCTTTCTCTCGCTCTTTCTCTTCAAACAGGGTATTGTTTTTATTGGAGACCTTAAACAGTAAGGGTACATTAATTAAAATTAGTTTTTGCAGTAATGAGCATGTTGTGTTCCGGGGTTCTGGCCTTTGGCCAGGACAGTATTGTTTATGGTTTTAACAGTTTCATGTTCCAGATTCCATAGTTCATAGCCATAGTTCATGTCACAGTTTTGACAGTTTCTTGCATCAGGATTTTGCATTTCATAGTTCATGTTTATTGTCCATGTTTTTACTTTTCCATGTTTTTGTTTTTGCCAGGTCTGCCAAGCCACTCCACCGCTTGTCTGCGTTCCGCCCCGTGCCTTCGTTGTTGCACATTTCAGAGCTCTGGGTTGGCTTTGGTATTTCCCCCTTCCTTCTGTGCTGTGCTGGATTCGGGGCTGTCTAAGCTTAATTGACAATTAACTGTTTTTAAGTTACTAGCATTTACTAACACTCACTGGGTGGTGTAATTCTTAGATAAGCACATTACTAATATTACTAATTTAGACAGGGAGTTTATTGTCATGATTCCTGCCTTGCTATTTTAAGATCTTGCTGTGCTTTTCTGTTCTAAACATTCATGCTGCTTTCAAACTGCATACTTAACTGGTACTTAAGCTGAGCACGCTCATTCTCTTAATGAGCAGGTCATGTCAACCTATCTCTGTCCATGTCTCATGATCTTGCCCTGCCTCTTGTTCTCCTTCTCCAGGTGTTGCCCCTCATGTCATGATTTCTTCCCCTTTATCTGGGTGCGGTGGAAGTTGGCTGGCAGACAGTGTCTCAAGTTTTGTTCCAAGTTCATGGTTGCAAGTTTCCAAGCCTTGTTCAAGTCCCTTGTCAAGTCTCATGCTTTTCATAATCATAGTTCTTGTCTTTTTGTATATAGTGTTTTGTTTTCCAAGTCTAGTTATTAATAGCCATAGTCTTGTTGTTTATTTTTGTTCTTGGATTCCTGCCTGGAGTTTCCAGTAGTTTTTTGTTCTTGCCGTTTTTTGCTCTTTAGTTCTTAGCTCTGTGAAGCACTCCTTAGTTTGTATTTTGCAACCCTTTGTTGTTTTTTTTGTTGGCCCTCGTGCCTGTTTTTTTGTTTCAATAAATTCCCTTTTCCCCTCCACCTCGCATTTGGTGTCTTCCTGATCTCGCATCAGAGCATTAACTATCAGTTAATTAACTGTTAACTAATACACAATGGCTGAATAAGCATACATAAAGGCTGAATAAGCATTTCAAAATGAAAATTAACCATTTAATAATGCTCTTTGTCTCTTGTCTCTGTTATTGTGAAGTTGAAAACATCCCTTTCTCATTCCTAAGTAACTCTTCAAACAATTGAAATATTCAATGATGCATAAATTAATACCGGTTATGTTCCAGACCAGGAATCCAGTGTGGAGGTACAGAACAATTCAATAGCCAGTTTATTGACAGATTATATGGTAATTTTGAAATGGAACCACAGAGGAAGAAGTGGGGTCGGAATCACAGAAAAGGACACCATTGTTCAGTACAGATGTTCAGGGGTTAAGAAGGACAGCAAGGCCCATAGGCCAATGGCCCATATCATGGGAAATCAATGGGCCATTTTCAAAATGTATGGGCCATTCCAAAAAATTCAATGCGCCAATAATTTTCATCAAAATAGACCTTTAATCAAAATGTATACTGCACATACACATACATACATTTTGCTTTGTATGTTTAACACTAAAAACATACTGATGTATACATTTGCTTTTGTTTATCATTACAATATTGCTGAAAACAAAAATAATTGATACTTAATACAAAAGACAAGTTTATGTACCCAAATACCCAAGAGGGAAATCGGCCGTTGCGATTTCAATCGTTCAGTGAAACTACTGTCTTTAGCATTAGTCTACTGATACACTGGCAAGTAGTTCTAAGTTGATGGTTTTTGACTGGTCACTACCATCTTATAGCGGCACTGGCTGCAGCTCTACATTGATGAATGTGAAAATTGTTTGACACTGAAGGAATCATGGCTAGAAAATGAACTTGGCATCAAAATGTAGATCAAAATGAGATCTTTCATATGCCATAACTTGATTTGATCATCAATCTATTCCACAAAGTGATACAACCCCCCGAAAGTTTCCTAACAAGCATTTTTTAAAAGTTTTTTCTGATGAATTACCAGAAAACTCATGACAAATCCATGATTCCATTACTTGTTTTTACTACATTATATCAGCCATTAAATTGGTGCAGTGGGGCCATTGAAACTTACACTGTTTTCATGATATTGATGCTTGAAGTTGGTTACAGAACAAATCTCGTTGAAGAAAACACTGATTCTGGCTTAAGATTGTGACACCTAGAAGGGGCATACAATTAATTTAATTGCAGTTTTTAATACTGCTCCAATTTCTCTAATGGATTTGGTTCGTCAGTCTGGCTGCAGTGACAAGCATCTGTAACCGCTCTCTTTCGGAGACAGATACCGGCGGGCTTCAACCCCAAGTTCACATTAAGGCAGTGGCTATTTTTAGGACGGTTGTTAACTTCAAGTTGCATTTGGACTGCTCGCGATGCACTAATAACCACAGTTCCAAATTACAAAGTAGCCCATAAATAATTCAGTTCGCATTACTATTGCAAACATATAACAACTCAATCTTAATGTTCACCGATCAAGCAGATAAAACGCGTTAATGCGCGGAAATAAAATTCAGTAGGTTTGCTGATTTACCGTTCTCAAGAGTAGCCTGTGCCATGTTCGTTTTGAACTGGGTAAGCAAAACTATGCTTGCAAATTCATTCCAGTTTTTTAGTTTGTCAGCTACAAAATGCTGCCAAGCTCCAGATTTTTTACTTAACATTATGTTTCAAGGCTTTAAAGTAGGCCTATGCTTATAACACAAATTGCCAAAATGCACATTTGCATGCATATTTAAGAAGGGTATAATGCAGATATGAGAGGAGGTGTTGCACATTAGTTTTACATATATATGGAAAAAATAATAATTAGGCCTGCTATAAAATGTTGCTTTTATTAGTTTATATGAATTGTGCACAACATCAATATTAGCTTAACTACCAAATATAATTTATTCAGAGTAATCACAGGCCGGGATGAGAATGAAGGACTGTCACGGCAATACCAACTGCATCGCAAATGTATTATTCTTGAGTTATTTGCAGTTGCTCGGCCAGTCCCGGTGACGTCAACCAGACAATCGAGCAGACCGCCGTGATGGTATTTCGAAATAAAAGATTAATTTGGATCAAACAAGCGAGCAGTAATCTGACCTGCTTTCTTTTGTCAGAAACCTGTACATGATTGAAAGTGAAGCTCAAACCTTTTTTCTGTCAACAACTGACAATTTGACAGTCTCTGACAAAGAAAAACAATTAAGAAATAATTTTCAAATACATACCCAATCAGTACTGCAACACTCAGTTCCAGGACAGTGTTATGTGATACTGCATACTGATACAAATCTGACATTATGCCAAAGGACTTTGTCACAAACTCATTCCGCTGAGGAAATACACTCCAGATCAGTCTTTCACCCGATGGGCATTTTCACAGCCTCGCAATGGCGATGGACCGCGCCAGGGCCTGGAATTAGAATTGATAGGTCGAGCATTAGAGTGCACTTGACCAACTGCGATCAGTGGAGATTTTTTCCTGAAGAATTTTGGTTCTGTATAATACAAAAAAAATCTAGATTTAATTGGCACAGGGGCGCATTCTAGGCCCACTGAGTGGCTTTATAATGCGCCATATTTTGATTTTATGCGCCATTTGCGCATGACGCGTGGCCTTCCCAAGCCTAGGATATTGTTGAGCAGTCAGTCACCAGCCAGTGGCTTCCGGGACGACAGCCAGGTGGAGAGCACACTTTGCCAGTGCCGAACTGTCCCTCAGGAGGATAAAGTAGCTTGGAGGGAACTTGGTTCCAATTTTGATCATGGTAGGAAGTATTAGAAGCTTGTTCCTGAACAAACAACACAGGAACAGACTTGTAAGGGTTAACAAGAACGCTGTCCCAATCCTGCACCCTGATAAGGCTTGGGAGCTCATTCCTATTAAACTAGACAGAAAAACTGACTTGAGGTAGATTTACTTGAACGCGGCCCCAACTGGACCTTGTGGGGGCTTGGCAGCTTGTTTGACTTCACAGAGTTAAGAAGAAAGCTTCTGGGCATTGCTGTCAAGTTTACATTATATTTAAAAAAGACAAAGAGTTTCTAACTATCCAGCAACTTACAACACAAAGCAGGGGATTTAAATACCCATCACTAAAACATTACAAAGTAACTGTGAAATGTGATATCACCAGGGAGGAGATTAGACGCAAGATTTAAACTAATTAAGGGAGAAATAGTTCTAATAATCATGCAAATAACTGAATTGGAAGAAAAATGAAAGATGATGCAATGGAATATGTACTTGTCTGACTTCAGATTAAGTTGGTTCCCCACGAGCCTTTGGATGACCAAGCGGACATGACGGGTATGATTCTCTAGTGTTTAAGAGAAAACCAATGTAATGCCTGGACAGACATAGACGAACTTGGAGACCATGACTCCGAAGACGTCATTTATGAGGTTCAGGAACACAGCCCGGATGTTAGCGAGCCCCAACAGCATCAACAAGTATTCATAGTAGTGTGCACCATGTGCACTACATGGTAAGGGTTGCATAAATTCAGCTTGGTAAAGAAGTGGTAGTCATGGATATTGTAGACTGTTGGGTCCAATGAAGGTAAAGGATAACAATTCTTTACTGTAATTGCATTTAGTAGTCAATTCAAGGATGTAGCATTCCATCTTTATTGGCGATGAAGAGGAAACAAGCGCCGTCTGGCAATGCGGAAACCCAAATAATTCTGAAAACCAAGGATTAATTTATATAATCCTCCATAGCTTGGGACTCTTGGTTGGTCAGGGAGTAAAGCCGACCCCTGGGGGGCAATGCTCAGAGTACAAAGTTTATGGCACAATCAAAGGATCTGTGAGGCAAAAGTGATGCTGCCCTGGCTTTGCTGAATGCCATCCGATGGTTGTGATTGATGGGAGGGAACTCCCTTCAGGTCTGGCAGCTCCTCCTGATGGTTGGAAGAAGGAGGTGCATTTGGGCTGGAGACTGCAGAAAGACAGGACTGTGAACAGGACAAACTCCCCTCCAATACTGATCCCAAAAGCCAGTCCACATGACAATTGGGATGTTCAAGCTAGGGTCTCCCAACATCACCTGGACATGCGGTAACAGCATAATGAGAAATGCTAACTCTTCCGTATGGTTCCCAGTGGTCTACATGGGCTCTGGTGAAGTCATATCAGTGACGTAGGGAAAGGCAATCCTTGCCAGACCCTGGGACTGGAGAAGGAGCTGGCAGAGGCACAGTAGGGACCCTCAAGTGGCAAATAAGACAAGGATGAATTAAGTTCCCATCAGCACAAGAGTTAACTAAAGCCCGGGAGGTAACTTGGTAGCCCTGCCAGGTAGGTGAACAGGAAGGAGAAGATGGCAATATGAGACAGCAGCACTCGAGAACACCACTGGGTCAAATTTCACTCGCTTGAACTGGGCATTCATCAATGGTATGGGTGCTACTTCTGCAATACAGCTGAGATCAAACTTAATTCAGAGCAGGCCATTTTTCAGGGTGCAGCTTATGAAGCCATGCTCAGTCAGCAAACCTTAGTACCAGAGGAGCATGGTGAAAATCTACTTGGGTTTGAGCATCCTGGGTTGCAGGCAGTTGAGGCATCTGTAACCTTGTCTACCAGTCCATCCATCACTCTTGCAGCTGAACATTCTTAATACTAAGTCAATGAGCTGGCCCAGATCTTGAGGAAGGACACAATTGGTCAACTTGTCCTGGATGTGCTTTGCCAAGTTGACATCGTATGACACCCAGGAGTTTCAGCACAAAGACACAGCCGGCACACAAAATTTGATGGAATAATCCATCACTGACTGGTTGTCAGGACGCAGCAGGAGCAGCATCCTGGCAGTGGAGTGGTGAGAGCAGGACCGGTAAAACACCTTCCTGATCTCCTCAGCAAAGGCAGTGAAAGAATACACTGCAGAATTTCCAGCCTTTCAGCGGGCAGCAGCCCGGTTCTAGGCATATTGAGAGAGATAAGAGATGACAAATGCTACCCTGGAGCTTCTGGTGGGGATGGACATGGGTTGAAGCTCAATGACTATTAAAGATTGGGTCAGGAACTTGTTGCAGGAGTTGGGATGACTATCATTTGAATCCAGAACCACAAGTTCAGTTCCCGGTTGTCAAGGAGCTTAGGCAGGATCTGCTGCAAGAGGTCAGTGGCTGCTTAAGTGGTGAAGGCAAAGGCCCGTATTCAGAAACAACACTCACACTAATTGAGTGCGAGTGAGTACTAAAACTTACTGTCATGTTATACTAAATGAGTCAGCGGTTGTCCTAATACTCATTTGCTTTCAGAGAGCTCACTCACAGTGAAAATACCGTCTCTTTCTGAGTGAAGGTTGAGTGCAGGGAACACCTCCCTTGAGTCGCACTAACTTGCGCCGGTATTTCGTTGTCATGGCTTTCAGGTGGTTACAAACATTGGAAACTCTGAATCATTTACTGCCACGTGCTCGACACAATCGCAACTACGCAAATTTTAACTATAATGATGATAACGATGCCGGTAACTTACTAACTGACCACCTGGTTTCAGTGTTTATGAACAGCACTGCGGTGAACTCAAGGTTAGCATTTGTGTACCCACCAGTAGCTACTGGTGAACTGGCAATAGGGGAAGCTTAAAACCATCCCTTAAAAATAATGATTGGACATGACCTGTTTTCAACTCATTTAAATTACCATTGCAGAAACTCCAAAAACTCTCTTTCTAGCGCTTCATCATGGGTTGGAAAATTCTGCGCTCAGCGGCTCGTGGGGCGCGTGTGGATTGCTCTGCAAGGCTCATGTAGCTGTAAGTCACGAGACTCCATTCTTTTCTACATTCTTAATAGCTAAATGTAGAAGGAAATGTCCGGCACGTTTCGCAGCTTGTTGCTTAGTGAGCCTCACGCGCTGTCCAGCACCTTTCACGAACCACTCGACCACAGAATTTATGAAGACATGCTATTTACGTCGTCATTTCTGTGGGATAGAAACGCCTCAATTTTGTGAAGCAATGTATAACAACGCTATTAAAATAAATTTGATTGTCGTTTCACCAATTTGTCTGGGAAACTTTCTAATCTGGAAAAGTAAACCACGACAGGTTTAGGTCATTCAGCTCTGAAGGGTGAAGATTGAGCGTCTCTTTGCAGCAGTCGACGTCCCGCCTGTAGTACCCAGTTCCGACTACTGTAAGTTATGCTCGAGTGGCGTTTATGAATGGCATTTGGCGAGGAGTGGGACCGCTCACTCGGTTAGTGGTAGGTTGATATCTTTCTCACTCTCCAGTTCCATTTCAATCGTGCTCACTATATGGTGAGCGGAGGGTGAGGGTGAGTGTCGTTTCTGAATACGGGCCAAAGTCTGGTAATATGTCACCTACAGCCTCAAGTTGACTGAAGAAGACACTGATGCTTTTGTGTGGCTGGCGAAAGAAGCATACCGGCCAAGAGGCAGCCCCTGGTACCTCAAAGTGTCAACCGAGCTGAACATTTTTGCTGATTCCATGCCAGTGACTAGATAGTGCGTTGGCAGAGTAAAATCCAGCAGGAAGTTTATTGACAGCTAATACACTAATTTGGGGATGGAACCTCAGAGAAAGAGGTGGGGACAGAACCCCAGATAAGGATAGCACAGTTCAGTACAGATGTAAGTGAAGCCAGGGCAAATGCTAGAAATTCTGGGCCTCCTGACAGAATATCAGTGTGGGCCCCTACTCCTAAGTTTTCATGGCCATTTTTCACAACTATTTATCATGACTTTATTCTTTATTTTTCTGTTTCCCAATGTTCTTGGCAGTGCCTGATGCAATACACCCAATTCCTGTCATGGTTTGTGAGGTGTGCGTGTGGTTTGGACTTTTCTTTGCGGCTCTCGTCCCAGGACAATATCAAATTCCTTGGCTATCGGATTCTTTACCCAGCTGGCTGCTTGAGCTGGGGCAGTGCCTTTCCGGACTCTATATACATAGGAAGTCCGGCAAGCCTCCTTTGCCAGGTTGTTTTTAGCTTCGCACTATAGCTGAAGATATCTGTAGTCAGGTTTTGTATGACTTTCTATCCTCTGATTTTAGGAGTTTCCTCTCCCTTTTTGCTATCTTGCTTTGCTTCCATGTTTCGTGCTATTATACGTTCTTTGGAAGCGCAAGTGTTTCCATTTTATCTGTATTATTCTCTATGTTTGTACTGTCTCCGTCCATGCTTAAAAACGCACTGGCTACATTGGAGCCTTGAGTTTCCCTGGATTTGTTGGTTCGCACTGAGGTGCCAATTGAGAATCGCATCTGCAAACCTAACGGGGAGAAACGTACTGCATTGACTGTCACTGGCAATGGGGCTAATGCTCCTCGCAACAGTCAAACAGATCCCATTTTGCCCAAGGAGATTTCCACTCCTGGCGAGCCTATGCAGGTTGATGGCTCATATGAGAGCCAGGCTTGTAAACCCGTTCGCAGAGACATAATCTGCTATAATTGTAACAAACCGGGACATATCCGTCCCATCTGTCCTGAGCTTCAGGGAAACTGGAAGTCCCTCAAGCGGTATGTGGGGCGCTAGAGGGACAGACCCAATTTCCCTTCCGAACTTTAATTCTTGTAGAATTGACTGTGAGGAGACAGAGAATGTTTATCAAAGCTTTTGTAGACTCTGGCACGGTGGACTGTTTTATGGATGCAGAGTAGGCTAAAAGACATTTCATTCCCATTCTTTTTCATTCACGCACTGTAAGATCTTTGAACGGTTGCCCCTTGGGACTGGATTTATAACCGAAGTCTCTGAATCATTGACTATGTTCATTTCTTCTGGTGGTCATTCTGAGGAGGTCCGGTTTTTTATTGTCAGTTCTCCTGTTTTCCCTATCGATTTAGGACACTCTTGGCTATGGGATCATAGGCCTCACAGCATTTGGGGGAGTCAGAATAACCCGATCGTCCAGTGGGGCACTGATTGTATGTCCCACTGTAGGGAGAGTTTAACGTGTCATCCCGGGCATCTACCTATGGGGGGGCTGGCACCTGGAGTGATTCTGGGGAGAGGAGGATTGCTATTTGGAAGATTTCTCTGGCTCGGAATCAGAAAAAGAGATGGCAGGTTTTGAACAGGGGGAGAATTTTGGGGCTGCTCTGAACTTTTGTCTGCCTCCTAATGTTCTAAGCGATTATGCTCATCTCACGGTTTTTAGGAAGCAACGGGCCTCGACTTTACCTCTTCATCACAAGTACGATTGCGAGATCAATATCCACTCAGGGACCACTCTCCCCAGGGGTTCATTATACTCGCTGTCAGGGCCTGAGCGAAGGGCCATGCGAGAATATATTCAGGAGGCTCTAACTAATGGATTTATTTAGCCCTCCACGTTTCCTGCCAGAGCGGGGTTCTTTTTTGTGGGCGAAAAAAGATGGGGTGGGTGCCATTTTGTACCAGCACCCCCTTCGGGACAAAAAGTTGCACCCATGCGCCTACTTCTCCTGGTCATTGTCGGTGGCTGAACGGAATTACAGCATTGGTGACCGGGAGTTGTTGGCTGTCAAGTTGGCGTTAGAAGTGTGGCACCATTGGTTGGAGGGAGCTGAAAATCCGTTTGTGGTTTGGACGGATCATAAAAATCTCCAAAACATCCAACAGACAAAACAACGTAATTCTCGGCAGGCGCAGTGGTCGTTGTTTTTCAACTGCTTTAACCTTACGTTAACCTATCACCCCGGTTCTAAAAACATCAAGCTTGACGCTTTGTCACGGATTCATGACCGCTCTGGTCGCAACTCCATTCTTGAGCCAGTTATCCCAGCAGCTCAGATTGTGGCTCCCATTCAGTAGGACATTGAGTCTGTTGTGCAGGAAGCGTTGAGAACTGATCCCAATCCTGGTGGAGAGCCGCCTGGTTGTTTATTTGTTTCTTAGGCTGTACGGTCCCAAGTTCTCCAGTGAGGTCACTCTTTCCATCTGTTGGGTCCCCTGGGGGTTCATTGGACTAAGCAGTTCTTGGCCCGACGGTTTTGGTGGCCAGCATGATTGAGGACATCCAGGAGTTTGTAGCAGTGTGCTGCGTCTGCGCTAGGAACAAGACTTCCCACCCCCACCTCCAGCAACCACCCCCAGCCCCCCCCCCACCCCCCCGGGTCTGCTGCGGCCGTTACCCTAACTTAAGCACCCGTGGAGCTATATCGCTCTTGATTTTGTTACAGGGCTGACTGTTTCTGAAGGTAACATGGTCATCTTGGTCGTGGTTGATCGTTTTTCTAAGGCCGTCCACTTTATCACGCTGCCCAAGCTGCCTTTGGCGCGAGAGAAGGCCCTTTTTGTTATGGATCATGTTTTCCGGCTGCTTAGTCTCCCTCAAGATGTGGTTTATGACCAGGGCCCTCAATTTATGGCTAAATTCTGGCATGCATTTTGCAACCAGTTTGGGGCCACTGTGAGCCTTTCCTCTGGTTTTCACCCAGAGACTAACGGGCAGACAGAGCGAACCAACCAGTCATTGGAGCATACTATTCGATGTTTAGCGCCTGACAACCCATCTTCGTGGAGTTGATTTTTAGTTCTTTTATTGACACTCATTCACCACCAAAACATCTTCAGACTACTGGTGGTGACGGTCTACTGCTGGGTCAGACTCAGATGACGCAGCTACCGCTGATTCTGGAGTAGCAGAGCATAAAAGTTGAATTATTCCATTTAATTTTACTTTTGTAAACATTTAAAGTTATGTTTTATGGAACAACTGATGAAGAACTAACCGACCTAGTCATGGAATAAATAAAATCTAAATGGGCTTCTCAGTGACCGAGGCCCTCAATTTACGGCCAAATTCTGGCGTGCGTTCTGCAACCAGTTGGGGTCCACCGAGAGCCTTTCCTGTGGTTTTCACCCAGAGACTACCAGTCAGACAGAGCGAACTAACCAGTTGTTGGGGAATACTCTTTGATGTTTAGAGGCTGACAACCCATCTTCGTGGAGTCGGTTTTTAGCATGGGCTGAATATTCCCACAATTCACTGGGTAACTCCTCCACAGGCCTTTCCCCGTTTGAGGCTCAGTTGGGTTTCCTGAGGCTGACAGGGATTCAGAGGTTCCTTCGGTCAATCACTTTGTTCGGCGTTGTCAGTCAGATTGGGCGAGGGTCCGTTCCTCTTTGTTGCGCTCTGGACGGAAACAAAAGACCGCCGCAGATAGAAGGCGCCGTTTGGCCCTATCTTATTGGGTTGGCCAAAAGGTCTGGCTTTACATGCGGGACCCTGCCCTTGAGAGTACAGTCATGGAAGTTGGCTTGCCGTTTCATTGGTCCTTTTTTTGTGAAGGATCAATCCCGTCACAGTGCGGTTGAAGCTCTGTAGATCCTTACGGATCCACCCCCCTTTTCATGTCTCCAGGCTCAAACCTGTTAGCACTTGCGTCCTGGCTCCAGCTGACAAACTACCGCTGCGGATGATTGAAGGGGGGCCTGTTTACACCACCAAAATATCTTGGTGGACCCTGGTGGTGAGGGTCTACTGCTGGGTCAGACTCAGATGAAGTGGCTACAGCTGATTCTGGAGTAGCAGAGCATAAAGATTTAATTATTCCATTTAACTTTACTTTTTTAAACTTTTAAGGTTATGTTTTATGGAACAATTGATGAAGAACTAACCAACCTAGTCTTGGAATAAACAAAATCTAAATGGCCTTCTCAGTGCCATAGCTCTAATCACTCAGCTTCACTTTGCTATTATTACGAGGGCAAGCTGCATAAAATTACCCCATGTTAAGATGACTTATGTCAACAGGGCAAAGTAGCAGTTTAGTGTCATGGTTTGTGAGGTGTGCGAGTGTTTTGGACTTTTCTTTGTGGCTCTTTTCCCGGTACGATATCAAATTCCTTCTCAATCGGATTTTTTACCCAGCTGGCCAATTGAACTGGGGCGGCGCTTCCCCTGACTCTATATAAGCCAGAAGTCCGCCACGCTTCCTTTGATAGAGTGTCTGTTTATAGCTAAGCACTATAGCCAAAGATATCTGTAGTCAGAATTTGTGTGACTTTCTATCTTCTCATTATTTGACTTCCTTCCTCTTTAGGGATTTTTCCTTTTCTACTTTTTTCCCCTCTGGTCTTTTTGTCGCACTATTTTGATGCTTTGTTTTTCTCGGCTGCCGAGATTCTTCTCCCTTTTATCTCTCTCGCGTTGCTTCCGTGTTTTGGACTATTATAAGTCTTTTGGAAGCGCGAGTACTTTCCGATGGTCTTTATAATTCTCTGTCTTTGTATTGTGTTTGTGCTGCTCATTTCTCTCTGGCCGCTGCACTTGGCCTCTCTATTTTGCCAGCCATTACATTTAGCTTTAGTAAACACTCATGTAAGAAGGTAAAAGTAATGTCAGCCTTGTCAAGCAATTATTTAAGTTTCACCTAAGGTTTCCACACGGACTGCAAATAGCTTGCTAGCCTAACCTAGCCTGTACTTCACTTACAGCTAGAGAGAACTAAGTATGCAGTTACCAGTCAAAATAAGGATGGGGAACATGTCCTGCTGCTACTGAATTTTTTGACAGCATATTATAATGGCTGGCGAATGATAACCTTACCGATCTTTTTGGTGGATGATATAGTTAATAACTGAGTAATGTTCTTCTTGTCCGGTGATTATTTACACAGCTGACCGCATGTTACATTAACGTAATGTTAGCAGCTGAATAACCAGCCTGAACAGCAAACAGAGTAAGCTAGTTTAATACCCTCTCCTTTCTTTGAAAAGAACCTTGTAATGTTCTGAGCCCCTGCTTTGCTCCTGCTGTCCTCTCTCTTTATTCTTTTCTAGTGTCCAGATTTGTGTGTGTGTGTGTGTTTTATTTTTTATTTTTGGACATCATATTCTTAAGGTCTATACCTGCTATTTGCTGCCAAAATTCATGAAACTCGCGAGCAAAAAACGCACAGACAATTTTCCAAGAGGAACACGAACCATGGACCGAACCATTTTTTTAAAAGAAGGGGGTTATTAAAATGTATTTCACCAATATTGCATGCCTTTGTGGCTTTGTTTTAACTGATGCATTAGTTTGAATATTAGATCTATGCATAATAATTTAGTCATGGCGGTTACTGTGGGTTTTGTCGGCTCTTGATAGATTATGGGCCCTTAGAATTGCCGTTACCTTTCCCTCCTATATGACGGCGCTGAGTGAAGCTGAGCTGTTAATGGCCAGCCAGTGGCTTCTGGGATAAAAGCCAGGTGGAGAGAACACTTCGTCTGTGCTATACTGTCCCACAAGATGATGGAGCGGCTTAAGGGGAACTTATTTCTAGTTCTGATAACACAGTAGAAAAGTTAGGAGCTTGTTCCTAATAAAATGGAGAGAGGAACAGACTTGGAAGGGTTGACAAGAGGACGGTCCCAATCCTAGACCCTGAGTAAGCTTGGAAGCTTGATGGAGTGATCGACTGCATATAACGATGGACAACGCCTCTCCACTTTGTAATGCTATGTAATAATGGAGCCATAATATCCTTCATACGACCGTTGCCATCTGGGGTTGAGCAGTGATGTCAAGGTCCCGCCCATACACCCACCCTACTCAATCGCAAGCACATCCCGGAACTTCATTTATTGGCAGGATGCTTCAATGTGAAACCTGAGACCGGACTAATATACTCTATAGCAGGGGTCAACGACCCTGCTCCAGGAGAGCCACCATCCTGTAGGTTTCTGCTCTACCTCCTATTCAGCACACCTGATTCAAGTAATTAGCTACTTAATTGCCCAGCCTGTGATCTTGTTAAGTAGCTAATTACTTGAATCAGGTGTGCAGAATAGGAGGTAGAGCTGAAACCTACAGGATGGTAGCTCTCCAGGAACAGGTGACCCCTGCTCTATATTGTCTCATTAAGAAACATTACCTTACATTCAATGTATTGTGAAAGGGTTTGCTAGCTTGTATCTTTTCCAAATAGAGTTGAACGAGGCTAAATATGTTTGCTGCTTTCATAAGCAAGAAATTGTTTGACTCCAGTGCATCTTCGGTGTTCCTGCCAGCCTCGACAATGTCATAGCCTTCAACTTATTTCTAATAATTTGGCCACAGTTATTGTAGCCCTAGGGAATTGTTTTGGCAAAATCACTGGTCACTTCAAAGGTCAAGGTCATGACAACTGGCCACACCCTTCAAAATGCTTGTTAACATGATCGCTTCAAAAGTATTTTTGATAGAAAAATGTAAATGTTGGGCCATTGGGGCAGTGCTTAACCCCAGTGCATGAAGCAACTAGGAGTGTTACTACCACCCCCTGGATGGGATGCCAGTCCATCGCAGGTACTCTCCCAGCTCTTAGTCAAGTTTCCCTGACTATTTGCTGGTGCCCATATACAAAACCCAAAACCAGTGAAGTTGGCACGTTGTGTAAATCGTTAATAAAAACAGAATGCAATGATTTGCAAATCCTTTTCAACCTATATTCAGTTGAATACACTGCAAAGACAAGTTACTTAATGTTCGAACGGTAAACTTTGTAATTTTTTGCAAATATTAGCTCATTTGGAATTTGATGCCTGCAACGTGTTTCAAAAAAGCTGGCACAAGTGGCAAAAAAGACTGAGAGAGTTGAGGAATGCTCATCAAACACTTATTTGGAACATCCAACAGGTGAACGGGCTAATTGGGAACAGGTGGGTGCCATGATTGGGTATAAAAGCAGCTTCCCTGAAATGCTCAGTCATTCACAAACAAGGATGGGGCGAGGGTCACCACTTAGTGAACAAATGCGTGAGCTGATTGTCGAACAGTTCATCATCTACGGTCCGTAATATCGTCAAAAGGTTCAGAGAATCTGGAGAAATCACTGCACGTAAGCGACAAGGCCGAAAACCAACATTGAATGCAACAGTGACCTTCGATCCCTCAGGCGGTACTGCATCAAAAACCGACATCAGTGTGGAAAGGACATCACCACATGGGCTCAGGAACACTTCAGAAAACCACAGTCAGTAACTACAGTTCCTCGCTACATCTGCAAGTGCAAGTTAAAACTCTACAATGCAAAGCGAAAGCCATTTATCAACAGCACCTAGAAACGCCGCCGGCTTCGCTGGGCCCGAGCTCATCTAAGATGGACTGATGCAAAGTGGAAATGTGTTCTGTGATCTGACGAGTCCACATTTCAAATTGTTTTTGGAAACTGTGGACGTCGCCTCCTCCGGACCAAAGAGGAAAAGAACCATCCGAACTATCATAGGCGCAAAGTTCAAAAGCCAGCATCTGTGATGGTATGGGGGTGTATTAGTGCCCAAGACATGGGCAACTAACACATATGTGAAGGCACCATTAATGCTGAAAGGTACATACAGGTTTTGGAGCAACATATGTTGCCATCCAAGCAACATCTTTTTCATGGACGCCCCTGCTTATTTCAGCAAAACAATGCCAAGCCACATTCTGCACGTGTTACAACAGCATGGCTCCGTAGTAAAAGAATGCAAGTACTAGACTGTCCTGCCTGTAGTCCAGACCTGTGTCCCATTGAAAATGTGTGGCGCATTATGAAGCGTAAAATACGACAACGGAGACCCCGGACTGTTGAACAACTTAAGCTGTACATCAAGCAAGAATGGGAGAGTTCCACCTGAAAAGCTTCAAAAATTGGTCTCCTCAGTTCCCAAACGTTTACTGAGTGTCGTTAAAAGGAAAGGTGATTTAACACAGTGGTAAAAAGGCCCCTGTGCCAACTTTTTTGCAATGTGTTGCTGCCTTTAAATTCCAAGTTTATGATTATTTGCAAAAAAAAAAAAAAGTTTCTCAGTTTGAACATTAAACGTCTTGTCTTTGGTGTGTATTCAATTGAATATAAGTTGAAAAGGATTTGCAAATCATTGTATACTGTTTTTATCTACGATTTACATAAGGAGCCAACTTCACTGGTTTTGGGTTTTGTATAAACCTGGGTGGAGTGAGGTGTGGAGTGTGAGAGTGAAGTGTTTTGGTCACTTCACTTACGATCCCAAGTCAAGCCTACTTGACCACTGCACAATCGCATCTCCCTCAACTTCTGTTGACTTTTCGGCAAATTCTATGCAAGGTCAAGGTCACAACGAGGTCATGACATCTGAATGTCATCTGGTCATGATGCTCCTCAAAAGGCTTGTTAACAATATAATTTCAAAAGCATTTATGAAAGAAACCTGTAACTTGGTATATAGCAAATGTTTAGCAAGGTAAATCTTCTATCAACTTTGGGTGTCATTCCACTTCAGGTCAAGGTCACAGCAAAATGTCATAGCTGTTGAGGCATCTATAACTTTCTTGTTATCTTGAACCCATTTAGAACTTTACTCACAGTTTTTACACTGCTGGGAAATTGTTTTGGCATAATCACAGGTCACTTCAAATGTCAAGGTCATAAAATCTGGCCATGCCGTTCAAAATACTTCTTAACACAATAACTTCAAATTTTATTACACCAAGCTGTAACTTGGTATATAGCAACTATTGGACAGGACTCAGCTTCTATCAAGTTTTGGGCAAGTTCTGTTCATGGTCAAGGTCATAGTAAGGTCATGGTCATGGATGTACTCATATGAAACTTCTTGTTGACACAATATTTATATGTTTCTTCTCTCGCCACGTCTCTTTTTCCTGCCCATATTTCGCTGGAAAACCCAATTTCACTCAAAAAAAAAAACAAAATTGGCTATCACAAAAAAATCTACCACGCAAAATGGCTGATACTGATGTCACATGACACAATGGAAATGGAAAGCCTGCATGTAGAGTCCTCCGAGAGCCCATGCAAAACCTTTTATAATTAATCAAAAATTATTGTTACATTAGAAATAACAATTGTTGCAGACTCGGACAAAGAGCGGACATCCAAGCGTGCATGAGTTTAAAATGATTCTTTTAATTCGGCCTCTTTACACTGGAATTACAGAAACACAAGCACATTAGAGCAACGTAGCTGCATGCTACAAGCTACGGATACTGAATGACTCAGGTTTTCCTTTGTTTCACCCAAACTCAAATTCGTAAATAAAACATATAACTTCCGTATATAAACTTTGTAAGTATATGCTGACAAGATCCCGCACACTCACGCAACTTTAACACTAGCAGGGAATATGTGGTTATGTTTACCTTATTTCCTCAATAGTGCATCACTATGCGAAAGACGGCACATTTTCACGTTCACTCGCAAAACTAAAATTTGCATCTCGCTTTTGTGTTACTAACAGTCTACTGCTCACGCAAACTCATTACACATCAGTGTAGTTTTTATACATATCTTTTTCACTTTCACTCACCTGGAAATACAGAAACACAAGTACATTAGAGCAACGTAGCTGCATGCTACAAGCTACGGACACTGAATGACACAGGTTTTCCTTTGTTTCACCCAAAGGATCCTGCTTAGCATTACTTCATATAATCACAAATTACCTACTCAGCATCAAAGTTGCCATCGCCCGTACATATACATACATTTAGGAATCAACAAAATAATAAAGCACAACAGTCAAAAAATAATACATGCAGTGGGGGGCATCTAGTATCCATCAATATGCCCAACATTAATATGGGTCCCACACAATACAGCAAGTATTTGGGGAAAAATTTACCACGCCAAACCATTGATCTTATTGTACACAGCACCTTGTTTTAGTCGTGATAAGTAACATCAGTGACAGCCATTTTGTGCTGAAATTCAATTGTGTGATGGCTAATTTTGTTTTATATTAGTGAAATCAGGTTTACAGGTCTACATTGCTACAAACAGTACATGATGCTATGTTCAGAGCAAATACAATTCTACTGTCAATTTTTGTTTGACTTTTAAAATTACCATGGGTTATATTCTATTGTACTGGGACCAAGCAACATATGTATGCGTAATATTAACTTTATAGCTATCTCTTCCTGATGGTTGCATTTTAGTGACAAAGAATTCCCAGAAACAAGCCTGGAGGCGACCACTTGTCTAAAACTTCAATCACTTCTGTCAATCATGATTTAACACCTACTTTTTATAGTGTCAAATAGCTAAATAAAACCAAACTTATCAGAAAAAAAATGAACACTTGAACATACATCAGCATGGTAAGAACTACTTAAAATGTAAGAAACCATCTTTGGAAAAAAAAAATTAATTGACACATCTTTAATTTTTTTGTGAGGCCCATATTCCATCCATTAACGTGGAGTGGGCAGGGGTATAACCTGTACCGCAGCCGGCGACAATATGGCCATCAGGATATTTTGGCCTTATCCCTCGGGACCTATTAGGTTGTCTGTCTTTATAGACAGTCAGTGGTTCGAGTCCATGGAGTTAAGAGGAAAGCTTGCGGGAACTGCAGTCATTAAATTTTATGTTACACGGAATAACGACAAAGACTTTCTACCAGGAATACTGCCTGGTTTTAAGCACAAATAGCAAATTGTAATCCAGCAACTTGCAACACAAAGCAGAGGTTTAAATATATGTCACTGAAACATTAGGAAATAACCATGAAACGAGATGCAGCTGGGGAAGGGAATAGACACGAAACATGAACCAATCAAAGGAGTCATGCTTCTAATAGACACACGATTTACTGAAAGGAAGAGAAACGAAAGGCATTCACGGGGGTTGTAACAGGTACCTTAGTTAACATGCAAACCATGAGTAAATTATGACTACACACATTACTTAATTGTTAATTAACAATTTGTCAATGCTTATTACTTTATTTACTAATGTTAATTAACTTTTTGTAAAAGTGTCAATGTTAAGTCTCCCTGATTTATCTCCATATGGAGAAATAAACACTCCACCACTGTCTGAAAGCTGTACTTCGGTTGTTCTTCACAAAATAAACACCTGATTCTCCCTCTCCTTTGACATCACATAAATATTCTAATGAATAAATAAAGTAAATGAGCTCAGTTTGAGTCACTTTCCCATCTTACGTTTTTTTAAATTCAGTGACTGTTTATACAAGAGCACATACTCTGTACATGTGAGTTAATTATTAAAACACAGCTGCTGCTCTTTGTTGAACCCAACAAGTACTTGTTTCAGCACTTTTTATCTTCCCAGAATTCCATTGGTAAAGGAAGGCCTGGAGGTCCTCTGACTGCATGTGTCATTGCCCCTCCCCTGTCTCCCAGGCTGCAAGGCTATTTGCTACAAGCTGTTTTCCAGCCCTACCCCTTGCCAAACTTTTGCACTACGTGATATACGCTGCCTGGATGTTTTCAAATAACTTTCAAACGTGGGTCAAAGTAAACGCCCTTTGGCATTATCATGTGGCTCTGCTGGTTACACCCCCACACCCAGTGGGAATTTCTGTTCGATGGGACAATTGATTTCAGCAACACTGATCAGCAGAGACGTACTCTGTCTACCCACACCAACAGAACTGAAACCCTTGAGTAAAGAAAAAATAATTCATATGTGTGGTTACTGTCTCTGAAATTCATGCCATTTACATTGTTACATTGTAAATTCTGCTTTTCAGGCCGGAATGATGTTGATGTCCCGGCTTTTTCATGAAGTGCCTTATAAAGTTTATGGCTTGTGTATTGACTTTTATAGAAAATTAAATGAATGATATCAGAGACCAATAAATCTGTTTGTCAAAGCAAGAAACTCCAGTTTTGCATAAGAATTCATACCTTTTTTGAAAAACAACATAAAAGCCATCGTTCTTTTTTTAATAAAAAGGAAAAATGTATGCTGTGTTGATATTATGTATGTACAGTGGACCAGACTTGCATTCTACACCAAAGCAGAAATCAAGAAGGGGGGAAAGAAAATGATCAGCCATACTGCACCACAATAACTCAAGTCTATCCCACCGTCCCTCCGACTGTGTCGCCATGCGGCTTTCTCCCCCACTGAGAAAAGACACCAGTCGTGTTTGGCCTCTGTCACATCATTGGCAGATCCCCCCCTCCTCCACCAATCAGCAGGAGTAGGAATGAGCTACTGGCCTCTCAGTCAAAATTACCGCCCAGTGTGCCCCTACTACTCCCCCCCAAAAGACAAAAAAAACTACTGTCGGTCCCCTTCAGGGAATGCTCAGCCCGTGCCTCTCCCCCTGGACAGAACTGCTCCCTCCCCCTTCCTTTCACTCTTCAAAGATGGTATTGACAAGTTTGTCTGCAACATTGCCAATCCTGTTGGCGTTTCAAACTCCAAAGCAGTGCCCTGTTTCAAAAAGCAGAATCAGAGCACTGGAAAAACTGGAAAATTGACTGAAGTTTAAAAAAAAAAAAAAAAAAAAAAAGCTGTTCAGGGTTTTACTGCAAACATCTGGCTGATGCAGTTATCCTGCTGTGTAAAAGGTCATACTAACATCTCACGCTTTAGACTTGGGCGGGTTTAGGGAACCCTGCGCCTAGAGAGCCACTGTCCTGCATGTTTTAGACATCTCTCTGCTCTAACACACCTGATTCAAAAGATTTTACCTTGTCAAGGGCTTTATAAGGAGGAAATCATTTGAATATATGAATCAGATGTGCAAGAGCAAAGAAACATCTAAAACATACAGAGCAATGGCCCTCCAGGAGCTGGGCCAGGGTGCCCTCCCACTGAACTAAGGTGATGGATCTAGACCACATATTAAAAGTCAAAGAAGTCTTAGCATACTGCTTTCCAAAATTCTACCAGCCAGCATTAGAGATGCCGTGGCTCTCTGCAACAGTTTTCAGTCCCGTCAAGAAATCAGTCATTATGTCCTGCACAAAATCAAGTTTGAATGGGGCCAAAGTTCATGGTTGACACTACATAAATCTTTACAAAAAATATTATAATATTTCAACATAAATATGCTTCATACCGCACACACCAATAGTTGGTGGTGTCTAGCGGTATTTACATTGTTCAAAATTTTTCAAATTCAGAATCTTAAACCATGACTGGGCGCATACCTCTGTGGAATCGATCAGCTGTTTGGAACATTCCTTTGAAACACCCCCCGCCCCCCAACACACACCCGTGAACCCATCACTGATGTCCTGAGGGAGGCACCCAGCTAATAAATATACTGTCTGCATTCTTCAGTTCCTCTGTGTCTGCATCTCTTGGGGTGGCCCAGAATCTAAACATAACGTCCAAATTTTTAAAGACCACACTCTCGTCTCCCATTTAGACAAGGTTTTTTCCTTGGTTCATAAGATATCACCAGAAAGTCAATAATACCAAATGATAACCTGTGATAATGACACAGCAAAAAGTAGAACAAATGTGAGTACATGTTTCCTAAGTAACAACTCAAGAAATGTGTGTGTATGTGCGCATGGAGGAATAAAAGTGGTAAAAATTATTAACATAATGAAAGTCACAGTATTGTAAAAATAAGTACAATTTATAAAGAAGCCTATGGTAAGCCAGATGCTTAAAGGTCCCCTATTATGCTGTATTTAGTTGTTTAAGATATGTCCAATGAGTCTTTAAAGTACTGTTACATCCAGGCCTAGTGAGACCTCTTCTCTAACCCTGTCTATGCTGGTCTGAAACAGGAGCCCCTTTGAAATGGGCGGGGAGGCTATGCTAATGTGGTGCAGCTCTGATTGGCAGCCTGGCCGCTTCGATTTCAGGGGAGTGTGCAGACCCCCAAAACCAGGAAACCAAGATGGCAGGTATTTCAGGACAGTTCTTTGCAGTATCTATTGCTGTAAGACGGAATTTGTATGATCCCGAATCTGGCCCTGAACGGGAGGAAGAAGCAATTGAAGTCTTGCAGCAATGTTGACAGCAAGATGTCGGTAAGTGGCAAGTTGAAATTTTAGTGTTTTTCTCATACTGTCTCACCTTGCATGCATGTGATTATAGCTGTACTGATATATATTCGTGTTAAAGCTCCTGTTAACCATTTCTACCAAAACAAAACGCAATTCTGACACCATGCTACTAAATGAGTTCAAAGCAAAAACACACAAACTGTGTAATGCTTCTGTGGAATCGATATCAATAACTCCCACCAGAAATCGGTACCCGACCTACCAATTCTTTTCCGGCTTTTTAACAGGCAGAACAATTTTAAAGGGGGATAAGATTCAGCCACGGCAATGCAGAGAAATCATTTGTTATACCAGACACGTTTCATTGTGTTTCGCGATTGCTTTCACCACAGCAGCCTCAGAGAGCAAGCTCACACCGCGGCTAAGTACCTGGCTGACCCCGGTCAGGGATAAGTACAACAATCATTTCACAGTATCGGTTAACAAACCCAAACACATACCCCAAGCTCTGAAAAACCTACGTCTGGTCTAACTGCAGCCTTTTCAGCCCGACCTTGCAGACACATACAACACTTCTCCAGTTAGGTTCAACTGTAGCGGCTACAATCAGGCAAAGTTATGATGAATCTGCCACATTGATTCAAAACAAAATAACACAAGCATACTGATCTGAATTACTCCATGTAAGTTAACCAGGAGCATTTTTAAATAGCACGGCACACGATCTAACATGCACTAGCTCGTAAACAAGCGTTCATAACAAAGACAGAGCTAAACGTTACCCTTCAATACAGGTTTTACAGACAATACAGTTCCGTTATCATAAACAGTTGTACCAAGCATCCAAATTACAAACAAGTGTAAAAATTTAGCTTTCAATGAGGTTTGAAGAATTAAATATTGGACTTATTTTTCAGAGGCAACATATCTTCAAAACATTCTGGTGCTGCAAAGGCATTTTGAAGACCAACAGATCAGGAGAAAATGAATTTTGTTCGCGCTGTGTCTCTCTCAGCAGCGGTCATGTAACATCTGGCAATACAAAAATACAGTATGGACTGTGGGAAAGCACAAATTAAAATTTCAAACTGAAATAATGCTTGTCTTTATATGTTCAGTAATACTGTTGTCATCAATTTTTAATCGTTTTTAAAGGGGAAAGGGAATACAGTTGATCGCTATGATCTTGTACTGGATTGATATCAGATATTAAGCAAGCGGGGAGAAACGTGGCAAAGTAAAGCGCACAAATTAAATGTGAAGCTTATCTTGCGTTGGCCATCCACGTTAAAAATGCCGAAATGTTGTTCAGCAGTAGGTTGCAATAATAGGAACAAGCTATCCGTCTTTTCTTTTCCGAAGAATGTAGACAGGTAAGGAATAAATTAGCAACTGCAGAATTACATACCAGCTTCATAGGCTTAAACTAGCTGATGCAATGCCATTCAAGCTATAGCTAATGCCAACTCGGCTTATGCCGTCGGAGGCGACGGCTTGGGGTATATCCCCAAACGCCCCCAGTCCTCCAATTCCCCAATCCTTGAATAGACCTTGAATAGACTTTCATTTGAACTTAATTTCAGGTCAATCGGACAAATGGTTCAGAAGATATGGCCAAAGTGGTAATTTTCCATCACAAAGCGCCACCTGGTGGCAAAATATTGAACCATACAGGTATGATGTCATCATGTGACACGTTCTGAGGTCATGACCTTGCAGTTGCACATAGTTTCATGTCAATTGGACAAATGGTTCCAAAGATATGGTGTAAATGGTGAATTTTATGTGAAAAAGCTCCACCTTGTGTCAAAATTTTGAACCAAACAGGTATAATGTCATCATGTTACACACCCTCAGGACATGACGTTTCTTTTGCACTTGATTTGAGGTCAATCGGACAAATATTTCCAGAGATATGATGAAAACAGTGATTTTTCTCGAGATTGTAAATTGTCCAAAATCGAATCAGTTCTTCCTCTTGATGATGCTTACTTATATGCAAAACATTAAATTTCTAATTGAAATATTACTGAAGTTATTGCGTTAACATGTAGGGCGGAGCGGCGGTCGGACCAAAAACATATCCCCGGAACGCCGTTCGGTGTTCGGGGATATAATTACAGTGAAATATGTTATGGAATTTTAGTATTGTTTAATTTAGCCTTTAATTATACAGGGAGCCCCACTGAAATAAAAAATACAGAACATGGCCAAACATTATCCTGTTCAAAACCTAACAACCGCTCCAAGAGTAAATGCTAGAAAGCCACAATCAAATTTTTAAGATCATGTCAAATGACATTCGCGAATGCCGTATCTGGCCAGCTAACTCATATTCGTAATGCTGAATATGGCCGTTAGCTGTGCTGTAAAATGCCTGATGTAGCAAAGTAAAAGGAAATATACACGCAACATTCAGATATAAAACAGATAATTATATATCCCAATGTTTAATTGCATGCCTACCTGGCTACAACTTCTGACAACAAGATGCGACGTATAACCCAGTCAGCATTCATTCTGCAAATAGCCTACAACGCGCCCAACACTTCTGCAACCGCGCCCACTTAGGAAACAGGAATTGAGACCAATTACTGGGTCTATGGGCGATGAGGAGTCTTGCTAAACTGCTTTTGCCTATACGCACGTAGTGTGGAGTAGGGGTCTACAGTCGTACCGCATACGTATACAAGCAATGAGGCCTGCTTCTATCACGAGAAACACATGCGCGCGCACAGAGCCGCCATTAGTCTGCGCACAAGAAGCGGCAAAACCAATAACCTACTATTTGCACTACTATTATAATAACTATCATAGTTGCAACTTGCAATATAATGCCGCAAAACTAAGGATTTGCTACAGCAAGCTTAAATAAGATAGACACAGATATACACAGCCGACCAGTAGCCTGCGCACAAGAACTGGCGAAACCGATAGTCTACTGTTCGCACTAATATGATAACTTTATCAAAGTTACAATACAACGCCACAAAACCAAGGATAAATTTGCTATGGCCCTCAACGCTTAAATAAAGCTTTTTAAAACTGACTGCTGTTATCACAACAGTGGGCTAAAAAAACATGTCCTACCTTAAATCAGTAGAGTTGAAGTCTCCGATTTGGGGTTGAATTGACCATTTCCGAATATCCATTTTGAACTCTCTCTCAGAGTCTCACTATCTAGCGTGAACGTTAAACCAATCCCACATAAAATGTAAAAATTTTCCCGCTCCTCTGCATCCCAACAACCAATCGAATGAATTTCAAATGTACGCTGATTGACATGTTGGTTCTTTAGAAGTTAGCAAAAACAGCTCAGGTTTTGCTCAGATCTTGTGAAGATCTCAGGACGAGCTGTTCAGTGTGGAAATCACGTTCAGGAAATCACACTCTCGGATTACAGCAAAACCCCTGTATCTTATGTTTAGAAACTTTGCAGAGGTTGAGTATGGACATCCAACATTAAAACATTATTTGTATGTATTAAAAGAAGGATCAGCATAGTAGGTGCCCTTTAAATAACTGTTATTCCTCCATCACTCTGAGGAAGGGTAACCTGAATTGGGGAAGGGGGCCCCTGAGTTTAGCTGAAATAGCCCTTCCAGATATAAGCATTAAAGCTGTGTTTCCACCAAACAATTTCGGTAAAGTACTCTCAGGACCAGTGCTTATCCTGTACGAATAGATACCTAAACCCCTTATCTGGTTTACATTTCCACCGCAAACACTACTATAAATGTAGGCAGGGTCAAAAGAAAAGATATTATAAGGGTTTGAACAGTAACAGTAAACAGTGACAGGTTGTGAACAGACAAATTGAGGAGGTGCAGCGCATCCCTTGAAACTAATGATTAGTTTTGACCTGTTTTCAATCATTTCTTGAAATTAACATTGCAGCCAATTTTCTGCATTAAAGTAAGGCTTGAAATGAAAGTACATTTCGATCAGCGTCACTTGGCAATGGGGACTTGCTGCTAGCCTTCAATTTCTTTGATTTAATTTTACTTTCATGATGCCGAGGATAGTTGACACGATGTGCTAAAAGCAAACATGGCAGTTAAAACAGTAGTTTATCATTTTCTGTTGGGAAAAAATATTTTTTTTAAATTAATTAATTAATTTAACTCTTTCGATTTAATCGCCACAACATTGCAGTAAAGAAGCTGTGTCATGATAACTGCGCGTGCTCGGGTTTGACAAAAGTAAATTAGCAAAACACTACAGAGTTAGCTTGCATCTCAGGCAACCAGAAGTCGAGCTGCGAAGGTAGCATTTTCACTTGAAATATACTGTACTTGTAGAAATAAGCGCTTCAGCTGAGCAGGCCGAATCAAGAATTCTAGGTATCTTGTTCTGTCCACAGTATTTTCACCTCAGCTGACCTTTGAAGGCCATCAAGTGCAGTCAAGTAATTCTATTTCCTAGTCACACAACATCCATGCTACTTTGTGTCTGAACAGGAGAATGAAAATCTCTGTGAGAACATGAGCACTTGTTCCAAGCTGGGTGAAGGAGAACTCGAGTCTATGCTAAAACAGCCGGCCGTTTCTGCGCTACTTTAAATTTGTATAATTCCACAAAATAATTTTAATTCTAAGACACTAAATGTCCAAATAACAGAAATATATAAATTTAACGCTAAATGGAAATGAAATGATAATGATGGAAACAGATTTTCACTAGTAGTTCTGTGTTGCTCGTCTGATTTCTTGTTGGGCCGAAAATTTTTCAATCATTTGAGCGTGTGCAATACACACAATACAACTCCTTAAAGAAGAAAGCCGTGTGTTGAACTGCTGATGGCTTATTATAATCATTGGAAAGCTTGTTAATCAAAGAAAATGACGAAAAATAGACACGCAATTGAAGCCATTGTCTTCCATGAGCTGAAAAAAAGCTGGAACACTTTCTCATTTCTCACAGCTCCATCCAGCTCTTGATTTTATCTTGACCAATCAAAGGCCAGCAGTGTTTTTAGCTCCATCTTTTAGCATTGTATCAGTGTCCTGGGCGCTCTAACAGGAGGGTGACGAAAGAATGTGACAGAGTGGAACGCTTCTTTTGGAACCATCCACAACTATTGACAATGGAAATGCAAAAATAACTATTCTAATGAGTCACTAAACTAAACTGAACTGGACCAGGCTGCTTGGTGGAAACCATGGTGGAAACGAGGCCTAAGTCTCTCCCATGGGAGAATTTCATTAAACCACTGAAATTATGGAGGATCACTTGATTATCATTAGTGGAGGAGCTTTTGAAGATTGGGAGGCACCCTTAACCCTTATAAACACCCACCCCCCCCCACACACACACACACACACGCACGCGCGCACACACCTCAGTACTCTCTGTTAAAATGCACGCAATTCCTTCTCTCGCTCCGCCTACAGCTTCCTGTCTCCCGGGAGAGGAAACAGCCTGTGGGCAGGACAGTGAAACAGGAAGCTGGGTCGAGAGAGAGAGGGAGAGAGAGAGACAGACAGAGAAAGAGCCGAGGCTAAGAAGTGGGGTGGCACTGACCAGCTGACCCATGATTGCCAAACAAACTGCGCCACTCCCACGCCGAGGGGCGTGAGCCACTCTGCGTCAGCCATGTCACTTCCTGTAGGAGTCAGAGTGCCAGTCCACCCCCGGCATGTCCTAGGCTGACCGCTTGGGCCCACAGTCCATTATCTCAGCCGGGTTTGGCAGAGAGGCGAGTGAACTTTACAGGACACCATTAAGTTATTTTATAATTTCATTACAGTTACTTCATATTTATGTTACATCAACTTTATAATTAAATTGCACTTGCTTAGTTTGTACATTACAGTTACATTATATAACAGTTATTTAAAGGTTACATTAGTTACATTTTACAGTACATTACAACGACGTCATTAATACATTACAGTGACATTATAATTACACCCTCAATTTCATGGGAATTTTTGCACCATATAAAATATAAATAAAAATAGAAAGCAGTTAATTACAAATGTCTTTTAACCTGTAATCAATAAAAGTACTGATTGTAAATTGTGTGACTATTTGCTCATACAGCTTTAGACAAAGTGGCAAAGCTTGAACCATCTTGCTAGAAAATGACTGCGGCTTTTGCAATTGCTCATTTAGAGCCCAAATGAAACGCCTGTTACCATTCACCTGTTTACCTATGGAATGTTCTAGATGTGCGTTTTTTTCTGAATATTCCGCAAATTTTCCAGTCTTTTCATTCCCCTGTCCCAATTGTTTTGAAATGCGTTGCGAGCAACAGATTCGGATTGTATCGAATGTACCACAATCAGTCCAGTTTGTAAGGTGAAACTTTTTATGGTTTGTCTTTGAGCTGCTTTTAACTAAAGTAGGTAAAACAGAATTTACAAATCACATAATCCTGTTTTTGTTTGTATTTTACATGCTGTGCCAATTCTTGAGGAACCGAGTTTATGCTTTACAGTGTCTCCTATAAAGCATCCTTGCATTACTGTTTCTTTTTACAGTACAGTATCGTCACTTAACGTTACAGAAGCTTACTGTAAGTATTACACTTCATTACAGTTTCATTCACATTACAGGTATTTTTATAGCATTTTTAGTGTTTTTACAGCTTTTTTGCTACAGGAGATAATGAGAAAGAGGAAATATTGGGAAGGAAAGGCGGGACATATGACAGTGCTGTGGCTTCGAAGGCCATAACAGGTATGTATATCCTGCTCCATGGACGGTGCCACTGAGGCTAATGCAATTCATTGGATCTTGGACTCAGCTGAGGGGACCGCTGTGGGGGAACTACCATGTCACTGTTTGTTTGTTGCAGAACCGTTATTCGCCATCCCAAAATTTTACTGATTATTATTTTTTCTTAATCGTGAACTTCTGGGTACATCAATGTCCTCCCACAGTCCAAAAACATGCATGCTAGGCTAATTGGAGACTCTAAATTACCCATAGATTTGATTGTGTGAGTGAATGGTGTGTGCGCCCTGCGATGGATTGGTGAGCTGTCCAGGGTGGGCCCCTGCCTTTCTCCTACAGGCGCCTAGGCTCCAGCTCCCCCATGACCATATTGAGGAAAGAATGGTTTAGCAAATGGATGGGTGTTTATAATATTTACCCTTTTAAATCACATTATGCCGATAAGTCCTGCATTGGGTTGAATATTCATATCGCACAACACTGCAATTTATGGCATTTTATTGCTTATAACAGGAGCTCATTTTAACTGAATAAGAGTCTATTGAGCTATAATTGGTGAATTTGGTCACATTTGGCTGCTAAAGTTAGCCATTTTGTCAATAATAAAGAAATGATGGACAAAGCAAATATCATTGGTCAAACTTATTTTTGTGCTGAGTTCACAAAATGTACAAGTATCAGATTGGGCTTTTATTGCCCATGGAATGCAAAGCCAATTTAGTTCAAGTGGGTTAATAATCCCTTTCAACGGGAAACACAACAATAAAGAGAAATGAACGGCTCGTTAGAATTCTGGGATTGGAATTGCAATTCCAACTTCAGCCACCAACCTTTTGAGTCCTTGTCACAGCCCACCTCAATGTATTAAAGTGCACCTATTAAATTACTTTTATTTGGACATTCTTGTGTTCTTGAAATCTACTAAGAAAGATTTAAATGCGTCATTGTTAAAAAAAAATAAAACACGAGTTTTCTCATGCTGGCCATTTCTGCAGTACCCGTCCGTGAAACGCTCTGTTTAGGTCCCCAGTGTGCTGCGATTGGTCAACTTGATCACTCACTTGTGATTGGTCCTCTGTTCCTGTGTGTCGTAAATGTCACACCCCTCACCATAAACGGATTTCTGCTCCGGAGTGCAAATGAGCTTGAGAAACAAACACCAGTGTAGCCTTCTGGGCATAAACCACATCAAGAGTGTGCCAAACTATCTGCTTGGCGCGAAAATTCAATTGATGGCATCACCAATTGATGAAAAAAAAATGGCCAGAAGCTATTGGGATGTTTCAGTCAGCTCCGAAGCAGTGCGTTTTGCGGCAGAAAGCGCTTCTTATGGAGTTGACTTTGAGTTGTTTTTCGGAACAGACCTTTGAAATATGCATAAAAACGATATGATTCTCACTACAACATGAGAATAATGAAAAACCATAATTGGTGCACTTTAACAAATGATGACAGGAATCAGAGGAATTGCAGCATCAGATCACGTAGTAATATCTGTAAACTGTAAACTGATAACTGTAAATGTCAAAGGGTATTCAGTGCCACACTGTGATGAGTCACCAAGGAGCAATACTCTTGAATAAACAAGAGGAATTCCTGGTGGCTTGCCATGATCAGGCCAGTAATGATGTTTATTCTAGTTAATCTTTGTTGTTGTCATTTTTCAATTAATTCTTTCTGTTGAAACATTCTAGTGTGAAAATCAAAACTAATATTTTTTAAATTGGTGACATTATTAGACGATGAAAGCATACGAATCAGGCTCATTAGCTCAGTTGTTGCTACAACTGACCTGACACAGTTTGAAGCCGTTCTAGAATCGTGCAGATCTATACAGAATAGAAACCTGTGTGCTGAAATACTTGCAGAATATGAACTGGCAGTTTGATACATCTGAGGTTCAATCATGGATTTACGTTGTGTTTCGCTCACATATAAAACTGTGAACATGTTTGTAACTGTCTGTGGGTTTTGAAAGTCATAAGCGGAGCAGACTCAGGTCTTCCTGTAAGCACAGTGGGTGGGGTTTATTTGCTCCAGTTCATTCTGACAAAAGAGTTTTAAAAGGATCTTCGAAGATCTCAGAGACAAAGAGAAGCTCTGATCACCCCCTTCCTATAGACCAGGTTTAATTTTCTTATAAATCTGCATACATTTTCCACATGATTTCTTTTTTTCAGTTCTTAAGGCAAAATACAGGCCTAGCTCAACATAGTGAGAAGCAATTACAGAGACAGGCCAAAGCCAACTCAAATGACTGGTTTATGAACTCACTTGCTGATAAAATTCCATGCAAAAGTGACATTTTTTTTTCCTGAAAGTGAGGGCATGTCACCTTTTCACAGACTTTTTAACAGGTGAGGTGACAAATACTGTATTTGATCAGAATGCTGCCAACTGATACAACAATCACAGCTGGCAGTTATGAGCTGAAGAGCTGTATAAGTGAATGTCACATTCCACAAGCCCTGCTCATCCAGGCGATACGGGCTCTGTGGGCACAGAGACTGTCGGCTCAGCGAATTTCAGCTGCTCGTCCTGCTTGTTTTGGAACCTCTGCAAACTTTGGACCCAACATGTGAGCAGCAGCACACGAGGGTGTCGAAGGTACAATTCAGGGTGTGTGAGGGCCTCTGTGTGTGTGAGTATGTTTGTCCATGTGGCCACTGGTCCAGACCAGATCATTAATAGAGTGTGTTTGATGGGGGATGGGAGATAAGAAGAAGGACTGCGTGCTGTATCACGCTGAGCAGAGAGGTTGGTCCCTAATTGGGTTGGGTTTGTTTACTGCCCATGGGATGGGGAGGCTGTATTACCCCTCCCTCTTGAATTTCACCCAACATTTGGAGTCCTGCTGAAATATCCCTGCGCCTACAGACACACACACACACACTCACTCACACACACACACACACACGCACACACACACACACACACACACACACACACACACACACACACACAAACACACTGACTGGCGCCATATGGTAGTGTTTGGTGACTGGCTGCTGAGGTGGGGGTGCATGAGGAGAATATAGACCCTCCCCACGTGTTTATGATGGCTGTGTGAGGAAGACCGGGAGAAGTCAGGATCACTGAGCCAGTAGGTCAACCCTCCCCCCAATTCAGTTTCTTTCTACATCTCTCTCTCTCTCTTTCTCTCTGAGAGAATCATTGCTGAGGATTAACAGTCATCATAAATCCATTATTTATTTCTTTCCTTGTGCAGGCATATTGCAACATTTAAATGAATGCAAGTGATGAATAGAAAAATCTCTCCCCTCCTCCCACCACTTTGTGAATGAAGCAGTGACCCGCCCCCCTGCCCAGAGAACAGGGGCTCGCTGATAAACGTAATTGAGCTGTTAGTCCCCCTTTCCTTTTCTGATTCTCAAATGGTACCAGTGATTCAAAAAGGAAAATATCCAAAACAGAAAAGCAAAGCAGAAAAGAGATTAGATCAAAACTCATCCCCCACCCAAATCCAATTTCCATTTTCAGGCCACCCCCCCCCCCCCCCTCCAGTGCCTGTGCTATCCGTAGGAGACCCCAGCACAAACTCGCTCACACTCACACACACACACACACAAATGTTGATTTTCATGCCTTATGGGGACATTCCGTAGACTTGCATTCATTCCCTTACCTCTTTCCCTGACCTTAACCCTAAACAGTATGTACCTAACCTTAACCCTAACCTTAACTTAACCCTAACCTTATCCCAACCCTAATCTTAACTCCTAAAGCCTGAAATAGCTCAATTCCTTCATGGGAACCTGAAAATGTCCCCATAAGGATAAAGAAATCAGGAATTCCATGTGTTATGGGTACATTTTGCCCCAAAAAAGGTAGTTCACACACACACACATACACACTCACATTCACATACAGCTATACTTGAGAGGACATTATATTGACTTGCATTCATTGTGTATAGCCTTTACTGAACCCCAGCTGTGACCAAATTATGCAAAACCCTAACCTAACCCTAACTGTAACAGTAACCCAAACTAGAGCTGTAATCCTCTGTAAGGGCCACCCAAAATGTCCTCACAACCCTAGATGTACTCAGAAAATCTCTGGTTTCTCAAGAGATGGCACTCACAAGTATTGCTTAAACAAGCCCACAAGCACATTTGCATGCACATACATACACACAGACACACAAGTGGTGGCCTGTGGTCATTTGAAAGTATTAAGCAGAACGATGTAGATCAAGAAGATCTCGGGGGTCTGGGGGAATGCTCCCCAGGGGAAACTAATTTATTTATTTATTTATTTATTTTTGCAAAAACACTTCAAATGTTCACTTCTGGTGATCTCTCAGGACCAGTGAATTGAAAATTCTTGCACGTAAATATTAAACTAAACAGAGGTCTGTACCTGATCACAGATAAAGTAATTCCTATTTGACAAACTTTGCTCTTTATAAGAAGTTCCCTTAAAGACAATTCCATTTTTATTATATTCTATCCATCATTAAGTGGATTTATACAGGTACTGCTTTCACATTCAGGAAATAACTTTTTAATTGAAACATTATCAACCCCTTAGAAACGAGTCGGACTTGGTTATCAAAATGATCATCTCTATTATGAATTGTATTCATCTCTCTTTTATAATAATCATTTTTATGTATCTTGTGCATTTATTCATGGTAGGTTGTTCAGTAAATAAGTTGATTGCTATTAATCAGGAAAACTTTAGGGGGAGCAGCTTCAGCAAAATGATGCGGTATGGGGTGAGGTTAATGAAGGCCCTCCAAGCGTCTGACGGCATGTTCTGGCTCTTCATGCTTCCTACTCTCTCCCCACTTACACCAACCTCTAAACCTCCATCCATATACCTTTCACTTCTTTATTCCACTCTCCATCTCCTCATTCTTCTGCCTCCAGCAGAAGGCTGATGATTGCCTGAGAGGCAGGAAGGGAGAAGTCGGGCAGATTTCAGGGGTGCACAGCTGATCCTCTTGCTTCCCAGCAGCCTGAGGGCACCAAAGCAGTGTCACATAGTGAGCATCCTCCCCCTTCCCACTAACTCAAAAGAGGGAATTTGGATAAGGTTTTCTGATGGAAGAGTTGCTTCTAAATTGCTGGATTGGCTCAGCATTGCACACCAGGAAATAATCTTGATGGAGGACAACGATTAACAGACTTTGTTAACCAGTGAGGTAGTAAAATTGGCCACAAAAATAAATAACGATAACGCGGGATGTGTTACTGTAATTGCAGTTTTTCCATCCTATGCGCAGATTCTGAGTTGATTTAGATGCAATGATTTTCTCAAGGGGACAGTTCCAATTAATCAGGTGTTGATTAGTCATCAGCTTTCATCACACAGCTTAATAATATTCAATATATAAATTCAATATTAATAGGGAAGACATTGACCACAGTCCCGTATGGAATAAATTAGTAATTCAATGCGTAGTTTATTAAGCTCAGAATAAATGATCACAAAAAACAGTCTATGAATTATTTACATAATAGGCATTATCTTTTTTATTTTTAAGTTACATAGAAAAATATATAAATTAAATCAATATATTAAATATATTAAAAGCAACTCCGAAAAGCATTGCCTTTCTGCAGGAGAATATATTTTATCAAACAGTACGGAAGAATTCTGTTTGAGGGCCAAACTCTGAATGCCATTTTGAGTGTCAGTGTGAGAGGAATACTCAAAGCCCCCACAGTAATCACTTATCTCAAGGGACACATTTCACATTTCTTATTCTGTCACTGTTTTTACACACTGAGGTCCTTCAGCAAGGACGCTTCAGAAAACCAGAGAGAGAGAGAGAGAGAGAGAGAGAGAGAGAGACAGTGTGTGTGTGTGTGTGTGTTCCCCTCAGGATAAATAACATTTGCATTTTTCAAAATCTGCAAATTGTTCTTCCCTGTTTGTCGAGGGCGGCATATTGAATGCTAAGTAGCTTAGTTAAACCAAGACAAAATAAGTATCAAAAGGAAACTATCTGTAAAGCTTTTTTATTCATATACAGTAAGTTGTAGGCAAAAAAACCTATTGCTTAACCACTGTCATTTAAAGAATTATCTTATCATGGGGCAAAAGAGCTTTGCAGTCTTCACTTCCACAAAAAAAAATGGATGTTGTATTCTGTGTACTTACAGCAATGAGCAATAATGAAAATTACAGCAATAATTAATGAATGTGGGTTATTTTTCAGAAATATTTATGAGACTAGGGAGGGAGGCTTTGTCTTGCACAGATGATATGCTTGAAGAATCTCCCAGGTCCAGCAGAATAGCCAATGAGAAGTGAATATATAATATATGATAGTCATAATAAAGTAAAAAGTTTGCCTTAAAATCTGGCAATATACTTGGATCTATGGGAGCTAGTTTCAGAAATAAATTACGCCTGGTCTGGAAATAAATTCTAATTTGAAAGAAGTTTCTCCATAAACAAACAAACAAATAAGTATAGTTCAGGGTTTAGCTTAATCTTTGTGAAAACAGCCTAGACCTATAACCCATTTGATTATTTGTCAGAATGAGTGCAAACAAAACCCTCGAAGTGATACGTTTCTCAAGCTATTAAATGCCTTTTTTCCCTGTACAGGCATTTTCACTGGGAATTTCATCTGCTTGCTGTAAAAGTTGAGTACGCCCCCTCCACATCACTCGGATGTGTGATTGGCGGATCACGGTAGGTTGGTGATGAAGCCAAAGACCGGGCCTGCAGGTAACCTTTGGAATGCAGACTCAGGAACGAGCCCTTGCTGGAGAAACGTGAAAATCACTCTGCGTTAAACATTCACCCGTTTGAATGCCATCGAGACGGCATCCTGTCTCAACTTGCTTTTTCACCTTGAAATCAGGCTGTAAATCAACAGACTCAAGCGTAAACAAGCATTCGCGTCAACAGCATATGACACAGCAACGATGCAGCATTTAGGCAGTTGATTGTCATCAAACTGTTTTTCACTATAGCGATAGCATGCTATTATGACCTGACAGCACAGGTATATGTTGCCCACCCTCGTATCATTAATTTTAATTTATTCATTTGTCATCAATTTATATATTGAGGAATTTATACATTTTTTATCCAAATCTCAATGGACTGGATTTATTTTCTGCAAGGAACAAGAAGAAACAAATTTAATTTAGTAGCATACACATGCTGCACCTCCTAACCATCCATATTTATGCACTTATGGTGAGAAGAACACAACAGTTAATTGAGCCCCTGAGGACAAGAGTGGTCTAACTAACACATGTAGGGTATGCCATCTGTTGTGAACCTGAGAGTTTATGATCATGTTTTTCAAGATAACTTTTTTGGCAAAAGTAATGTTTCAGAGGTTACTTTTTCTATATTTTCTGAAAAAGGCCCTTTTTATAAGTTACACCACTCTTGCATGGCTGTCTTAACAAATGTAACTGACTTAAGACAAGTAAATCAATAACTCAATTTTAATAACTCAATAATAGCTTTCATTTCCGGCATCATTGAAATTCGAAATGCAAAATAACAAGAGAATACAGATCAAAAGTGAAACATTGTATCGCAAACTGCTGACCACTGAGAGAGTCATCCATCAGCTAATCTTGTTCCTCACAGCTGTCTTCTCTGTCATCATCTGGATGAAAGTCTGGGCCATCTTCATCTTCGATCAGACCCAGATAAAATGAGTGGTGGACAGGCGGTACAAGGTTGAGATCATCTTTCAAATCCTTGACTTCTGAAGGGTTCAAAGAGTTAGACCACTGTTGCACTCAATCTTTTTGTCCTAATGGAAGCGAGGATAACTAAAAATCTCTGAATAGTAAGATGCATCACTGTGACATCTAGACCAATTATGCCCTGAATAGATTTTACCTTTAACTTGCGAAATATGGGTCTGACTCAAAAAAGGGAAAAATTGGAGTTAGACGATTATTACACTCAGTGACTCAATTCATGAATGTCGGGCTACATTCCTAGATTTTGAGCCAATTGTCACATCACAACTTTTATTCTGGCTTTATTTTCAATACTTATTAGTTCTTGTGTGAAGCTCAATGAAACATCTTTCCATGAATACAGAAACAGGCTTCAGCTACTGCTCATGACTTAATCAAACATTGTCAGAGCAAATAAATGATCGCGCTGATAAAAAACACTTGAGACGACAAAACAATTGTATTTTATGTCCCTTGATAAATGATGATAAAAAGCTATAGGATATTTAACAAATCATACTTTGTCCACAGAGAGAAGAAATTTAATGGTTTTGTTGTAAATGTGACACGTGATCTGAATCAGAGAAAGTATTCAGAGTATGTCAGATGCTTTAAAAGTGCTATGAAGGAATCTCATTGTTCAGTAGTTCCAGTGCTCAAGCTCTTGGATTGAACTTCGTCGCTTTGACACATTGTGACCTCCTGTACAAGGCTTGTCTTATGCCACAACATTCCAGTCATAGAACAGCAAAAAGAACATGACTAATTTTGCCTAATAGCACAAACAAGCCACTAAAACATGTATCATGGACAGAATGTACAAAATAATTAAATAGAAATTATGTTATCTCCGCGACACTTTAAATAAATTGACCAAACTGCTTAAAAAAATAAAAATCATGAAAATGCTCTTACAGCAGCTTGGTGGAGTTGGGATTCAGTGTGCACTTACTACTTGTCCAAAGGGGGGTTGGGCTCATCCAAATCATACATTTGGGTGGTGGGTGCAGGGTTGAAGTGGTTTGCTGGTGGACCCAGGGGTGGGAGAAAGATGTAGATGCGCTCACCATAGAAATTTTGAGAAGCTGGCCAATCTGGGGTGACATGGCTGTTTTACCCCACGTTACATTACTGCCATTAGCAGACACCCTACCCCAGAGTGACTTACATGACAAAGTGCATTTCAAAAGGACCAAATGCGCACACAACCCTGGGTGGGGGCAGTGATTATACCAGAGATGGCAACAGAACCTGGATCTTTTTGTAATCCAACCAGAACAAATAAGGCTGCTATCAAATTACAAAGAACATGCCAGCAGCCTGTCAAGTGATTGACAAGCCAGAGCAGAGTCCAGTGCATGGAAGAGGCAGAGCAAGTTTCCGGTGTGTTCCAGAGGACACAAACAAACAGGCAGCCATTTCCACCGGCCCGTGGCCTCCCTCTCAATGTGGGGGAGGGGAAGAAAAACGCCCTTCTCGCCCCACATGAGATTACAGCTTCAGACTTACACATACACACACACACACACACACACACACACATATACACACACGCGCGCGCACACACACACAAATGCATACTCACACATATATATACACATACACACACGCACACAAACACACACACACACACACTGTCACAGACGCACAGAAGCAAACATACTTTTCTAACACACACTCAGAAACACACAGATATACGCAAGCTAATATTCTTCTTCAACACACGCACACACACTCTTGCATAGACATACGCAAAAAATGCATACCTCACACACACGTGCTAGCGCACCCTTCACAGCACTCACTCATGCATGAACTCACGCACACATACATAGTCTTCATCCTGGTACATGTCCTCCCCTCCCTGTTCCGCCCCGAACAGTTTAGTCACCCTGTCCAAAACAACTGCACGGAGCAAACATGCGGTGCTATTTTTAACAGACATCCACAGTATCAGCAGTGGGAGGAGAGAAATGTTATTCACCAGAAATGGTCATTTTAGGCAGCAGCCCTGAACCCTTACCCTCTCACTGTCTCAAACAAAAAGGGTTTATGACCCAACTCCACACCCTCGTCGGCCTTTCCGTAACACAGAGAGCATCTGTAATTGACCCATTACAGCATAAAATATCAACAAAAAAAAGCATCAGAGGGGAACATCTATTTTTTTTCTCTGAGGATTATTCTCTCCTTTTAAAAACATTAGTCGGCTTGAACAGACTGGAACCAAGCGAAGCTCCAAAAATGGAACCTGGTATAAAACCCCACCTCAGAGAAAGTTGAGACGATATGGATAACGCACATACAAAAACAGAGACCAGTGTCAATATTTACTTTAACTCGTATTTCATTCTAGAGAGTCTGAAGACAATTTTTTTACGTTTTGTCTGTTAAACTTCATTTTATTGGTAAATATACTTCCATTCCTCTCATTCAGGTTGGCAATGCATCACAAAAAAAAGCTGAGAAGGGGGCCATTTAGGACCAGTAAAGAGGTAAAAAATGATTGGAAAAATGACGTGATTTGAAACAGCTGATGGCAACAGGTGAGAATAATCAAAATTTAGTACAAACGCAGCATGCAGGACAGCTCTAGTTCTTCAAGAGCAAAAATGGATGAAGGATCTCCACTTCGCCCACAAATGCCCAAGAAAATCATTGAAAGGTTCAAAAACAATGTTCCTGAAAGGAAGATAAGAGGGGATTTGGATATTTCATCCTGTATAGTACATAACATATTTGAAAGATAAAAGGAATCCGGAAGAATTTTTGTGCATTTAAAGGGCTGGAGAGACACATAAGCTGAACACCAATGATCTCTGATCACTCAGACGGCCAAAGACGAAAAAGACCATACAAACTGCTACCTTCATGTACTCCAAAAGCCATGCCTTTTCATGGTGTGAAGCTGTGTCAGTCCCCTTGACAAGGGTAACGTGTTCTTCTGTGAAGACACCATCCATGCTGAAGTGCCCTGAGACTTCTGTGCAACATATTCTGCAGTCAACATTACCTTTATCCAGGGATGCTCATGCAAATATCAGCAAGCCAACACAAAACCTCATTCTGCATAGATTATGAAGGCATGCACTGCAAAAACTGAAAAATAAGTCTGACCAAGCATGATAATCTTGCATTCAGACAAAACGCTTGCATATTTCTAACACCTTTTCTCTAAGTAAGACAAAATTTTGTCAATGAGTTGAGATCATTTTTATTCATTCCTAGATTTACCAATGGGATAAAACAATTTCACTTGTCAAGCAAATGGAAACTTAAAATAATATATTTTTTTTTACTTGAGAGAGAAAAATAAGGAACTAATGTCTGATAATAAGATTTAAAGGGTCACAACGCTCTTGTTTGGTTCATGTCTCGTCTGTTTCCCCACCCACGACTGCATCTCATTTCATGGTTATACTCTGATAGCCATGTGACGGCTCGGTGTTGCAAGTTTTGGATTGTAATCTGCTATTTGCGCTCAGAGCCAGTCGGCATCGCTAGTGAAAACTTTTTGCCTTTTTTGAACGCAACCTCTACCATAATGGCTGCAGTTCCTGAAATCTTTTCTTCTTAGTTAATTCAAACAAGCTTCCATTAGTAATCAGGGTCCAGAGTTAGACCCGCGTTCAAGTTAATCCAACTTTAGCCAGTTCATCGGTCCGTGTTAAAAGGGGCAAGCTCCCAAGCCTAAGCGGCATTCGGGATTTGGATGGCGTTCTTGTTAACTCTCCCAAGTATGTTCCTCTGTCCAGTTTATTAGGAACAAGCAAATCATTCTAAGGTTATCAGGATTGCAATTAAGTTCCCCTCAAGTCGCTCTTGTCGGACAGTTTGGTTCTGGTGAAGACTGTACACCAAATGGCTGCGATCCCGCGAGCCACTGGCTGGCAGATGACAGCACAGCTTCATCTAGAACATCTGCACTGGACTGTGCTCTCTTAATCTGGGGCTCTGGCCACACCCCTTCCACACAGGTTCCACCCCCTTTACTACTGTACAGGCTGTCAATAAACTAGCAGTTGGATTGTACTCTGTCTCCGCACTTGATTCCTGGTCTGGACTGTAACAAAAAGACTTGCGAGGACAGATACTTTTTGCAGTGTGGCTGCATAAGGAAAGAGTGCAGGGGCTGGTATGGCTGCCAGATGTCACGACTCGTCTCTAACAAAGAACTTGTGGAAAATTTTGAAATTCAAAATGCATCAACAAAGAGCCTATACTGTTGCTCACGTTGAGACTGGTTTGCAGGGGGAATGGAACAAAATTACACCTGATACACTGAATCAGTTGCTGTCTTTATTCTTTTGTGTGGTGAGAAGGAAAGAGGAATGAAAGCTTTACAAAGCAACAAATACTTTATTCTCCAAACTGATGCGAAATATGTTGCCTGAATTGAAATTGAAATTAGTGTTTCTTTTAAAAAATTGATAGAATGTATGTGCAGCAACATCAATCAATGTGCTGATGTATTGTTTTCAATGTAATGCAAGTCAAAGATAATTTACAAATCAGTGCTTTCAGGTTAAATTTAAATTTAAATTTAATTTAAATCCTCACTTTTTTGGGTTTGGGGTTGTCAATAAATTTTTTGGTTAGTTTTGATATGTCAATGTCATTTAAAAAAAAACACTCTCCCCACTACACAGGAATTCGGGGTCCTACACAAACAGGTTAAGCTCAAATGTGAGATGCCTGGCCGGTTTATGAGCGGTCAGCGGCAGTGATGTGTTACTGACTCTGAGGGGAGGGGGAGGAGGTGTGGTTGGGTGGGAAGGCGCATCAGGGCCCCTCCAGAGCTCACCTGAGGACAGGCAGAGACCCCAGAGGAGCAAGATTTGGGTGAAGAACCTTTGATTCCTCTATTTACACCCCCCACAAGAAAACTGACTAATATTTCATGCCCCCCCCCCCAAGAACATGCCATCTCTACTGTGCAAGACTTCCTCTCTGCATGATTGGGTGTGCCTGGTCAAGAGGAAGCTTTGTGGGGGTATTTTTAGACTTATTTTCCCCCTCTCCAGAACAACAAAATTGACTGCTAAAAGACAAACTAGAATAAGCAAGAGATAAGTGAGAAAGGGGGAGAAAATAATAGAAAAAGAGAGGGAGAAAAGAGAGAGATGGGCTAGAATGCCTTTACACTTCTTCACCTTAGCCAATCACGGAGTAACTGGATGAAAGAAGAATACTTGCAAAATTTTCACAAACTCAAAAATAAGTATTGAACAGGTAAATAATGTGTAAAGAGAGCCAGAGAGAGATTGAGATTGAAAGAATGAGAGGGAGAGTGAGAGACTGAGAGGGAGAGAGACAGAAAGAAACGGGGACAGAGAGAGACGGGGCAGGAGAAAGAGGAAGGACCGTTTGATCTCTAATCATTGAAAATCAAAACCAAAAATGTAAGAAAGGTTTCGGGGGGTTGTGGGCTGGGGGGACACCTGTCCTGAGTTTATGTCCGGTAGAAGATGGCGGCTGATCTGCCATCACCGTGGTGATAAATGCTATAGCTGCTTCCTTGTCTCATTTTCAGCCAATACCAGCGCAGTGCCTTGCATATAATGAACATCCACTCAGAAAGTGCTCCATCGAAGCATAACTAGATGCCGCTGTGGCAGCTTTTAATTGAATACTAATGAGATGTACTGATATAACACCGAATTACTCATGTAATTCAATGTAAAATTAAGAGCACAGAATAACTTAGCCCTGCACAGGCCAGTCTTAAATATTTCTGGATGCAAGAGAGGCACTTAAATCATGGTTTCCCCTTTTTGAAACAAAACAACGGAAAACAGTAAATGAAATTGGCCATTCAATAACACATGGTAAGAATGCACACATTACTGGCATAATATTTACGTTTCAAATGCAAACCACGAATTGAGTTAAGTGAAGGAAGACATTTTTTTTCATAGTATGTATGTATGTATGTATGTATGCACAACCCCAATTCCAAAAAAGTTGGGATGCTATGTAAAATGTAAATAAAAATAGAATGCAATGATTTGCAAATCTCATAAACCCACATTTTATTCACAATAGAACATATCAGATGTTGAAAGTGAGACATTTTACAATTTCATTTAAAATATTTTCATTTTACAAAATATTATCTCCTTTTGAATTTGATGACAGCAACAGATCTCAAAAAAGTTGTGACTGGGCCGTGTTTGCCATTGCGTAGCATCCCCTCTATTTTTACCATTCATTAAATGGTTAATATCTCACATTCAACATCTGATATGTTGTCTATGCTCTATTGTGAGTAAAATGTGGGTTTGTGAAATTTACAAATCATTGCATTCTGTTTTTATTTACCATTTTACACAGCATCCCAAGGTTTTGGAATTGAGGTTGTATAGTGATAATTGTACACATACTTTCTACTTCGTTTATAGCCTAGCCCAGAGATCACAGACATGAATTACCACAGTAAACAGTAACTCTAGCAAAAACCTACTGTACACTGTCCCTGAAATACAAACAAACAACCACATAAATAAAAACTAAAGTCCAGTGACCCCCATCTTCCATTTTAAACAACAGTACTTTTAATCAAATATAGGTGTCCTGGAAGGCATCAATGCCGGTATGCTTTTTGGTCTCGATTCAATCCGCAGCATATTAATGGCCCGAGAAAAAGGCAAATGGATACTTCAAGCCAATCGGTAAATTTAACAAAACCCTTGAGCAAAAGCACTCAGTGCTTCTGTGGAATTGAGTTGCCTATCCTTTCTTTTACTGTGATATAAGCACCGTTCCCACCTTCACAATTTTTTCGATGTCAGATCGTGGCAAGTCATGGAAGTGTCGTACTTGTAAACGGGGGGAGTCCTGAACGGTCGCAAAAGTTTGCAACGAAGTCGTTGTCTTGTTTTCATCATGGCGCAAGTTTCAAAATGTTCAAAAAAATCGTTGTGGCTCGCAAGCTCGTCACGGATCGTCATATATCTCAGCAATGTCGTACTGGTGTCGTAATGGTGTCCTGACATGTCCTATTAGCATCGTGATGGTTCGTGAATATTCCAATGCAATCGTCTTGTGGAAAATGGCCACAAATGTGGAAGATGTTGTCACTATATGCTACGAATGCCCAGAACATAACACGATGTGAACACAAACGGACAGACCCGCGATGAACGAAGATAATGTGATGTCAAACGGCTTGGATGCGAACAGGCACGACTCTATCACGAATGTGCCACGAAGTCAACATCGTGGCCGTGACAGAAATTTGTGCTTTTTCAGGTGGATGGATCACGACTCACTACGATGATAGGTCTTGGTACATCGGCACGAATCGGCGTAGAAATCGTGAAGGTGGGAACGGGGCTGAAGCCTGAACACCAGTTGAGAATGAAACTTTGACCCATGGAGCCACAAAGGCAGGTTTTAGACAACAAATATTCTGGCCAATCACAGCAGCTTATTTTAAACACCTGTTCTCCCCGACAACCACACTGGAGTGTGACTGGCAACCTTTGCCATAAAGAGAACTGTAGCCAATCACAGAAACTCACACAGACATTAAGCCACTCAGGGCATCAGAAGTTGACTTATAGTCAAATGACTTGGGTGTTTGATGACAACTCAGAGCGCTGGCGATTCAAGACCCACGAAATGCTTAACACAGCTGCTGGGCCCTTTAATTACACCTATTAATCGCACACTTCTCCAGGAGGGATTGACCCCTGATTAGCAAACTGAACTGTAAATCAGAATAAAAAAACATCAGCTAAAAACAATGGAGAAAAACATGAGAGACGATGAGAGAAACACATACTCACTTCTTTCTTGGTCTGTGGAGCCGCTGCATGTTTTTATAGTCAAGGGACTGACTGAATTAATAACCACTAGGTTGCCAGTTTTGAACCCCAGGAGGGTGCAGACTACTATAAATGAATCTCTCATGAACATCCAGGTATAAATAAAATTTGTTGACAGCAAAGAGAAATCTCTTAAGTAAAGTAAGTCAACAGGATGTTTCTCAGCACTGTACTTAAATAATCAGACTGTTCCATCCTCACCTTGAAAACTGTGCGCAGCTAATTTGTTTTATGTAATCTGCACAAACACTCTCTCTCTCACTCTCTCTCTCTCTCCAACTCTCGATCTCTCTCTCTCTCTCTCTCACACACACATACACGCACACACACACACACACACACACTCAAGCACACAAAGACAAAATAACATGCGTACACACAAGAGCCATGCAAATAGGTGTATTTACGTCACTCATCACCGCAAGTGCCTATTGTACGCACATTTAGCTTCCAAACTTAGAGCACACAATCAGACACTCACTCTCTCTCTCTCTCTCACACACACACACACACACACTCTCACATGCTCACACTGCATTTTAAAAAACAAAGCATTACGCAAGGAGCCTGACAAACAGGCTGTGACGTCAACACCTGTTCTCCCCTCAGCACGCAGGGCCATTGTTTCAGCGCAGTAGCAGTGCTCGTACACACACACACGCACACACACACACACTGTCACAGAGTGACACAGCACGCTTAACTGCCCAAACTTAGCCAACCCATGCAACCACCCCAAACCACCGTAAACAGACTTGTTAGATGGAGGAACACCACGCAGAACAACACAGGCAATATGAGAGGATGCACTGTTACCAACAGACAACATTTTTTTTTTTTTTGCTCTGGGTTTAATTTGATCCATTGAAAACCAATTTCAGAAAATGATTGCAAAGGGAAATTTTAAGTGAGCACTGCTCTGATTAAATGGTGTGTCAACAGGATCCATGCTGTGATTTTCCTTTTCTCAAATAAAAAACAGCATTTTTTTATTATTGTTTATAATGTCACCAAATCACATAAACACTCACTGAACAGTACAATTTGAGAGATGAGACAACAAAGATTATAACTATTCGAAAAGTGTTAGATCCTTTCCAAAGAGGCAAAGTCATTCGCCTCTACGTATAGTAGTACTGGGTTTATATTGCATATGTGTGTAACTAATCAAAGATGCAGCAGTGCACAGAAACCGCCTTTCAGACAATGCTCATTCTTAGTTATTAATTTGGGATCCAAAGAGTGGCATTTGAGAACTAAATAAGAGGCAAACTTAGATCCAGCTTACTCCTCTTCCAATTAAACAATTGTCATAATACTTAAGGCCTTGTGAAATAAGAGCTGAATATCTGGTCAGCATTGAGTGTCTACTGTGCAAAAATCTGAATCTTTAAACAGCTGGTAAATCAGGCTTTTTACCTGACTCAAAGAAACTGAAACTGGTGAGTATAGAGCATCTTTGCTCCAGCGACCTGACTTTTCTTGAGTTTTCTGAAGTAGAGACCACAGGTCTGGTGTGCTGGGAGACAGAGATGGAGATCGTGGGCTTGTATCGGTGAAAGGTCTTGGAATCTGTTCCTGATCCCACTGTGTTTGAGGGCCTGATTCTTGTGTGCCATGACTCACCAAGTCTTCCAGCACATTCCGTAAACCAAGCTGTCCACCAATCGGAGTGTAGAACTAGAACTGGCTTGGGGCAGGCATTTGCAAATAACGTAACAGGATTCAACAATAAAAAAAAAGGTTGAGGAGAAAAAACTGTGTTCCTGAGACATTTGATCTCTCTCTCTCTCTCTCTCTCAATTTTCAATTTCAATTTGTGCTTTATTGGCATGACATACATATTGTATATATTGCCAAAGCATGTATTGAACATATAACAAACATATACATAAACATATAACAAAGTGGACATTAAGCAATGAATATACACATTAACAATAGATAGTAACTGGGACAACAATACTATTTCTACTAATAATAATACTAACAGAAATTATGAAAGAAAAAAAAATGCTGAATTAATCTTTTCTCTTTTTTTGGGGGGGGTCACTCACTACCTCTTAGGCGATGACACGCAGATGCACAAACACACACACGCAAATGCACATAAACGCACAAGCATACAGTACCTGACATACAGATATGGACTAACAAAATTCTTCCCTTGAAAAAATGCTCTCACTCTTTCTCTCTTTCCGTCTCTCTCTCTCTTTCATACACTCACACACAGACATACATTTTTACCCTTGGTAAAAATATGTGCTCATGAACTGGCAAGAACCACTGTACTTTAGTTGTTCACAATCAATAATGAACAAATAATAATGTACAAATAATTTAATTAAGCATTAAAGCAACTTTTCATCAATTAGTCAACATAGAAATTAACAAATGTATTATTTAATGATAATTTAAACTTTCAATGAAGCATACAGTGGAACATATTTAACCTTGAAGGTTTTTAAATTACTTTATTGAGAGGCATTGACTAATTTAGTTGCCAACATGAATTTATGGTGTACAAACTAATGCTGTAGCTGAATTTAGTTTTTACTATTGTGAGCAACAAAAGAAACTCAAGTTATCAAGTAATTCAATGGACTCGCAGTGGTTACCTTGTTTAAGTTACTGCAAAACAAAGCAATATCTGAAGAAATGAGTGTAATGCAACAGGTAATATAAAATAACACTTTTGTTATAATAACATACATACTTAGTTTCCAGTCAGTCTTGTATTAAGTTGAGTTTCTTTTGTTGCTGGGTATACATTTGTAAATGTGAATTCATACTGTGCTCATTGTGTTATGTACATATTTAGGAATCACAATAACAGCTCCAATTTTCTCCTTCAACATTTCTTTCTCCATATCTCGCCCCCTCTCTCCCTTTCTCTCACACTTGCTCTCAAACTCTCTCTCTTTCTCAGTCTGCGATTGGTTCTCAAACAAGGCATGCTGTAAGCAAGCTACTGAAGCACAGTGGAATGCAGCTCCCAGCATGCATTTCTCTTAATCCCCCAGCACTGTAAACACAGGCTAAATTACATGCAATGAGCCCACGCAACATGCCCAGGCCACTGCGTAAAAACACAGACGCTCCAGGATAGCTGTATTTCAGGCCCCTACCACGGTGACGGCAATGCTAACGTCAATATCACCGGGCCCAAATGCTCAGAGTGATTTACGAAAAACAAAATTAGAACAAGACAGTGTTAAACACACAATGAACAGAGACAACTGAAATGTACCGCCACGGTCTTTCCCCACCTGGGCGTTTGTAACTGAAACCTCAAAGTATCAAAAGCAGCAGGTGTCCCAACATACAACAAACAAGAAAACTCCAGCGCAGTCAGCTGCACTACTGCAACCAAGACACATGGGTTTGAAGGGGGAGGAAAGAGGATGATACCATCACCCACATTTACAGAGAGAGAGAGAGAGAGAGATATCTGATGTGAGAGAATGAGGAGAAGAGATAGAGATGCAGAGAAACCATTTCTCAGGTTTAAAAAAAATCTTAATTCATATGATTGTAGCAATTTTCCCATAATAAAAACCTCAAGACATGAACAAACACCAAAACAAAATGAACAACCAAAGCAAGTAAGAAAACAGAAAAATAACAGAGAATGACAGAAAGGCAGGAAAAAAAAGAAAGAAAGAGACCAAGTGTGAGAGACACGCAAATCAGAATTGGCAATGCGGAAAAAAGAACTGAAAAGCATTGTGGGTATTTGCCCAGTGGGTTGGTCACATCGTTGGGCCTCACCTCTGCGTGCCACTTAGCACAGTACCCATTTCTTTGGCTCCGCCCCCTTGTTTACATCTAAGCCAGGATCCTGTTGCTGCAATAACGACTTTCACTAACGAATAGTCTTGTGCAAGGACATCCCCTGCTAAGGGTTATGAGTGGAAGTGAAGTTTTTTTTGGCGTGGGCGGGCGGGGAAGGGGGGCTGCCGTGGTCTCAGATCTTGCACAGTAGCTTGTGTGCACCGGCGCCTTTTAAAAGGAACTTCTGAGCAAGACACAGACCTGAGAAATAACGGTTTCCGCAACACAAGCTGAAAAACATGGACGGTTCACGGGGGGGAGGGGGTGTGGTAGGTAAGGGAGGGTACTCATCATCTGCCATTGCTATTTTTAGCCCTGTGACACAATCTCAGCTGGACTTGACTGACAAAGCCCTGCAGCATATCTCAATTGTTTAATAAACAAACAGTACAGACAGAGTATGCCACCACACACTGAAATAAAACTACAGGAAACCCTACTTCACTGGAGCACTTTTATATGCTCAAGTACTTAAGGAGAGCTTGCACCAACTGGACTTGCAACCTTACAATCACTGGGTTCAAATGCACTTCTTTTAAGCCCTGTGTGGTGCTTGGGCCAAAATGACTAAGATCCTGCTCTGTAACGTTCGTTTGTCATATGTCTGTCTGTCTTGTCTGTAAATATTTCTTGAGTAAGGCAGCAAAAGGGGTTCAGTGCTCTCCAAGTGTGTCTCGTTATTTCCCATCTCTGTTTGTCTGTCTGCCTTGTCTGTATATATTAAAGGGGTAGGGTAGCACAAGGGGCTGTGTTCTGTATCAGATTGGCTTGTTTGTCCCTGACACTGTGTGTCTGTCTTTCTTGTCTGTAAATATCTCAAATGTGTAGCACAAGGGGTTATGTCCTGTCACAGTTTGTGCTGTTGGTCCCAGACTATACATGTCTGTCTTGTCTGTGAATATATCAGTGATTGGGGAGCACAAGGAGTTATGTTCTGTCCCTGTCTCTACGTCTGTTAGTTTTGTCTGTAAATATCTCAGAAGTAGTGCAGCAGGACGGGTTATGTCCTGCCCCAGTTTGTCCTGTTAGTCCCTATTTCTGTATGCCTGTCTGTCTTGTCTGTAAGTATCTCAAGTGTAGGATCGCACAAGGAGTTATTGTATGTCCTAACCCATGTTGTGATATTAGTTCCTATCTATGTATGTCTGTCTTGCGTGTGAATTTCTCAAGGGTAGGGGAGTAATGTCCTGTCCCTGTATGTTCCTGTCTCTTTGACTGTCAGTTTTGTCTGTAAATATCTCAGGAGTACTGCAGCAGAAGGGGCTTTGTCTTGTCCCAGTTTGTCCTGTTTTCTCTCCATGCCTGCCTAGCTTGTCTGCAAATATCTCAGGCGTAGTGCAGCAAAAGGATTTATGTCCTTTCCCAGTTGGTTCTGTAAGTCTGTGTCTCCGTAGGTCTATCTGTCTTGTCAGTAAATGTCTCAGGAAGAGCGTAGCACAAGTGATCATACCCTGTCCCAGCGTGTGTGTGGTTAGTCCTTGGCTCTGCATATCTGTTTGCCTTGTCTGCAAATATCTTAGGGGTAAGGAAGGACAAGGGGTTATGCTCTGTTTCAGGTTGTCCTGTTAGTCCCTGTCCATGTCTATGTCTGGAAGCATCTCAGAAGAAGTGTCACACAAGGGCTTATACCCTGTCCTACTTTGTCCTGTTAGTCCTTATCTCTGTATGTTTGTCTGCCTTGCCTGTAAATATCTCAGGAGTGAAGTAGCACAAGGTATTATGACGTGTCCAAGTCTGTCTTATTAGTCTTTGTATCTCCGTCTGTTTTGTCTGTAAATATTTCTGGGGTAGGGTAGCACAAAGGGTCATGTGATGTCCCAGTTTGTCTTTTTAGTGCCTGTCTCTGGATGTCTCTCTCGCTTGTCCATAAATATCTCAGAAGTAGGGTAGCACAGGGGATTATGTCCTGTTCCAGTTTTGTATTATTGCTCTCTGTATCTCTGTTTTTTTTTCTGCAAATATCTCAAGCTTAGGGTAGCCCACAGGGTTATGTGCAGTCCCATTTTGCACAGTTAGTCCCTGTTTTTTATGCCTGCCAGACTTGTGTATGAATCACTCAGGGGTAGGGGAGCACAACAGGTTCTGTTAGTCCCTGTCTGTAGATCTGTCTGTTTTGTCAGTACAAATGTCAGCATCAGGTTAGCACAAGGATTTATGTCCAGTTCCAGTTTATCCTGTCAGTCCCTGTTTCTGCATATGTCTGTAAATATCTCAGGAGTAGTATATATATAATAGAATATGTCCTGTTCCAATTTGTCCTTTTTGTCCCTGTCTTTGTATGTCTCTCAGTTTTGCTCGTAAATATCTCAACAGTAGGGCTCCTGTGATCTGAAAAAAACCTAGTGAATTTATCAGTGGCAAGTACTCTTGCAACTGAACAAAAACCTTTAGATTCTGGACTTTTCCCAACGGAGAAAAAAAAAATGATTTCGACAGTTCAAATAACTCTAATAGCTCACCTTTTAAGATTCTCACCACTCTTAATTTCTGCAAATGAGGTTCAAGCTCAGTTTCTCCCAGAAGTGACATACTGTATGTGCTAGGTTTTTCAAGATCACAGGAGATGGGGCTATGCTTCTGTCCCAAATTGTCCATTAAGCCCCTCTCGTTGTATGTCTGCCTAGACCATCTCAAAATAACTCAGTGTTTGGGTGGCACAAAAGCACAACAGGTCACGTTCAGTCCCAGTTTGTCCTGTTAGTCTCTGTGTCTTTATGTCCCTCCGTCATGTCTGTAAACATCTCAGGGAAAGGGAGGCACAAGCGATCGTACCCTGTCCCAGCGTGTGTGTGGTTAGTCCTGTTAGTCCAGGAAGGGAGGCACAAGCAGTGGAGCATTAGGGCTATGATGGGTTGGTTGGTCCCAAAGGAGAAAAATCAATTTAAATTTCATGTATTCACCATATTTTAAAAAAGTGACTTATTTCATTTATTATATGCAATTTCTTTCTTAATCTTTTACTATTGATTATGTACATATTTTTCTCAACTCCCCCTGTAATTATTTTCTCTATCCCTTAAATTATGGGGGGTCAAGTGATTTCACCATGTTTTTTTTGTTTGTTTTTTTGCGAAACTTCGTTAAAAAAATGATCAAAGTAAATCAAATCAAATTTTATTTGTATAGCACATGTCACAAACCTTTGTCACAAGGCACTTCACAGTAAAACCCTGGCCTGAACCCCTCTAAACCAAGCCTACAGCTACAGGTGGCAAGAATAAAACTCCCTAGGTGAACAAATAGGAAGACACCTTGGGAGGAACCAGGCTTATGAGGGAGAAGCACATCCACCTCTTACTGACTCAGCGAATGAATCTGTGATCACCAACATGGTCAATAAGTCAGTTAAAAAATGGCTGTCAAGGGTAGGGCGTCAGACTGGGAGGGGCCGCAGGCTGAAAAGCAAAAGAACAGGGGAATAAACAGAATAACCCATATAAACTTTTTTATTCAATCAAAAATTACTCATCACCTTATTTTTTAGCCTGAAACTCCTTTGCATTTGCTCATTATCTGAGGTGCAGACTTTCTCTGAGTACATATCCCACAACCCAATGCGACCTTTCCCTCTTGTTCACCATGTTGGCATTGATTGCTGTGTCACCGCCAAACTGCTGACCCCTCAATGACCCCACTGGTAGCCAGTCATGCCCCAGTCAGATCACTTGCATTGTTTTAATTCCATTGCTTTTGTTAGCATGGAAACCGTCTCCACATGCCCATGATCAACAAATCAGCTGCACCACAGAACCCAGAGGGAAAGAGTCTTGGCAGAGTTGCCACAGCCAATAACACCACCATTCTGTTTCACCTCAGCCCATAACACCACTACACTTTTTCATTCAGACAGACTCATCCACTAGTGACAAACCCATTTTGCACCACCATTAACAAAGTTGACTGACTGTCACCCAGGGGTGTAGCATGAATTTGTGGGCTCGAGTGCATACACTGTCTCAGTGGGCCTCTTAAAATTGTAGACCAAAGGAAACTTTTCAGATCATGCCAGTATGTTACCATCTAACGCTTCTATTCAAAACAAGGCCCGGCACTCAGCACCTTTATTTATTTTACACATTTCATACGCAATGGTGCCTCAAAGAGTTTTTTAAAAAATCTTAAATCTTGACGAAATTAAAATATCCCAGGGAAAATGTCATGTATCAAATCTGAGGACAATCCAATGAATATTGACAGTTTAATGGACATTTGAAACATTGTGTGGGAAACCCCCCCCCATGACTGTACTCCCCTACAGCCAAGAAGCGGGGTAACCCACCTGATAATACATTTCTCATCATATGAAGCAGCGTTGAAAGGACAATCAAATTACTTTAGTAAATGGGGAAATGTTGTGCGGCTGTTGGTCACACCAATAATGATGTCATTCAGTCGTCCAGACAACATGGCAAAATAAGTTTCCATCAATTTCCACAAAATAATGAAGCCCTTTTGAAAGAATGGCTAGTTAAATAATTAATTATTTAATAATCAAATTATTGACCGTGGAAAGCCTACCAAACCAACAAAACATTCAGTTCTTTGCTCAGAACACTTTGAGAAAAGCTGCTTCACGTACCAGAAGTTCACAAGTTAGTCAACGGTTTTGTTGCAATGAAAACTGGTTTTAAAGATTTGAAGAAATTAGTGGAAAGGATCTATTTAATACAAATATTACCCTTAAGCCTGAACGCCCCCGTAACAGGTGCAATGAATTTGCAGAATAAATACAGCATGTTACCCAATAGCAACCTCAGCATATCTTCTTAAAGAGAAGAAACTCAGCGAAAGGTTCGTGATGACCGTTTTTACCTAAACTGAACACAATTCAAGCACCAAGCAAGTAAATAAGCATCTAGAAAAACATTAAATAAAACAAGATCAATGCTCTTTCGGAAGCATTTCCAATGAATTTGTGCTATGCATACAAATTATACTGCAAATGGAAAAGGACAGTCCACAGATTCCAACGATATAAGCCTTGTCATTTTAAATTGACACCACACTCAAAGAACAGCAGGCATACACTTTAAATGCTACAGAGATGAGCAAAAACTTTCCTTACCTTTGATATTTTGTCGTAAAAAGCTGTTTGTGGGTAAATCTGCGCTTACTATTGTTTTAGCCTGTCAGAGTCCTCTCGCCATTATGCTATGCACTCGAAGACCTCAGTAGTATAATCGTTTAAATGGTTTGTTTTTTATATTTTCGCTGTAATTAACTGCTAAAAATTCAACTGTTGTTTTCAAAGCCGGTTTATGGCTGAGAATCCTTGCGCTAATATGCTCAAGTTGAAACACAGGGCAGCTATACAAGTACTAAATCGACCAGTGACTATATATGGTCTGTTGAATTAGTGTCCTGGATAAGGCGGACAATATCCCGTTATACATGCGACCTGTCAGAGCAAGGAGATACATTTTTTTTGTATAAATACATAATAATTAATCAATGCATTCCCATCCCATCTAAGTCATCTTCCTGGCTTACTTCAGGAATCACGTGACTTACACTACGGTTGCTGCATCCAGAGCAATACCTCCATAGGGGCTATTCTCTTCTGGAGGAGTAAAGGCTCTTGTGCTTGACAGGACTGGTGATCATATTATGGCTGCAGTGGGACTTGACCCTAAAATGTCTTCAATGCCAAGTAAACTTCTTAACCACAAAGCTACAGCCTGCCCCAATTTTAACCCCAATTCAGCAACTTCAGCCTGAGATCCATGGGTTATATTACCTCTGAGACAACTGTTCCAGCAACAGTCTGAATATGTTCACTAGAGTGGTCCGTGAACAGCCAATAGAGACAAAACACTAAAGGAGCTTGTCCATTCAGATGATGAAAAGCAGTTGAAGAATGGCTCTGCCACTAGCAGAATACCATAGCGCACATTCTCAAGTGCTATCAAGCAACAGTTAGTACGGACAGAAGCCTGCAAAATGCCTCTTTTCTGGGGAGGAATAAGTGAAGAGTTTTTGTTTTTATTCAATTTTTATTTAATTTTTTTTTAAGCCTGATAACTCCACCATGTAAGCCATAGTCCCCTTCTGCCTTCTGATCAAGAGCACAGCCATAGGTTTGTTCCACAGACCATATTAAAAACAATTGGCTGTCACAGAGTCACAGGGACGTCACCACTGAGTTTTCTTGGGCTTGGTGAAGTGTTACAGTGTATGGAAGTGCAGTGTTTGGAGCTGTCACATTGTAGAATTTAGATAATGTAGCGTATAATAATGTAGAGTAGAAAACCCAACAGCGTGCTGATCACGAAATTATATTTTGATTCCTAATCTAATTTCCATGACTTTTCTTGCTTAATTTGACAAGGATACTGCCAATAAGATAAGACAAGTTTGGATTTTTTTTTTAAAGCCAATGGACATTGGACACATAGGACACTTGAGCTGTTTACTTGAAAATATTGTGCTCCTGTGTTGTTCTCAGTTGAGTAGGTAAAAATAAAGAAAACAAGAAAAATATGTCACTATGTCATATATATATAAAGTTAATATAAAAAATAGAATTATTTTTAAAAATTTTAAAAGCCCGCCCACCCGCATTACTTTTTTTTTTCAGATTAAAGGGATGATGAGCTAATATATCTTTATGGGGCCTACATTTTACTTGGGAAGTTAACGGTGGCTTGAAACAACTAATATTGTTGTTGCTCTTTTTTCTTTGAAGTTTGAGTCCCCATCTTGCCCTCTTCCTCCGTGCTGTTGTCATATGTATCTCAGCATTACGATGACAGCGCACTTTACCGAAAACATCCAAAGCCGCTCCCATGATACTTTGCTGCTGATAAGACTCTCTGCTCTTATCTTGCTGTTTCCCATCAACCTCTTGGGGAGGGTGGTTATTTTTTCCTGAGTCACGAACACGTGTTCCATCCAAACCTGTTAACACAACACTGTAAAATCTCCCTCCAACTTCCAACAATGTCAATCACTCCAGCACAAGCTTATGCAGGTGGGCAGGTGAGAGAGTAAGGTCTGGAAAAATTGGTTTTTACTTTTCATTAAAACATATTTCTTTGTTGTTGTTGCAGTCAGATTTGCTGTGAAGCGACCTCTATGAACAAGTGGGGCTGTAACAGGAAAAGCCCATGTGGCAGGGGGGTGGAACAGCCTCTTGTGTTTGTTTTCTGCCCTCCACCCCAGTATTTGGGCTAAGGAGAGGAGGGGGGGAGTTCAGGGCAAACAAATGGTTGAATCCCAAAGGCGAAAGCGGGAAGCAGTTTCCAGCCAATACCTCAAGCCAAACAAAAACAGAACGGAGAAACAGCATTCCAGGACGGAAGTACAGAGGCAGCTGCCCTGGGGGTTTACAGCAACACAATGGAGTATGAGCATACTGTCAGCGTAAGGTCACGCATGAGCCATTCACGTCGACCAGGTTGGGCAACCAGAGCTAGTTAGCAGTGCTGCTCGGATTGGATTGCCATACTAAGCAAAGCTTGGCTAAGATTGCTAGTTAACATGGCTTATTTACATGTTTAGGGAAGCTAGGCTGGAATTGCTAATTAGCATATAGCAACCCAAATTGCAATGCTTAGTAAAGCTTGGATAGGACTGCTTGTTAGCATAACCCCTTGGGTTCCCATAGAGAGGGTTGGGAGAGCATTGCTCACTGCATTGGCGTTTTATTCCCGAGAGAGAAAAAATAGTCGAGAAGTTATCATTGCAAGAACAAGCCATGTATTTTTGTAACATTCTGGTATCCAACAGTGTCAATAGCAAGCTATGTTTCATAAGCCTTATGTCCAATGACAATCCAACAAATACACATCTGTACAGCTACAACACAGAAATGTGCCGTTAAACAGCTATAGCTGTAGTACTACGTGACAAGGAGCTCCTAGCCTTTTGCTGTTGTTCTGTTGAGTGCATGTGCACATGTGAGCTTGTGTGCACTGAGTGTGTTTGTGCTTGTGAGTGTGTGTGTGTGTGTGTGTGTGTGTGTGTGTAAACTACTGCGCTGTTGATGTCACATTCTGGGAGGGGGGATGGGGAGCACTTTCCATGCAAATGTGCCTATTGAGGTGGAGGAGGGACCCAGCATTAAAACAAACATGTGCACACACTCTCGACCTCACACTCTTTCTCTCTCAAACACACACCCACACACATACACACATGACCACTCACCCACCCACACATGCATGTTTACAGTATATTTACAGAAGATATATATAGTGCTGTGCAAAAGTCTTGGGCATCCTGCACTTTTTTTAAAATAAAATTTAAACCTGCTTTTCTTGTTTACTTTTTGTTTTCCACATTTGAGGTGCTGAAGACAAAAGTTAAATTAGAGATTCCAAATGCTAATTTAAAGAAAACTTTCATAAATAAATGGTTGCATTTCATTTAAAAAAACAGCCAATACAGACAATATAGTCCGGACACAATCATGATGTCAACACAAGGGACAGGCACAAGTGAGATCAGTACGCAGAAGAACGGTGACAGGTTTTGCACTCTGCCTGGAACATATAAAACTGTAGCACAACAGGACAGTGTCCCAAATTTTTTGGCAAAGGGTATTCACGCCAAATATTGATTTGATTTAGTTTTTAACAGTTTGCAGCTCTGTATAGTACATCTCTCAATTATTATATACTTTTAATTCCACCATTTTTGCAAGCAGATTTTCCCCGCAAAATTGCTTTAATTGTGCCTCAGACTCTCACAACCGTGAATATATGCACTCACATACAGATATATATATGCATTCACAGTACACAAAAAAAAACATACAAACAAACCGACACACACATTCAAACATGCAACCACACAAGCACTCTCACATATACACACACGCTCAGAAGCATGCACATACACCCACACACACACACACACACACACACACACACACACACACACACACACATTGCCTTTCTCCCGGTAAGAGACACGTGCATCCTGTACCACAGACTGTTTGTCTGCCCCAGGTGGGCAGGCCCCACCCCCTCACTGTTTAGTACTACCTGGGCCGGGTTAAATGGCCAGAGCCTCAGAAAAAGGCAAATTCATGAACAAATTTGCTTGAGAAACTCTGGCAACTTGATCTGCTGAATCAAAGTCAGATTTACAATTAAGAGCAAAGAGGAGGCTGAAGGGAAAATTGAGGGAGGAGGGAGGAAGAGGGAGACTTTGTGGTCCTATCTTTCACCGACCACAAGATTTCACAAAACCCACACACATGCACACAAACTCATGCAACTTCCATTCACACACCAACATAAACACACACATAGCACTCACATTTATTCATCAAAGTGTGCACACGCATACACATACACACACAAGAACACAAGCGCATTCGTATTCACTGATCAACTTGCAGATACATACACACTCAAATTAATACTCACTCAGCAAAATGCACACACAGACCAGAACATGCTCAGATTTGAAAAAAATATCCTCACACACATGTATGCATCAAATAGTATTCACAAACACATTCACACATCCTGTAACACACAAATTCACACGCATGCTCGCTTAGGCTACAACAAGACACTACTACACGTGTACATATTTATTTATACACAAACATACAGTACATACACAGACCTCATATCAGCCCCATGTCAGGTTCATGTGACAGACAGAAGGGGCTTTAAACCAGGATGGAACCTGTAAGCGCTCTGCTCCCCACAGCGTCCTCACACACCAGGGTTATTTCAGTCTTTCAAAGCAGGCAGACGGATGGTGCAGCACAAGCGCAATATCATCATAATTACTCCTGATATACAGGCAGGGGTGGCATTGCCTGCAATTACTGCTGATGAATTGTGTTAGCCTCGCTGTGAGGTAAATAAGTAACGACCGCCCCCCCACCCCCTCCCCAAGGGGAAAAAGAGAAGAGAAAGAGAGGGAGAGTAAGGGAGAGGGAGGGGACAGCAAGGGAGAGAGTCTGCGTGAGAGAGACAGAAAAAGTGAGAAAGACAGTGAAGGAGAGAAACTGTGAGTTAGAGTCTAAGTGAGCGTGTGTGTGTGAGAGAGAGAGAACGTGACAGCCAGAAAACAAAAGCAAAAAGGCAAAAGGAAACCGCAGTGATAAACAGAGCGAGAGAGAGAGAAGGAGAGAAACAAAAAAGACAACAGAGGGAGAATAAAGGCATTGGAGGGTAACAGCCGCTTATCTGAAGAGCAGACGTTCCCCCTCCCCCACCCTGTTCTCCTATTTGACGACTCGTCCTCAGCTCTCCCTATGACACCAAACAAACAAATTCCAGTCCCCAGGGCAGCTCCATCAGCGTAATGGTGCACCGCCGCACAGCACGCTCGAGCTGAAGAGGAGAGATCGCAGTAATGACAGGGGTCCTCTTTAACCAATACGACAGCATAGTAGTGCACTCGGTAGCACTGTCACCTCAGAGCAAGACGGTTGGGGTTTTGAATCTCAGTGGGAAGTCTCCCGTCGCTTGCATAGATCTCATCATTATGAGACAGTAGTATGAGGTACATTTGCCCAACTAAATCGGGTGCCCAACACTACGTCAATTGTTACGACAGAGAAGATACCCAACATCCAGTGATAGCTCTGAGTCGAAGACTTCAAGGCTTTCAATTCAAAAGATCTGCAACAAAAGGAAAACGTGCTATAAGTTTATTTCAGATTGTCTTTACACCTCAAATTGCATCTGGGGGCAAAGCAAGAAAAGGGCTGCAAGTCCAACTACGATTACTGGATGTAGATGTAAAGCTTTCAAAAAAAAGATAGAGATAAAAATTCTGAAAAAATTAGTGGGGGCTGTAGGTTAGATATCACTGAAACCTCAAAGCCTTCATTTTACTTAAAGGTAAAACCTACCCTTCATACCTTATACACCGTGATTGTGACAGAATTACGAAAGCGAGATCCTCTGTCTTTCAAAGAAGACTTCGATTGTAAATAGACATGATGTTAAATGCCAATGGTATTATCCCATTATGCAGTCTGTAGAGTATACCAAAGTATAAAATATGGATCAAACCATTTGTTCTGGGGGCAACACTCAACACAGAAATTTTTCGGATCTTTGGGCGGAGTTCCACTTACAGTTAGTCAGGTCTCTGGTGAACACAGAGCCATAGGAATCTGTTGATACAACTCCTCAGTGGCCTGTTTACCAGATAATTAATCGACTTAATGGATAGAAGTTCCTCAACTTTTTTCCTCAGAATATACTGCCCTGTAGGCTTTTATCTCTGTTCTGCTTTGGCATACTTGTTTCAACTATTAACTCAATGAGATATCTACCTGCTGACTTATGCGATTTGTTAAAGCTTGAGTGGAAACCCACAGGACAGTAGATCTTCAGGAACAGTGTTTGGAAACCCTGCTCTAGCAGCTGAATGAATCATATCTAATCAGGTTTGAAATGAGAACTTACTGTGCATGTCCAGGAACAGAGTTGGGTGACCCTGCTCTAGCTGTTGAATAAACATGGTTGGCCAGACCTGTTCAAGAAGTTTCCCAGTTCCACCGAAGAGCTCAGGAATCTAGGCCATTCCACACCCAGAATCAATGACCACAGATTGCCTTGGGAATGCTGATGATGCATTCCACAGGGCTTCTGGGATTTAAATGTCACATCAGCTGATGTCTTAACTTGGACTGCTGTTTGCTGTTTGGTGCTGGTGGTGGGAGGGCTTGTGTGTCCCAATATCCAGGACAGCCTTCAGGGCAAGCATGTTGCCATCATTGCCGTGTTAGGCATATACTGTATTTTTTTTTTTTTGGTTCCCATCGTTGGATCTGGTATGTGGCCCACTTCAAGAAGGCCTCAAGCCTGCAAAAAAATTCCTGTTAAGACAAGCCTGGATCATAAACTGGTTTCAGCTGTATTTCACAATTACTAGCTGGTAAGAGCTGGTTGGTAGTTGGTCATTGTTGGTCTCAAGTTAAAGAAAGCGGGTTAAGCCAGCAGACTAAGAAGGTGCCCAGACATGTAGACAAGCAGATTATACAGACTGATCGGCTGGTTGACTGGATAAAAACACCATGAATAAACAATGCGAAACAAATAAATAAAGTAAACAAGTTAGGTCAGTGGCCTGCTCCACAAAGCAGGATTTCCTAGTTGCCAGATGAGAGCTCAAATAAGACTGCTAAAATTAGAGCCTAGAACACTTTTTTTTTGGACTTCAGTCCCTGTTCCATTTTTGAAGTTTACACTTTTTTGTTGCAGTTTTGTGGCTATTATCTGGCTGACTGATAGAATCCCAGCTAAGGCTGAGGCAAGCAGGACGTTTCAGATGGGTAATGAGAATTCTTACCCTGTAAAAAAAAAAGGAATCTCAATGCATTTTTATGTGATATAAAGCATACTCAAATAATCAAAAATGGGAGACTGCATTAAACTTGAGCATGAACACCCTCCAGACTTTAAGGGATCCCCTTAACAGAGGCTGTTATGCCAACAGACACTTTGCTTGAATAAGACTTCTTGGTCCCAGATCATGGTGTGGAGGCAATAACTCCAGTGGTTTTCGAGAACAGGCTTGAGACAATGCAGACAGGATACTGTAAAGCTTGTAGGTACGTGGAGGATTAGGTGCGCTTTAGTTGATGGTAAAATTGTTTGGCTGAATTACCAGTTCTCATTCTTATTTTATATTTTACACTGAGGTCCATACATATTTGGTCGGTGACACAATTTTCATTGTTTTAGCCATCTACACCATCACTATGGATCTCATAAGAAACAATTAGGATGAGTTTGAATTGCAGAACTTCAGCTTCAATGTAAGGGTTTCTTCGAAGTTAGACTACAAACTATGTTGGAATTGCACCCATTTTATGAACACCCCCCTCAATCTCAGGGGCTCAAACTAACATCATCAATTAAATTCATAGTTTTAATACTCAATAGCAAGCCCTTTGTAGTCAATGACTGCTTGAACTCGGGAAATTGTAAACACCACCTGACAGTGGGTTCTTGCCTTGTGATGCTCTGCTAGGCCTTCGCTGCAGCTGTTCCTGCTTTGCTGTTTGAGCGTTTGCCTTTAAGACGCCCTATTATGTCATCAGGTGCACAGCTAATTAGTTATCACCAGCCATTTCAAAATCTTTTCCCTCTTGACATCACATGGGGAAGTAACCAACCAGAGGTAAGAAGAACTGATCACTTTCAGCCAGCGGGGGTGCTGAGACATGTCCCTTTTTGACTGCAGTTAGTAGTTCTCAATCATTTCCCTTTAATGACACATTTTCCAATTATTGCAATTGGCAACCAAAGACATGGATTCTCTCCATATGCGATCTAACAGGGATTCATTTTCATAATTAACAGAAGGTTCACTCCGAGATCAAGCCACAGTTAACAGGTGCTGCTTGTTCTCCCCGATTAGGTAAGATGACGTTGTTGATTTAATGGCTGCTAGATTGCATATGTAGAGAAGCCGTGTCTTCGGTTGCCAATTATGATAATTGGAAAATGCGTCAATAAAGGAAAATGATTGAGTAAGGGACGTGTCTCAGCACCCCCGCTGGCTACGCCACTGCTTTCAACCAGGCAGTCAATCAGATTTCATTATTTTGGGTGGTCACTCCCCCTTGTGATGTCAGGTAGGGCAGACTTTGGCTCATAATGGCTAATTAACTGTGCACCTGGTGGCATAACAAGTTTTGCCATGAGCAAGTGAGATGCATGCTCAATTGAAGGGGCTATTTCCATAATTGCTTGAGTCCTTATTCATTAAATCAGATAATATTACAAATCCATTGTTTCACTGATGAGGAATTCACCCCATGTTAGCTCATTCCCAACAGAATACCTTTATATAAAATTGTTGCATTTGTACAGAATACTTTTCCCGAAAATTACATAATATAAAGTATTGAAGTACAGGTGGCCCATCACCGCGATAGTCAAATGATTTCTGTTTTCATCGGATTGTGAATGGTCATCCACGCCGCAGGCACTGGCTTACTGTAGGGAATGGTAGAATTTGTCATGCCGTTGACAGCGGCTTGCCGTAGGGAATGAGTTAATTTTGGCCAAGAAGCACTTAAGTATAATATAAAATGAGCAGTGAATTGGAAATTCCCCAAGAAGCCACTTCTAGCAGTGAGCAAGTCCAGTCTAAAACTTCTACAAGTACAGAAGTCCAGTCCGCCAATCAAAGCTGCCAATGGTTAGCCAATAGCAGCCACTGTAGTTCTCTTACCTAACCAAAATGGCTGACTCTACAGGCCAGGGTGTGAGTGTGGACTTGATCCTAAAGAGCTAAAAAAAAAAAAAAAAAAGACCCAAGCAGTCAGAAACATGGGCTAAAAACAATTGAGAAAGAAATCTGACAAAAAGGTAAGCTTTTTTAGCTGCTTATTCTTTGGCTGACCTTTGTAATTACCACGCCACATCCCCATCGACAATGAATGAAGTCTTTAAACCTGTTTGGATGGTGGGTGGTACTGTCCGTTCATAATTCATGGAGATTGGTCTTTATTGTGAGCTTTGTTCAGCTGCATTTACCTTCCATTTCACTGCGTATATCTTCCATTCATTTTGCTCAAGAAACTTTCTGATATCCATGACTATAATGTACTGGTATAACTATATTTGCTTTTCATTTTCATTAGAAAGGGGAGTGTTTTGCTTTCAAAAAGATGCGCTGTTTTAGTACTAAAAGTACTTCTGCTTCTAAAAGTACTCAAGTCCAACAGACTAGTGTCTGAAATATCTGGGTGAAGAAAACAAGATATAGAGGCTGGAAGGTCTCCTAATATATTTTAAGATATTGTTTTTTCTCTTGTCCCAGAAACTAAACTTCTTTTTCTTAACTGAAACTTGGCTAAAGGAAAGAGAATGTAGTCACTTGTGGAGCTTTGTCTCCAAAATTTTAGCTTTTTTAATTCTCCTAGGCTTACTGGCCGTGGTGGTGGCCTAGCTGTGATTTTTAGAAATAATTTTAAATGATCTCGCCACACTTTTAAAGCTTTCACCAGTTATGAGGCTCTTATGTTTCTCATCAGCTGCAGCTCTTCTGTTTTGCTGTCATTTACCGTCACCAAAACCAAATGGTGTCTTAATCTGATTTCTCCGATTTTATTGCAGCGATGGTTCTCAACGATGATAAAGTGATCATGGCTGGTGATTTTAATTTCCATATAGATGACGACACCAATGCCTCAGCTTGTGATTTTATTAATGTAACCGAGTCTTTTAATTTTGTACAATACGTAAAGGGTCCCACCCATAGCCGGGGTCGTACCCTCGACTTAGTGTTTTCTTTAGACATGACCTTTGAGTCTGTAAAAGTGGCTGATTCCATTTCTGACCACAAATGTATTATTTTTGATACTCTTTTGAAACCAACCATTTTTACTCAAAAGAGCACCATAAAATACCATTATTAATAATGAGTCTATAGCCAGTTTCTCCTCCTACTTTTCTGCACTGAATCAGAGTGAGACATCATGGTCTAATATTGATGATTTAGTTTCCCATTTTATTGACACTTGTGCATCTGCTCTAGAGGCTGCTGCCCCTCAAGTACAAATCAGTTTCTAAATCCAATTCATCTCCTTGGATTAACCATGAAATCTGTTCTGTAAAATGCAAATGTAGATGAGCAGAATGTAGCTGGAAATCCACATGACTGATTATCCACTTCAGATGAAAGACCTCATGATTTTCCTGAATCAGAAAATTAAGGATGCACGAATGGCCTACTTCAGTAATCTCATTGCCACTAATAAGCACAATCCCCTATTTCTTTTTAAAACAATTGACCACCTTCTAAATAACTCTGCCTCTGGCATATCCTCCTCTTCAGTAGAAGATTGGAAATTTTTTTTTTCTATTTTTGTGGACAAAATGAACACTATAAGAGCATCTATTGTGTCCCCCGGCCTCGCGACCCCTTATACTGAGCTGTCTGACTTCTCTCCTGTCCAATTTGATCAATTTTCTCCCATTTCCCTTAGCAAATTGATTGACACCGTTTCCCACACTCGCTCATCTAAGTGCCCCATTGACATTGTCCCCCCAGCGTACTTATAGAGGCTATTACGGTCATTGGACCCTCTCTGCTTTCTTTATTAAATCAGTCTCTTTCATCAGACCATGTTCCCAAATCCTTCAAACTAGCTGCAGTTCAACCCCTCCTAAAGAAACCACACCTGGATCATAGTACAGTTTGAAATTACTGGCCCATCTTGAAGCTACCCTTCTTGTCTACGATTTTAGAAAAATTAGTCTGCAAACAACTCCTACAACATATTGACGACAATGGAATGCTTGATAAGTACCAATCAGGCTTTCGGCAAAAGCATTGCACTGAGACAGTTCTACTAAGGGTCAGTAATGATATTCTTATCCAGCTTGACCATAGAGATGTAGCCATTTTAGTTCTTTTAGACTTGTCTGCTACATTTGATAATACTGATCACAGCATTCTTATGGACCGGCTGGGAAAGTGGGTTGGGTTATCTGGCATAGCTCTTAACTGGTTCTCCTCTTATCTCTCTAATCGTAAATTCTTCGTATCTGTTGGCGATAAAGTATCCACTTGTGCACCGTTAACTTGTGGAGTTCCTCAGGGATCAATTCTCAGTCCTATTTTATTTGCAATATACAGTATATGCTCCCCTTGGACAACTTGATTCGTCAGTTTGGTATTGTGTCTTATCACTGCTATGCTGATGATTACACTCCATCTGCAGTGGGTAGGTTAACTCCTTCTACCCACTGCACGCTTTCATAATAATGGCCACTAGGTCACATGATCACAACCATCCAATCAGCGCACTCATCCTGCTTTAAGCTGAGAATCTATAACATTGTTTGTCATTGGCTCCGGGCGACCCACGTGAGGGGGTGCCTGGCCCTGGGGTGGTATGTTGCGCTTCCAGCCAATGTGATTCAGTTTGAAGTCCCTTAGCTGTGAGGTCAACTTCGCCTGTTCGCGCTTATAATCACTCTCTTGCTGCATGTATCTGCTACTAGTTTTATCAATTCTCATCAACTGATTATGACACCTTCAGCAGATATAAATCTCTCGTTTTAGTGGCAACATGAACTGCCAGAACCATAGATATATATATATTTAGAACACTAGATTGCTGATGTCGTCGTATTTACATTATCCAAAGTGAAGCACCCGGCCGCAATATTGATACACCGAACTTCTTCATTAAAATGGTTTCCTATAAGACCAATTTCAAATAAGTCGATGTAAGCGAGAAAATGCCGAGATAAGCGGCTGCCTTTTGCAGCAATATTTATTTGAAGAGCAGTAATAAAATGTTTCATGCGTTGTTGACGTATAAACACAAAGTAGTCACTTTAATAGAAAAATCGCGTTTCGTGCTAGCTAGCTAATTAAGCCGTCCCATTAACTTGAACAGACCGCTGACTGAAAGCGAACGCTAGCGACTGACAATGATCACCAGCGAGCTGCCTTGGCGTTGCGGGGACTACCTTGACTTAGTTGTAAATAAAATTAAAAAGGTGGCTAACAAGCTAGCTAGCTACTTGTAATTGATAACGTAAATGAACATTCATCGACGTTTCTTTTAATGGCGTTAACTTCCAAGCAATTATCTGATTAGATGTAAAAGCGTCGGTCGCGTCACTTCTCTGCTGTACTTTAACGTTAACACCGAATAACATTTCGATCTTCGCTTTAGAAAGTGTGCCGCTTTTCATCCTCCGAAAAGGACATATTTAGGGAGACAAAATGTTGCTCAGCACAGCGATACCAAAATAACACCGACTCGCACCCAAGTGTTTTTGAAAATGTAATTTTAAATTACGCGAAAATGAATGGGAGTCAATGAGCGAATTTTACTTCCGGGTGTATAGACTCGTAGAACAGATGCTTCACTTGCGCGTACCCTATCAGCAATCTAGTGTTCTATATATATCCATGGCCAGGACTCGTCCAAGTCTGTGTCCATCCATGTCAAAACTTGTCGCAAATGACGTTTGCCGGCGATGTCACACATTGTCTTCCACGTGCGAACATGGTTCCTAATCTTATATCGCACTGACATACCACGCACGAGCATGAAAGCCCTTTGGCACAACGGTATACCCTTTTTTTGGGAATATTTTCTGCCACGATCTTCGCGGACTGTTTACCGTTTACATGTTGTTTCCGCTATTCTGTCTGCTGCTGGCGTCGCATTTGTAAGCTTGGCGCTGATTGGCCCTCAGTCGTCGTCGACTTGCGGTTGCCACCTAGTGGCCATTATTATGAAAGAGTACGAAAGGGTGCAGTGGGTAGACGGAGTTAACCTACCCACTGCAGGTGGAGTGTAGCAGATGACACGTAATTGTACTTTTCTTTTAAACGTGGTGACCTCTCGGACATAACTACCCTGCACAAGTGTCTGGCTTCAATTTCTGAATGGATGTCTCAAAATTTTCTTCAATTAAATCAAAGTGAAATGGAAATACTGGTCTTTGCCTCAGATTAAGTCTCTACTAACCTTTCCCAACACCTTGGCTCACTGGCCACTAATAGGAAAACTTATGACAAAAACTGAGGCGTTACCTTTGTTTATAGATTAAAATTTGATCAACATATAAAAACAGTAATTCAGTCTTGCTACTTCCACTTGAGGAATTTAGCAAAAATTTGTTCACTGCTATCCTTTCAGCAATTGGAGATGGTTATCCATGCATTTGTGACATCACGCTTGGACAATTGCAATGCTCTTTACTCTGGCCTAAGCCAAAGCTCTATAACCCGCTTACAGTTAGTGCAAAACTCTGCAGCTAGACTTCTCACTAAGACCCCATATTGCTCTCACATTACCCCTGTCTTGATGTCACTTCACTGGCTGCCAATCAAATTTATGATACAATTCAAGATTCTCCTCCTGACATACAAGGCCTTGATTGGCCTTGCACCAGAGTACATTAGGGAACTGCTACAGTCATATATCCCTGCATGACCCCTCAGGTCCGCTGCACGAGGTATGCTAGTTGTGCCTGGCTCAAAACTGAAATCAAGGGGGGGACTGTGCATTTGCTGTCCTTGGTCCCAGGCTATGGAGCAGTCTCCCCCAGGAAGTCAGGTCAGCAAATTCTCTCGAGTGTTTTAAATCTAGGCTGAAGACCCATTTATTTCAAAATGCTTTTATGAATAGTCTATGTACATCTCCAAGGGTATAAGGTTGCAACTCCCTTGGTTTATGCTGTTGTTATATATTGAAATGCTTGTGTTTGATTTTCTCTTCTTTAAACTTTTTATCTGTGTGTACAGCACTTTGTAACCTCAGTTTTGAAAGGTGCTATATAAATAAAACTTTACTTACACTGCCCTCCATACTTATTTGCACCCCTGGTTAAGATGTGTTTTTTAGCTTCTGATAAATTCAGTTTTTTTCGAAATAATATAGGACCACAATGAAAAAAAGAAGAAATTCCAACCTTTAATTCAAGTGCATTTATTCAGTGGGAAAAAAATCCCACATTAAGAAATAATTATTTTACATCAAATCATGTGTGCCACAATTATTAGCACCCCTGATGTTAATACTTTGTACAACCCCCTTTTGCCAACAAAACAGCACCTAATCTTCTCCTATAATGTTTCACAAGATGGGAGAATACAGAAAGAAGGATCATTCCTCTTTGTACAATCTCTCTAAATCATCCAGCGACCTGGGTCCTCTCCTCTGCACTCTCCTCTTCAGCTCACTCCACAGGTTTTCAATGGGGTTGAGGTCTGGGGACTGAGATGGCCATGGGAGGAGCTTGATTCTGTGTCTGGTGAACCATTTCTGTGTAGATTTGGCCACATGTTTAGGGTCATTATCTTGCTGAAAGACCCAGTGACGACCCATCTTCAGCTTTTGGGCAGAGGCCACCAGATTTTGATTTAAAATGTCCTGGTATTTCAAAGTGTTCATGATGCCATGCTCCCCAACAAGGTTCCCAGGGCCTCTGGAAGAGAAACAGGCCCACAGCATCACCGATCCTCCCCCATACTTCACAGTGGACGTGAGGTGCTTTTCTGCATACTCATCTTTTGTGTTTTGCCAGACCCACTTAGAGTGTTTGTTGCCAAAAGGCTCTATCTTGGTCTAATGTTGAAGTCCCAGTACCGCTTAGGGAAGTCCAGATGTTTGCGTTTATGATTGTGAGTGAGAAAAGGTTTTTTCCGTGCATGCCACCCAAACAGCTTGTTGGCATGTAGATAGCGCCTGATGGTTGTTTTGGAGACTTTGTGACCCCAAGATGCTACCATTTGTTGCAATTCTTTAACGGTGAGCTTTGGAGAACTTTTTATTTCTCTTACCATCCTCCTCACTGTGCGTGGTGGCAAAATAACCTTGCGTCCTCGTCCAGGCTTGTTCAGCACTGTTCCAGTTGTTTTAAATTTCTTAATGATTCCTCTGACAGTAGATATGGGCAGGTGCAGGCGAGTGGCCATTTTCTTGTAGCCATTGCCTGACTTGTGAAGGTCGACATACATCTGCCTTACTTGAATGGTGTGTTCCTTTGTCTTTCCCATGTTGAAGAGTGGATAAGAGAAATGGCCTCTGTGTCACGTCATATTTATACCCCAGGGAAACAGGAATTGATGAATTACTCATCAAATGTTCCTAAGATACTCTGATCAACTTTGTAAACTACTGTAGAAATGACAGACATACTTCAATTACATTTATTTCTTAGGAATTGTTAGGGGTGCCAATAATTGTGGAACAGGTTATTTTTATGAAAAATAATTATTTCTTAGTCAGGGATTTTTTTCCTTAAAATTCACTTGAGTTGAAGCTTACATTTTTCTACAATATTCAGTGTGCTTCTGCAATAAAAATGGAATTTATTTTAAGCCTTTTAACACATCTTAACCAGGGGTGCCAATAATTATGGAGGGCGCTGTACTTATCAGCTGCTCTCTCTCCTTCTCCTGCGTCTGCATCCACCGCACCTCCTCCTGTCTCGGTTCATGAACCACGCCTACCACCCCCGGAGAAGTACGATGGTGATCCCGGCATGTGTCCTGCATTCCTGACCCAATGCAAGTTAATCTTAAGCTTCCAACCTGCCACCTTCCCCACTGAGCAAGCCCAAGTGGCTTATATTATCACGCAGCTCACCGGGAGAGGCGACTGTGGCCTGGGAGGCAGGGCTTCTGTGTGTACAGACGTCCACCCTGTTGGAGGAAGAGATGAAATGCATTTTTGACCGGTCCAGAAACAAGTATGAGGCTGGCAGAGAAAACCTGCGGATCTGTCAAGGTAACTGTTCAGTATCTGACTACGCCATTGATTTCCAGAACCTGGCTACTAACAGCGGATGGCAGAAGAGATCCCTTTATGGTGCATTCCTGAACGGTCTGGCGGAGAGGATCAAGGATCAGCTCCAACTCGAGAGCTACCTGAAGAACTACAAGGGCTCATAGACCTGGCTATTCGTGTTGACGCATGCCTAGGGGAGCGAAGATGAGCTACTTGCCCTAGCGGGTCCTCCAGTTTCCCCGCCACTATCCAGGTGAGATGGCCGTCTCCCCCTCGTGCTGCCACAGTGAACAAACCTGTGCTGGAGGAGGAGCCTATGCAGTTGGATCGTGAGGAGAGGGAATTCAGACAGAAGGAGCAGGCCTGTTTCTACTTTAGCAAAGCTGGGCATTTCATCTTGCGAACCTGTCTACCCATCTTTCTGGAATTGAAAGGGGGGTCCAAGAAGGCCACGGCCCAAGTGGATTCTGGTGCCAAAGTTAGTTTCATACATGCCGAAACCGCGCAGATGTAGGGAATTCAGTTGGAGGAAGTTTCATGCCTGCGAGTTGCTAACTCTCTTAATGGTCAGAAGATCAGCTATATAACCCACTCCACTGTTCCCATTAAGTTACGCGTATTCAGCAATCATCAGGAAGAAATCAAGTTTAATCTCATTAACTCCCCACTCATGTTATTCTGGGCCATCCATGGATGGCTAAACACAACTCGGAAGTGGACTGGAGTAAACACGAGATTAAGGGCTGGAGCCCTAAGTGTTCACAGTCATGTTTTGTTAATGGTCATGCTAGATACCAGTCCAAGGTATCTCACCAGCCCCCTCACGACCTACTCTAACCCTTACCCACACCTCATCGCCCCTGGTCACACATCTCCATAGATTTTAATCATAGGCTTACCTCCCTCCAATCATCATAGTACTATCCTCACCATTGTTAACAGATTTTCCATGGCTGTTCATTTTATTCCCCTCAACAAACTTCCCTCTGCACAAGAAACTGCTAACCTACTCATACAACATGTCATTCGTCTCCATGGCATCCCCACTGATATAGTTTTTAATTGAGGTCCACAATTCACAGCTAGATTTTGGAAGGCATTGTGCACCTCACTTGCCACTTCAGTCAGTCTTTCCTCAGGTTTTCACTCCCAATCTAATGGCCAGACCGAGCGGGCTAACCAGTGTGTAGAGACTGTGCTCAGGTGTCTATGTGCTAAGAACCCAGCGTCCTGGAGTCATTAACTGCCATGGACGGAGTATGCCATCAACAGCCACACCACCACCTCCTCCAAGCTGTCTCCATTCAAGTGCTGCATGGGATATCAGCTGCCAGTCAGGAAGAGGAGGTAGCCGTCACATCAGCTCAAGCCTTCATCTGCCGATGCAAACGCACCTGGAAGAGCACGTGCATCGTCCTGCTGAGATTGCCGACCAGGATGAAGCAGCTAGCGGACAAGAGGCTTACTCCGGTCCCAAATTACCGGATGGGGCAGCGAGTATGGCTTTCCTCCAGAGACATTCCCATAAGGGGAAATAACCGCAAACTGTTTCCTAGGTTTATTGGACTTTTTACAATTGATAAAGTTATTAGTCCCACTGCTGTGCATCTTAGATTGCCGTTAACCATGCGTAAAATTCATCCCACTTTCCATGTATCCCACGTTAAGCCTGCTGTTACCCAACCCCTGTGTTATGGTCCTGATCCCCCACCACCCCCCATGTCATCGATGGTGCGAGACCTACATGGTCCGGACCATTCTGGACTGTCATCGCTGGGGCCGTGGCCTCCAGTACCTCATTAACTGGGAGGGCTACGGTCCCGAGCACAGAAGCTGGATCCCATTACGTTTTGTTTTGGACAAACACCGCCAGGAGGCATTTCTTGGGGGGGGATACTGTCATGGCTCTGTGTTTTTGCTGCCATGATTCTTGGTTTTTGCCATATCTTTTCTTTATCCATTTTGCTTTTTATACATCCCAGTTTTTCTGTTCATGCCATTTCTGTATTCAGTGCACTTGTCACCCCTGTCTTGTGATCAGTTTGGTTCAGTCCGTTCTCCCAGTCTTCGTACTTAAATGCTTCAGGTGATTTCAGTGGTTTCTGGGGTTTCATATTATAACTTCAATTCTTGTTTACTTCCTTTGCCTTACTTTCCTTGGTTACTAATAGTACTAACATTTATATTTTGTATCATAGTTTACTAACCTAACTAATCCATGTACATATTACTAACTAACAAGCAATTGGGTTAATTTGTAAAGTTGCACCGCTACTAATTACTACTAATGCAATCTCAGCTCTCGCCCTGTTCTAGTCTCTGCCTCTTGCTTTACTTTCCCTGATTCTTCCCATGTTTCCGTGAGATCTCTGTCACATGCTTAATTGCTATCCTGCACTCCTTGTCTGTGCACGTAGAACTTCTTGATTGGAGCTATTCATCTGTCATAGGCTGTCTTTGTGGATCCTGTCCATGTCTTGGCGATTGCCAATCATTTGTGGTTTAGGACCTCCCCGTGTGTGCTTCCCTTTGTGATTAGTTCTTATCCAATTCACCTGGCCCTGCATAGCATGCGACTTCCCTCTTGTTAATTTAAGGTCTTCACTGCAGTTTGTTCCCTGTCAAATTCCCCGTTATTGCTTCTCCGACAGCATTTTTTTAGGACCTTGAGATTACCTAGCCCTTGCTGTTCTTGTTTGTTCCTGTTTGGATTTAGACCCATTTTCTGTACTACCACAATTCCTGTTTTTGATGCCCTGTGTATGACCCACCCTTGTTTCATGTACCGTTGCACATCTGCTTCTCTGGTTCTGACCCCTGCCTGTTATTTTGACTTCGCTTTTTGGATTCTGATTTTGGCTTGGCAATTCCAGTGTCTTCTGGTCTCGACCCATTTTTGCAATAAAGGCTTACGATTTTTGGAATTTTGGTTCTCGCGTGTGGTTCCTGAATGCACCCTCACAAATAAGAGCTTGCCTCTCAGGCAGTGACAGCTCTTTAAGTTTCATATTGAGGGTAAACTGCAAAAAATGCAAATGCCCTTAAAATCAACTGTTGACCCTTTATGTGTTCACGTTCAAATGAAAATTATTGGGGAACAAAACACACCTGGCCATGGAACAGCCAGAACAGAGCAGAGCAGCTTTCCCTTGGCCCATGGGGAATTTTCTTTTGAGGTCAATCAAATGCAGAGTGTAAAAGAAAATGCTTGCCAGTCTTAAAGATTTTTTATGCACTCTCAGTGAATGTGGCAGAGGAGGCAAGCTGGTGGATGTGGCTAAGTAAAATGTATAAGTAGTGAGGAAAGAATGGTTATTGAATTGAAAAGTACCCTTTCCCTTTAGCTGAACTAACTGAATTGTTTGATTTGAAGCAAGAGCGAGGTAGTTTGATTGGAGCCAGTCCCAGTCAGGTAGCGTCTTCCACTGTTCTTTTGACGGTTGAGGTTCATGTGAGGTTTCACTCATCCTGCCCCGCCAGGTGCCTGGAGTTGAAACGGATGGTCAACCAGGACTAGGCCACTTCTTTCGACTAAACCCAGGAAGAACTGGAGCACACAAAAATCTTTCATATGACCATTTTATTGGTGCAAAATAAGACTAACGTTTCAACGTACCAACGACTCCGCTGAGGAAGACATTTGCACGTTGAAACATTAGTCTTTTTTTTCACACCGATAAAATGCTCAAATGAAAGATTGTTTTGTCTTCCAGTTCTTCCTGAGTTTAGTCAAAAGAAGTGGCCCAGTCCTGGTTGATTCTGCAGTCCTGTTTTGTTGCGCACCGTACGGCTTGAGCGCAAGTGATCCCCATTCACGGATTGTAAGAGATGGTCTTTAGCCCAAAGCTAGGCTAACATTGTACATTGGGCAGTGAGAATTTTCCTCTGGGCAAAGCATGGGTGAGGGAAGATATTCAAAGTTGGGAGTGGAAGAGATGAAGATACTTAAATTTGATATCACAATTTAAATATTAGTGTAGTGCTTTTTTTTTGAACAAGCTAGAATGGACTTAATACTACATAGTTTTCTATTACATTTAATCTCACCACATGATCAAATAATAATGCAAAAAAGAACTGGCTATTCATAAGGTTTGCACAAATACAATCTTCTGTATGCTGCACTTTCACAATACAAAATATGAGTATGAATTTACAACTCTAAAAATCCATGACTTCCACCGTTCATACCTTAGCACAGACTTGGTGATACCTGAGACTGTCTTCTAACAGTGTATCTGAACAGCTAACGTCAATCAAAGGAACTATCAAGATAACTTTTAATGTATAACCATATTTGGCTGTATCTCACAGTAAATCCAAGCTGTATTTACAAAGAAAGGTTTATAAATTAACTCATTGAGGCATGATGCCTCAAATGACATTGTTACACAATAATTTTGCTGGTAAACACACCATTATATGTAGATTCCGTGACCTGCTGTTCATAAGCTTTTATGCTTCAAGAGGCTACTGCATACCTAGGTTAGCTAAAATATTCACATACTTTTGAGTTTCTGTTATGGTTGACATAAGCCACCCGGTTAGGAACATAAACATACACTACCGGTGAAAAATTTTAGGACACCCCAATTTTTCCAGTTTTTTTATTGAAAATGATGCAGTTCCAATCCAACGCCTAGCTTGAAATGGTACAAAGGTTAGTGGTAAATTGTCAGAAATTTTAAACAAAAGGTAAGGTTACCCAGGTTATTTGTACGCCTTCAAGTAGGTGAAAGGATGGTTCCTCAGTGTGTGACATCAACTGTCAAACATGGAGGAGGAAGCTTGATTGTCTGGGGCTGTTTTGCTGGATCCAGGGTCAGTAGAGTGAAAGGCACCCTGAACAAAAATGGCTACCACAGCAGTCTGCAGCGCCATGCATATCTGGTATGCACCTAGTTGGTCAGGGGTTCATCCTTCAGCAAGATAATGACCAAATACATAAGTACAAGCTCTGCCAGAACTACCTTCAAGATGGAAAGCTTGAAAACACGGAGTGGCTCGCACAGTGTCCAGACTTAAACCCAATCGAGATGGTTTGGGATGAACTGGACAGAAGAGTGAAAGCAAAGCAACCTACAAGTGCCACACATTTATGGGAACTTCAGAACAGAGTTGGGAAGAACTTTCTGAAGGATATTTAATTTCCATTGTGGAAGAATGCCACAAGAGTGTTCAGCTGTTATATCTGCCAAAGGTGGCTACTTTGAGTCAAAAGTTTAAAATACATTTTGGTTTATAAATTGATTCCATGATTTCTTTTTGAACTTCGGATTGTTAATTTGTTCCATCATGTCTATGCTTTCATTTCAGAGAACAATGACAACAATGACATTAAACTGCATAATTTTCTATTAAAAAAACTGGAAAAATGTGGGTGTCCTAAAACGTCTGACCGGTAGAGTAGTTCTGCGTCAAAGAGGAAGGCTACAATTTGAGATTGCATGGACTGCAATAACTGAAATTTTTCAAAATTCCACTTTAAAATATAATGCTATGTAGTAAGTGCTGCTGAAGATGGTAGTTAGATAAGGATAAGGCTTAAATTTTGTTCCTGATTAATGAATTCGATAATTGCTGTTCTTACAATCATACATTGTAGCCTTCCTGCTACTTTCCCAGAAGCGCTCATGAAAGTTTGACGCTTGGCAGGCAAATGAAATTATTTTAAATGTATGCTATGTGTCAAACTTTTGTGATGCACTAATAACCAGTTAACTGAAACATTCAATTAGCAACACATCAACAAAAGATGCATTTAATGAATTAATTACTGTCGCATTGGCAAGAAGTGTGCAACCGTTCTTCCCCGCAAATGTAGCCCATTCTTTTGAATGCTGAAGACATTTTGATTAAGTGCAAACTTAAAATAAATTAGGTTGCATTGCTGAAAAAAATTGCTAAGACGGGAGATGAAATTCAGATAAAGAATTGGATTCACTTTTTTTTTCTCCATCCTTGCATTGTCACAATTAAGCGCATTGTCAACAGAGCCCATTGGTGATCTCTTTCATTTCTTTTTAATTACAGGTTTATATTGGTCTTGATTATTCAGTGAAGAAGTTTTGTAATAATTGATCATGTGATCTTAAATAGGAACAGCTTGAAAACAATTATGCGTTTAAGGGTCAGGGGCTCACGGCACGCCATTGAAAACCCTGCCAGGGGACACTGGACATTGGGAGTTAACAGTCGTTGTCACTCCGTGATGGAATTTTCCATGTCCATGCTTTGCAACAATTCAGAAGTATTCCTTAAAATAAGAAAAGACCTCTTGCTTTAGGAATACTGTTAGATGTGTACCCGAACATTCAGTGTTGCATTTTGATCCCAAGGATGTATTATACTCCTGCCAGTGACGTATAAATTTATGTCCCAGGTGTTCTACAAAAAAGACACTCTATCAGCCCTTTCTCATGAGGTATCGCAAATGATCTCCACCACTTCACGTGACATCTGGCAGATACTACATCCAGCGCCCAGGAGAACTTTCTCAACCTGCTGGGAAAATTAATAATGGCAATATAGTTTTCATTTTAGGGAATGTGGCGAAAGTAAGTTTCAACTCAATGACAGTCGACATCACAATTCAGAGTAAACAAGTTGTAACAAACTACTATCAGTTTGGGCAGCTAGAGAACATTATGTAGCAAGTATGTTCACATTGTCAATAGTGGATGAAGTTTATGCAGTGCCTCTGGTAAAGTGTTCAGAAAATCACTCCATGATGATCACTCCGTGACAAAGCGGCGTGTCACTAAGTGAGACCTAGCATGGAGTACTAGCGCATACATTTTCACTGACATCCTCATAAAATATAGAAATAATAGATAGACAGATACACTTTATTGAACCCCGTGGGGTAATTTGTCCTCTGCATTTGACCCATCCTATAGTTAGGAGCAGTGGCAGCCACAGAGCAGCACCCAGGGACCAACTCCAGCTCTAAAGCCAGTACCGTGGTCAGGGGTACTGGTTGGAGTGTTTCTATGATGCATGTTTTTCGTGGGTGGGGGAAACCAAAGTACTCAGAGGAAACCCACACGAACACGGGGAGAACATGCAAACTCCACGCAGAAAGGCCCCAAGCCGGAATTAAACCCATGACCTGCTTGCTGTGAGGCGACAGTGCTAACCACTGTGCCACCGTGCCAAAGTAATATTACATACACCTGAAAACTCACATCCTAATAGTATGAGGACTGAGACATATGAATTCTCAGCTCCATGACAGAATGTCAACTCCGTGACATTTTCTTATATACTGTATTCTTATCATATTTTTGTCAAAAAAATATAAAATAGTATGTGTTTGCATTTTGCCCGTGTACTGACCCACAAGTATAAGATAGGTCAACAAAAACCCTGTTATCTTGCAATTAATGTTTTTCGTAAAAACTTACTGACTTTGAATTTCCCACCAAATCGATATTTACTCTCGTGTCCTTGATCTGATGTTTCGCTCAATTTGACCCAATCACATCATCCATGCGTTAGTTTCATTAACTGCTCTAACAAGCAGGTGGAATTTATTCTCACCATCTTCTCTCACAAAAGCACTCACACAGACACATACAGATGAATACCTGCATGTGCCCACACACGTACACACAGGCCAAAAGGATGCAACATTGCACCATTTCAAGCATCAAAATCTCCACCGTTGTCACTTCCATGTACATTTTACACTTTACCGTCTGGGAATCTGCAGAATGTTTTCTCAAATAATTTTGTATTTTCTCGTACTTTACCCAATCTCACAATAGACTGGTGGGAGAATTGCACTGTGGGAACCAGCAGGATGTTATTCCAAAACACTCCAGACCCGCCATTTTCTCGTTCTATGTCCAGTCTCCTATTGGGCAGGTGGGACATGTAAACAGATGTTATATCTCGAACTTTTGTGCGATGCCATGCCATATTATATCACGTTATGTAATGTGAAGTCACGTTCTGTTATGCGGTGTCATTTTTATGTTCGTTGGTAAATTATTTGCTGGGATTGCTTTATTACTGTTTATTCCAACAGGTTACACTCCAGAGTCAAACTTCTTATCTACTTGGTAACTTAAGGCACTTAAAACATTTATTCCCGCTATGGTTTTCAGCCATTTTGTACTAATGTATTCGCTTCTGTTGTTATTCCATGGTATGCTAAGCTATGATATGTTACCGGGGGCTGTACAACAACACCAGTTCAAAATTAGCCAGGCTTTTTTTGCGTGAACTGGCTCGCTATCAAAGACTCCAAAAGTTACCATGGCAGGGTTAGGTTAAAAGAGTGCCACCTCCGTGACACCGAAAACCCTGGTTTTTGACTCAATATAGCTTGCTAGCCCTCTAATCCCCCATCGTAGTGCACCCCTCTGATCTGTTATACATTATTTTTTCTAAACAACTCTCAAACATTGTGCTTGCGCAGAGGGGACATTAACCCGGGCCTGCACAGGCTCAAGTCTCCTTTCCCCCCTCTCCCTGCCCCCAGGGAAGGCGGGGCATCACTTTTACGAGGGTTACCCAGGCTCATTCTGCCCCCACTGTCCACTTTATGCTGTTTAAACAGCCATTTGTGAATAATTAGCCCTTGTATTTTGGCGAGAGCCATGAATGAGGGGCGTAGAGAATGTGACGTGGGTGACTCCATAGAGACGTTACCTGCCAAAGGGAACGGGGCTCTGGTCTGGTCCCCGTGAAACCAGCTCATTTAGATCACAAGGAAAACCCTCGGGTCTGAGAGTTAAAAAAGGGAGACTAGCAAGAGGCATGCTATCAAGGCCAGGGAAAATATTTACAGAGGGAGCCTTTACAACCCTGCACAATTAGGCCACCTCCCCAGTGCGCCCACACACAAGGACACACACACTCTCATAAATGCAAGCAAATGCATATGTATGCATGGACATGCGCTCATAAACACTAACAAGCACATGCACGCACACGCGCACGCTCATAAACACTCACACACAAGCAAACACACTTCTAAACATTCACACACACACACACACACACACACACATATACACATATATACATGCATACAACTCACATACCTCTGAACACATGCATAAATCTGTACCTCACTTGCATACAACAACCTCTCAACATGCATTCAAAGACACTACTCACACACATATGTACAGTATGTATACAACTACCTCACAACATATATGCGAATACACACGCACACACATATGTATTCAACCACATCTGAATATACATACATCGTCACACACAAATGCACATATGCACACAACTACCTCTCAGCATGCATGCATAGACACACACAAGCATGTATGCAGAAAACCACATCTCAATACATACACAGGCACACACACCCACAGTGCAGTGAAAGGTATTTTCCCCCTTCCTGATTTCTTCTATTTTTGCTTATTTCTGACATTATTTGTTACACACATGCTCACACACACACACATATACACATGCCCCCACACACTCACTCACAAACACACATATACTGTATATATATAAACACACACACACATACTGGGAAAGACGATCACGCTGTTGTACTGCTGTACTTGTGAGGATATTACACTACAGTGCTGTGAAGAAGTATGCTGATTTGTTATATGTTTGCTTATTTGTCATACCTTTGTATATGCTTCAATTCATCCAAAGAACTCTAATATAAGGAAAAGCAATTTTGAGTAAACACAAAATGCAGCTTTTAAATGATTATTTCACTTATAAAGATAAAGAGATATACAAAACCTACAATACCCATGTGAAAAATAATTGCCCGCCTAAACCTAATTACTGGCTGTGCCACCCCTGGTGGTGACAGCAGCAATCAAATGTTTGCAATAACTGGTAATGAGTCTTTTACATTGCTATGGAGGAATTCTGGCCCACTCTATTGGAGGGTTTTCAAGCACGTACTTCCTTGTTTTAGCTCATGCCACAACATTTCAAGTGGATTCAAGTCCGGACTTTGACTAGGCCACTCCAAAATCTTCATTTAATTTCTTTTGAGCCATTCAGAGGTGATATTCCATATTTGCTTCAGACCGTTGTCCTGCTGCATAATCCCGCTGCACTTCAGCTTTAGGGCTCAAACTGATGGCTGGACATTCTTTGGGATTTTTTGGTGGAGAGCAGAATTCATGGTTCCATCAGTTATACAAATCGACCAGGTCCTGAAGCAACAAAGCAGCTTGAGACCATCTCACTGCCACCAATGTGCTCGACTGTAGGTATGCTGTTCTTGCTGTGGAATGCTGTTTCACATCTATCCAGATGTAATGGCACCCATGTATCCAAAAAGTTCCACTTTTGACTGGTCAGTCCACAAAATATTATTCTAAGCTTCTTGGGGATCATCAAGATGGTTTTTTTTTTTTGCAAATGTGAGACAAGCCTTTATGTTCTTTTTGGTCAGCAGGGGTTTTCGCCAAGCTCTCAGTTTCTCATCTGTTCTTACATTTTTTTTTTAATTGAGGCATCATATGCTGCTTTTTGTGCTTCAAATAGCCAGTCAGGTCCTATTTTAGTGATATTTAGACCCAGCAGGGCTTGCAGTAATCATGCCCAGCAGGGCTTGCAGTGTGTCTAGTGAAAATGAACCCAATTATCAATTACATTTTTTAAATTGGTTGATTTATTTGCAAGTTGGGCAATTACTTTTTCACATAGGGTGAGGTAGGTAGATTTTTTTTTAATCAATAAATGAAAACATTTTAAAACTGCATTTGTTTTCACTCAATTACTCTTTGTCAAATATTAAAATTAGTTTGATGATCTTAAACATTTTTGCAAAAAAAAAACCAAATAAGCAAATGCAGAATGCAAAAAAAAAAAAGAATCCGTAAGGGGCAAATACTTTTTCAAAGTGCTGTATTACATTCCCAACACACACACGCATACACACATATACGCACACTTACCTCTCAAAATAAGCATACACACCCCTCTTACCACATGCACATGCACACACACACACACACACACACACACAAATACGTGCGCACGCGCACACAGCACATAGACTGATTCCTGCAGAGTACATGAAGAGAAAAGAGATGCTTGTTTGGCAGGGCTTAAACTAGCGCCTCTTGCTTGCCTGATACCGGAACAGGCAGCACCGCCCTATGCAGGAGGACAATAGCCCGAGCTCCTCTCTTCTGCTCCTCAAACAGAGTATAGCCCCAGGGCATGATGGGAAAAAAACTACTGCAAAGAAACACAGAAGTCTAAAGCAGTGAACCATATACCTGTTCACTACACACTTCATCCCGAACGAGTGTATACTGCATATTAGATGCTACCCTCCACAATGGTCTAAATTGCAGCAACCATTATGTAACAATAACCATGTTTTTTAAAGCAGTCACCTGACCACTAAGATATGAAAATCACATGGGTCTCATGGGACATTACCATTTACCATGTGGCATTGTGGGATATAATACACCATGAAGACAGCCCAGGCTGCCTACTACAAAATTTCCACTTCGTAGCATGGCAATCAGGAATCTTTGCAAAACTAATACATCTCCTGTTGGTCATATACTGTATACAATTTGCTACTTTTCACGACAGTTTGTAATGCAGTTGTAAGTACTTGATGATTGCAAATATGGCCACAGAGTCGCCCAGGACCTTGGGACAGAGGAAAGTCCCAGCTACATGTAACACAAAATATCCTAAGAATGTTATCAAAATGTTTTATAAATTTTATGACACCGCCGCAACATTGCAGAAACATTGTGAGAATGTTTTGCCTTAAAGAGGCATTATGCTGTGGTGAATATCTGGGATAAATTAAAGCACTATTTCCACCTTGAGCTCGTCCTGGGTGAGACTCAGTGATTAAGGGGTTAAGAAGTGCTCTGTGTGCACTTTGAGGCTTTGGAGAGATGTTTATTGGCCATGTGACAGAGACAGCACGGTGTCTGTGCAGCTGCCTCACCTCCTCCTTACGCACACACCACGCTCTCGCCGAACTCCTCTCTTTTCCAACTGACTAGAGAGCAGGAATGTTTTGCCCTGAGAACACCAAAAGCTCAGCCATGAAGACTTAGCCTCAGTTGTATCTGTGTTCTGAGCGTTCGTGAACATTAAGGACACTTTAAAAAACCAAAAGCGTTCATTTTAATGCTTATATTTTGACTTAAAATCAAATTTCAGTTGCTATTATTGCTAAACAAGACAGAAAAGCCAATGAGGCAAGTTATTTTGACTTAGTGCCAAATGCCAATGTTGATTAGAAATGCAGCCCATTAAGAAAACAGCAACTTAAATCAAGCAAATATTTTCAATCTGAGAGGGGAAAAAATTTAAGATTATAAGGCCTGAGAATGCCAATCAAAAAGATGATGGCCACTGACCATGCTGCACTATGGATTGAGGGTCTCGTCTAAAAGACAAGAACAGGTTTGGTCAGGTTTAGTAGCATTGGATCGTCTGAAGACCAGTCCTTCTGCATAACTAATATCAACATTTATTTACATCAGGACGGCTGGCTGGGCATGAATGCTCTTTTAAACATAATTCTGGTCAATGCTCCCCAACGTCTACCCAGTTACCATAACATGCTGCCCTTTGGATTGTGGGAGGGAACCAAAGTACTTGGCGAATGCCAGTGTTGTCACAAGGTGAACATGAAGACATGTCAACGACATCGGAAGGCTCCAGCCAGCCAGGATTTAAACATGCAACCTTATTGCTGAGAGTCAGTAATTTCAGCTAGAGGCTAAACCTCTAATTCAACACTGGCTGATTGACCATGCTGGGCATTTAACCCTTTGTACCCTGGAGTTTGGTTCTTCCTAATGCTAGGTTCCCAAAATCACAATTCGCGGCACGATTGAAATCGTGGTCTTAATCACGGAGTAATCATGGCGATCTTATCAGATCTTGAGGTCAGTCATGGCAATTGTGTTGATCGTAGAAAAGTTTTGGTCGGTTCAAAACTGTCATACGATTAACACGATTAACCCCTTAAGCCCTAAGCCATGGTACCGGGGGGCGGTAGTTACGCATAATAAATACAGTATGTTTCCAAATCACAACATTGTCATGCAGCATATCCACATCTCGCAAAGAAACTAGGCAAAAAGCTCATTTAGACCATTTTTACCTCAACCGAACACAATTCAAGCACCAAGCAAGTAAATATGCATGTATCAAAACATGAGATAAAATCATATCAGCGCTGAATCGCAAGAATTTCTCCTGAATTTGTGCTATGCAAACAAACGATACCTCAAATGAAAGAGGAAAATCCACAGAATCCAATTATGTGAGCCCAGTCATTTTAAACCGACGCCACACTTAAAAAAAACCAGACATACACTTCACAGTCTACAGAGATGAGCAAAGAAATTTCTTAGCTTTGATATTTTGTAATGAAAAACTGTTTGAGGGTAAATCACGCTTGCTCTTGTTTGCTCAATGTGTCTGTGTTATAACAAAACTAAATCTTCAAGTCTCAAAGCATGTTTTTCTTCTCGGGCATTGCTTCAAAGATCTCAGTTCCACAGCATTCAGCTTGCTTGCAATGTATTTTCCTCTCTGTGATCAGCATGTGATGCTGTCAGTAAAACTTTGCCGGTAGCTATTTGATTCCATGGCTTCTGATGTTTCCAACGAGCCCTAAAGCACCTTTATCGCACAAAGCTAGCCTGAGCTGGAGCCTTGCGTTCCCAGTGCATCAAACCGAGTCCATGGGACATTCGAATGTACGCGACAATATTAACACTTAACATGTTTGTTTGTGGTATTTTCAGTATAATTATTTGCTAAATATTTAACCGTCGTTTTCAAATTCATTTTCTGGCAGAAATGCGTGAATTCTGAAGGCATAACAGTACAAACAAGGTGGGTAATTCGTTTTCTTGACTCATTCTTTATATGGGCAATTTGACCATATGAACTGTGTCAGTTGATGTAGTGTAGTGGTTAAGATAACAAATTACAACTCAGGTGACCAAGGTTCAATTGCCAGTCATGAGTGCTATAAGGTAGAAACAGTAGCATGTTTCATGTATAAATGATTGATGGGGTTTTTGTTCTTTTTTACTTTTTTCAAATTTTAACCTTTCCATTGTATTCATAATCTTATTAATTAGCTTTTTTTAAATAAATCTGCTCCAGTGGAGCCAAACTTAATTTTCTTTGTATTTATTGTCTTAGAATGGGATGGTGTAGGCTACAGGACTGGCAGAAATAATCATTTAAAAAATAAATTTGAATAAATTAAAAAAAATTAAAAAATTGTTATATTTGGGTGGAATGTATGCCTGTAGTGACATATAAGGGAAATTAGATGAGTTTTACAGTTTAATATCTAATAAATCAGACTTGCCGCACAAGGTACCTGAATTGCCAATTTGGAGAAGCCACCTAAACATTCCTCTTTAATTTTGTTCTGATTTACTTGATTAGAATAAACTTTGACATAGATAATGGTGAGACTCTGTACTGTAAATTTTTAGAGATTTCAGGCTGCAACTAATTAAGTTTACAAGGTAAAACTTTGTTTGGTGCAAAATGAGGTCTTTGATTTATACTGTGTTCCATCTTCATTTACGCTGACTCAGTAATGGTTATGGTAATGGTTTTACCTTTATTATGATACCAAGATTATTCAAATGGACCAAATAGTTGCAGAGATATACTCATTTCATTTTGAGATTGCCATTTTCGAAAAAGAGGCTCGGGGCTTAAGGGGTTACTTGTCAATTGAGATCATCTCATCATCTTGTATCTGAACCTGAAATTTCAGAGAAGTTCCACGATCAGCTACGAATGGCCAATTGAGGCATTCATAACGGAGCGCACGACAGTGGGAACTAAGCATGAGGATTCTTCCGATCTGCATTCAGGGAGTTTTCCCTCTCCATCATTCCCTTAGGGGTCTTGTTGGGGGTTGGACCAGGATTGTAACAATACTCTGTGATATGTGCATCATAAACATTTGTTTTGGACTTGATTTGAGAGCTATCTACAAATTTCAGGCCATTTGTTCAGCAAGTCAGCACCAGTGGATGAGCTGGATGACTTCCTCATGCAATAAGGATCCCCCCCACCACCACCACCACTATTACCACCACAACATGATTAGCAGCTAATGGTGTATTTGCATACATGCACCACCCAACCACAACCCCCACTCCTTCCCTCCAGTGGTCCTTCCTTGCTCTTTCCAATTTGGAGTCAGATTTCTCAACAACCAACAACAAACACACAAATTCTCCAACACACTAGACAATTTGTCAATTTCTGTATTTTAAAGGTGACAGCAGTATCCATACAATTTAAATTTACACATATTTAATACATGCACTACGGTCAGAGAAAAGATCAAAAGTAACAACTGCCAAACAATAAAACAGATTCAAGACTAAGACTTTGGCCTTGTCTGTAAGCTGGTCCATAATGCATTTGCCTATCAGGTCCTGGTGGTTGGAAGCAATGATTTTTTTTTTAGTCATGGTCTATAGGGCTGTGTTGTGTAAAAACTCAGCTGACGCTGTACTTACGCACAACACATATTCTTCACTTTGAAACGGAGTGTCCCTTGGGAAGGAAATATTTGTGTCTTGAGAAAGTAAATATTCTCGCGCACGTGCACTGGGGAAGAAGGTGATTTGGCCTCTGCACGCGCGGTCACACCACCGCCGCCGGTCGCCCAGAATAGTTCCCGCATTCCATTCCCTCCGCGCGCTCTCCCCTCCCCCTTTCTCCTCCCCCTTTCCCTCGCGCGGCGTCACGCCGCCTCTCACTGCACAGCAGAGCTACGGGTCACATGGCCCTCGATCACACCGCTCGGTAGAAAGAGTCGCCCCTCATCCTCAAGCCTGGGCATCAGTGTTGGCCTTACTCGGGACTCTTGGACCTTGCGTTTTCGTCACTGTAGTCATTATTCGTGTGGCTTTCACGTCTGGATTCTTAGACAGCTTTATTTGCTCCTAAAATGGCTAGAATGAATGGAAAAGCGTGTGCTGCGCTAAGATAGCACACTAAGAGCCAGAGACATTCATATTGCGTTCTGGATATAGGACGACACTCTCGTCTATCCTGACATCCATTGTTCAGTCGCATTCTTTTTATGCGTTATATCAGTGTTGGGGAGACATGTTTGCAAAGGCATGTAATAAATAATAAATAATAATAATGCAATAAATAAAACAAAATGTTAAGTTTCAAATTTTGACGTCCAAACAATGGCTAGATGGCAACGAACTATCGAATAACTGATTAATTAAAGCAAAGCATTGTCAGAAAACCTTTGCGTAAACAAAAAGAAAAAAAAAATCAATCCAAACCAATTTTTGCAAGAAAAACATTCGGCCCATTGATAAATTCATTTTTTATCTGGTCAACATTTCTACATGGCTGTGAACAAAGCAACTGCACGGCCGCCTACCACGGACGATACATTTTTTTCTACAGAGGAAAACAAAATATTAGGCCTAACACAAGTTAGGAGGAAACTAAGTGGTTACTACCGTCTTTCACCGATTCCACCGGACTCTCCTGCTTTGCACAATGATTAAATTAGGGCCAATCGCGACAAAGGATACGAGAGGACGGTAGCTCCACCTCCCTCCTCGCCTGCCTTCCCTCTCACCCTTTTACATGTATATAATCGCTGAGTTGACCCAGAAAACAGACACTCGTTTCAAGATCTGAAGTGGCTGTCTCTGCGCACTGGACCTGCTGTACGATGAAGTTTAACCCCTTAGAATATATGTTGTAATCCTCTCGGAATCTCGCCTGTACAGCGTTAAGCCAAAAGGGAGAAATATCGGTCGCATTGCTACTGAACTTTCCATCAAGAGCAGACAGCTGACGGGTATGTTTATAGTGAATAATAATGCATGGGTCCGGTTTTGTTCTGTGACTCGAGATGGAAGATCCATTGTTCACAGTCAACTTCATTTTTAAGCTATTTGTTCTTGAGCTGGAGGCTTTTTTGATTATCAGGTGCAGCCGTCAGGCATTTTCATGCGTGATGCTTTATGGTATTTTAATATTTTGGAGGGTTAATAATTGTGTGTGGGACAGAAAAATGAAATTGACTGGCTTCACTGTGAAACGGTCCTTTTTCTTGGAATACTCTCCGTCTAGTTGGACAGATCAGTGGTAAAATACAGAAAAATAATGTTGAACGCTGGTGACTTGGTGTGTTGTCTGCATTTTTCTTTGTTGCACCTCGTTTAAATAATTGTATGAAAAGGACCGTCGGTGTTATGCAGTTTGACTGTAGCCTGTTTGCAGCTCGATAATGCTGGCGCATCTCGATTGAAACACGATTGTTGTTGACCGGCTGAAGAATTATTTATCTTCCCAAACCATTTTCTTTCATTTCGATATCTGAAACAAATTCCAAGAGCGAGCAGGAATAGGTCTTATTGATGAAGGCACAAAGAACTGCCAAGCGAGGGAGTGAAACAGGAGAAGACTCAGAGGAGCGATAGGTGGTGTTTGCAGAAAAGGGAGAATGTGTTGATCTTCGCTTTCAAGCAGGCGTCTCTCTCTGGCGAACTGTGAGTTGTGTTCTCTTTTGGTCACGGAGAGCAGTAATCACTCAGCCGTGCATAGGTGTGTTTTGTCCTGTAATTGGGTGCATGCGAATAAATAAGTGGAATCTTTCAGGTGTCACATTTGATGTGCCTTTGACTGGAATAAGGCAAATGCAATCCTTGCAAATGTTTTTTTTGTTGTACGCAGCACGATTATAACAGTGGTGGGTGCGTGGCCAGTACTGAAGTTGTCTCTCTTATTTCGCAGAAATTATTCTGAGTCGCTGTCGCAATGACAGTAAACGCACGCCATAGAATGCATCATTATCACCAATTCTATTTTATTCTCAAACGCATGTGGTCGATGGACGGATCGATTGCCGATTAGCCTATTTATTTAGCGCGCGACTCGCTTGTCGTTTCTGGCGAGTTGCTGTTTTGCCAATTATAAATATGTATTCACTGATTTGAATTGGTAGTTTATAGCACGTATATGTCGTCGCTGTAGGCACATTGCCACCCTCAGAAGAACAAGTTTGAGAAGGAAACGAAACGAGAGCGTGTTAGTTCCTGCAACTGTGCCCTTTTTCTTCCGCCCTTTTTCCTGGCAGCCAAAAGCCAATGGAATTGAGCTACTGGTGTAGATTCAAATTCCCACGATGTTCCATTGTTCTCCAAAAACATGTTATTGTTTGAAGTTGGATGCAAGGCTTCTAACAACCTGTCATCTTTGTCAGTGTTTCTTTTAAATGCAACTGTGATACGCAATCTCAGTTTTTTTTTTTTTTTCCCCTCCTTGCCCTTCCTCAGTGACAGGAGAAAGACACTATGGCGGAGCATATGATGATGTCAATGAACCACGCCGCTGGTGCCGGTGGATCCATACATGGCTATAGGATGGGTATGAATGGAGGTGGGCTCCAGGGGGGGCCCCAGGGGCACGCAGGGCCGGCACAGTTGCGAGCCCTTCCCAATGGGCAGATGATGCACTACAGCGGGGGGCCTCAGGGCAGCATGGAGGCCGGGATGAGGCCCCGGCAGGCCATGGTGGGGGGCATGAATGGACAGATGGGGGGGCACCATCACCCCATGGCGGGGGGTGGGAGCATGATGTATGGCGGTCAGAACCAGCAGCAGCACCACATGCACCACCACCCGCCTCAGCCACCCCAGTCCCAGCAGCAGTACATGAGCAATGGCATCACTTCCCAGCAGCTCATGGCCAGCATGCACCTGCAGAAACTCAACACGCAGTACCACGGACACCCTCTAGGGGGAATGAACGGGAATCACATGGGCGGAGGCGGGCCACAGTATCGGGTCGGCGCGGCACAGTTGGCGGGAATGCCACACATGGGCGGCCCAGCTGCTTTGGGCCTGAATGGTTTCATGGACGCGGACCTCATAGATGAGGAGGTTCTGACCTCGCTAGTGATGGAGTTGGGTTTGGACCGGGTGCAGGAGCTGCCTGAGCTTTTTCTGGGACAGAATGAGTTTGACTTCATCTCGGACTTTGTCAGCAAACAGCAACCTAGTCGGGTGAGCTGCTGAGATAGGGACAGTGACATGGTAAGACTGGAGGATAAGGATGGAGGATGAGGGGCTACACAGATGAAGGAGAGAGAGATGAGTACGAGCATGTCAGGACTTGGCTTCAGGGTGTAAGCTGGAGATGACAATCTTACTGTGTGTAACGTGCTCACAGGACTGTGTGTATGGTGTGGCGTACACCTACATTGTGTACATCAACTAGTGAATTTGGCATCGACAGAACTGACTCGATGCCGTGGATTTGGCACGCAAATACAATGACAAAAACGCTGGTAGGATTCTGTGTTTTGGTGTATCCTTCCCACTGCCCCTGATTCCCTCCTCATCACAGCGAAGTTCTGCTTTAGGGGTTGGGCAAACAGGAAGGGGAGTGGCCATCCCCTTCCTTCGTGTCTGTCACAGGACAGGATGCAATGAATGTGAGACCACCCCCTGCTGGGTATTGGCCAATGGGAACAATGTGCAGACTCTGATGCCAGGCCTCAGTCGTCTAAGTGTCTAAGGTAATTTAAAAAAGAAACTAGAAAATTATTATTTATTTAAAAGTCTGACGGGGCCAAGTATTGGACACTGACCTTCCTGGGTGACAGAGGCTGTGAACTTGTGGCTGATTGACTGATACTCTGATGCTGCAGGTTATGTTTTTTTGGGGGGGATGCTTGATTTTTGTTGGTTTGAGGCCTGGTGCTCCAAAGCCAGCTCCAATCAAACACATCAGCTGATCTAGAATTTTTTCTGTTCTTCAATCTAGAAGTTGAATGCACAGGGAACTGAAAATGAATTTCGCACACGATAGCATGGAATTATACAATTTCCACACAACCAAAATGCTGTTCTTGTAATGCTTATTCGGATCACACCTTTTGTGTAAAATTGTCCTTCCGTCAAAAATTTTTGTCGGGAGTTTTTAAATACCCCGCCCACCAATTTTTCTGAAGCCATGTGACAGGACATTGTTTATATTGCTGTTTTATTTTTGGTTTCCAGTGTTTTTTCATAGAGTTGGTTCTTTTGTGCTGAGTGTTAATTTTGCATTAAGATGGCAGCATTACCCGGCTAACGCAAATAGCACTCCATGTTGCTGCAATGTGCTGGTGCCATAACATTGACCAAACATTCCAGGAACTTTGTGAGAAAATTTTGTGTCGGCTTTGTGCATTTGCCTTTCATGCCTCTTGCCTGTGCTGGTGTCAGCTGCTGCTTTATCTCGCATTTCTCCTTAGTCGCCAGATTCAAAAGTATTTTTAAAAACACAAAAAATAATAAAAAAGGTGTATCGCTGCAATGGACTGCTCCTGCGATGGACAAACAGAAGCTGGGAACCAGGGCCTCCGTCGGCCGTAGAACTGCCTTAATTACTCTGCTTTTATTTATTACTGATTGATTTTTATTGTTATTATTATTATTATTATTATTAATTTTATTTTTTCCTCTTGTGACTAGGTTTTTATTTTCATGTACAATAAAGATGGCCTGGTTGCACTTGTGGCTTGTGCGTCTCGTGTTTTGATTTGATGAGGAGAAAGGAGAGAGAAATGAACACATTTATTTGCCTTTTACTTATTCTGCCTTCATGTTTTGTTGGAAAATATTGTGTTTATTGTACATGCGAACTACGAACGAGCATGACAATATTAAAATATTTGCAATTCCAAGCAGGAAACTTCTACAAATTTTCTACGAAACCAGAGTTTTGATGTTTTTGGAGCACGGTAGCAGAAATCCCTATTTATCAGTAATGCACAAATTTTTTTTTTTGTATGTCCGTAATATTTGTTGGCATTTTGTCTCTTTGAGTCATCACTTCTGGGTATACCTGTACGGCTGCTAGCTCTAGCAAGCTAACCTTTCTTTAACCTGCTAGCCAGGCAAAAAGTGCTTTTACAGGGTTCTATTTTCCCTGTTAATTTCCTAGAAACTCGATTGCTTGACAGTGTTTACAAGAGCAAAGGAAAGGAAAGGAAGGGAGAAAAATGCATCATGTGATCCTTAGAAACTCTCATTCCTGAGTTTGGAATTTGTATTACCAAATGAAATATTCAAGTGCTCTTAGTCAGAAATTAACAAGAAAAATCATTGCCCAATTGAAGGGCGTCTTTTTCCTGGCTGGTTATTAAAAAAAAAAAAATGTTACCTTGAGCTGAGCAGTGTATGTGAACTAACATGCTAGACAACAATAAATAAATGTAAGATATTAGTGTGCTTAATACTATGAAATAATATTACTGCCATGAAATTATGCACGAGTATTCCTGTGAACTACAGCGCTCTGTGCCTTTCACCTTTGATGGCACGTCTCTTAAGTACCACATCTTTGATTTAGAGAAACCAGTTTCCTGCTGGTAATTAAAGCATTATTGGTTCATATGTGCACTCACAACACAAATCACTTTTCTGAAGGCTGATGAAGTTGGTATTATACTGAAAATGAGGGTAGGGTAGGCCTGGTAGTCTGGAATGGGTAATGCATCACATTAAACCAGGGATGTCAAACTGACCCGTAAAAGGGCCAAGAGGCTGCAGATCTTTAATCCTACCCAGCAGAAGCACACCTGAAATCACTGATTTAATCAGCTGATTTAGGCCTGCACTACTGATTAGTTGTATCAGGTGCGCTTCTGCTTTGGAGTGAAAACCTGCAGCCTCTTGGCCTTTTTGTGGGTCAGTTTAACACCCCTGCTCTAGACAATACTGGATACATTCATGAATCAGGGTCTATTGGTCCTCCTGCTGGCAGATGGCTTATGGTACTTTGCTTGGACCTGGATTTTACAGCCGAGTCTATTTTGTCTTTTATCTTCATGGCTTGAGCTGTGTGGCCAGTGTAAACCCATATCTGAGCTTATGAGCCATCATACTGAGTTTAAAAGCTGTCATAGTGAGGTCAAAGGTCACGCATTGGTGTACAGAGGTTACATACTAGTATGTGCTGAGGAAATGAGCTGTAATACTTAAATTATGATCTGTCATGTCACTAATGAGATGACATGCAGGGATTGTGACTTGTTATAGACTTACATTCTCAGCATATGATGTGTCATGTTACATCTCGGCATTTGATGTCGTTACAAGCTGTCATGGCATCTGGGTATGAACAGAATATAGTCCTAATAGTTCTTACCTGAGTTTTCTCAGTCATCAATGTTCCAAAGCAAGAGTGTCTCAAACCCATTAAACCCAAGTATAAAAGAGACATTAAAGTTCTTTGGGGAGATGTGTCCTTGACGCATTCTGCAACTACTGATCTTGTAAGCTTTAATTAACTGAGAGATCTTTTTCATTTCCGTCTGACCAGGTGTGTTTCGCCCTCACTTCCTGTCTGGTTTTCTCTGAATGTGCTGACATATTTCTGCATATATCCCTCCGTCACTCTAGAACGGCCATTGTGGGAATCAGCTGTGTGCTCCAGCCAGTGCGATGTTCACAACCAGAGGGCTGTGATGCCAGAGCTAATATTAAGGGCTGAGATCTCTTCTGTCAAATCGCTTCATTCTGGTTGAGATGTGTGATGCAAGAGCATTTAATACTGCCTGAGAACTGCGATGTGAGAGCGAGTTATATTCTTTGACAGTATTAACTCGAGATCAATGTGTACTTATTGAGAACAGTGATGTGAGAGTGATTTATACTCTCTGAGAACAGTGATGCAATTGCCATTTATACTGCCTGAGAAGAGTGATACAAAAGTGATTTACAGTTCTTAAAAATAGTGATATGGAAGCGATTTATATCGCTTGAGAACTGTCATGCGAAATCGATTTTGCTGCCTGAGAACAGCGATGAGAGCGATTCATGCGGCCCGGGAGCAGTGATGTGTGGGCGATTTTTATTGCCTGAGGTAGTAACAGTGACTCATACAGCCTGAAAACACCTCTGCCAGTGCAGAGGGGCTGCATGAACATTGCATGGTCCCCATTTTACAAAGCGGGAAATAAGAATTAACTGGGGAAAATGCAGTAGTAAACTTCGATCCCTCCTAAGTTGAAGCAAAATTAAAAGAGCTCCTCTGGATTTTACGCTGCACAGTTATCCAGTTAACTCGGTAATCTTGTTTCATGAAACTGTGTCCTGCTCAGTGGAGGTAGTGGTAGGCTGGCTGTCAATTGAGTACCTAAAAGAACTCATGTAAGCAGTGCCCAGGACCTTGGGGAAACACTTGAAATACTGCTCCCTCCCCCAACTTGGAAGGAAGTCTTAAGCAGAAATTACACGTGTCAGCCAAAGCTAAATGCCCTCGGGGTCACTTCCTGTTTGAGTTTTAATTTGGAAGGCGAGAAAGGATAAGTGTGTGTGTGTGTGTGTGTGTGTGTTGGGGGGGGTCATGAGGGAGCCATCCCCAGACAGGCAGTAGAGATGCTGCACCATATCACCATATCATTTGTACCTTAACTCTACGGGTCAGCGAGATTGGTGACCATTTTGAGGGTCTCGGACCGATCCACGGATTGGGCTGTTTCTCAACTGCACAGTTTGCCTGATTACATCTATGCCTTACCCTCCCCTGCTTATTGCAACCACCTTCTCACAATTTTTAAATCATATTTGGCCCTGTGACACAGTAAGTCATTCTTCTTCATTTTTATTTTCAGCAGTAATAAAATATTTATTTAGCAAACACTCAGGATGGTGGAAAAAGACTCCTTGCTTTCAGGCATTTTCAAATTACTGCGGTGGGGTGGCGAGGTAGAGCACAACCGCATTTAAATATTTAAAGTCAGTTGGCTAAAAAATGTACTGAAACTCCAAGATGAAAATAGAAGTGATATTCAAATTAGATGATTAAATTATTTTTATTAATTGTGGTGTAAAGACTTGATGTACTGAATGCCGGGGCACGGAACCTTGAAGTGTCGTCGCTGAAATAGTCTGTGCGTGTGTGTGTGCGTATGTGCGTGTGCGTGTGTGTGTGTGCGTGTGTAAATTTGCGTCCCCACCTCCCTGGCCAGCTGGACAATAAGAAACTGATGATGCGCCACTTTTCACTTCCAGCAACAGCTAAAACAAAACAAAAAAGAAATGCGGCAGGAAGTTTCGCCGACGTTGAACCGTTTGGCCGAAAGGCAGGTGGGGCGGGAGCTCGCTGGCATTATTTGAAACTCCGAGGGCAGCAAGGAAATAAGAGTGTGCAAACAGGCAGTTCTTCAGAAGGGTGTAACTGAAGGTTCTTCAGAAGGGTGAATGAAATTGGCCGTTAGGGGGAACCTCCTTTTACAGTAACATGCTTAGCCAATGGGTAACATTAACTAGAGCCACAATAGTGTCTGCTTAATGACAGTAATGCAAATTTTGTTTAAATGTAGGGCTGGGTACATGATAGTGCCTCGCTCCTTCGCTGCAACAAAAACCCCAAAATGTCTTTCACTCCTATCAAGTATTTTTAGTTTCCATCACATATTCCCATTTCTCCCATTTGTTTTGCAGATAAAATTGGAGGAGAGGCGATACAGATGGTGATGAGATGATGTGAGTCACTAAGACTTTACAATTTTACAGCTTTCAGGATTTTCCAATGCAGAGAGAGTATTTCATTTGATAAGTGAAAATCAACTGATTTTCAGCTGATGAAAAAATAATTATTTGTCATTAATCTGAAGGATTTGTGTATGTTTTCCCACAAGGGAATTATACCCCCCCCACCACCACCTCATGAAATACCCAAGGAAATTCTGTTACTGTAAGTTCATTCAGTGCTCTTGCTGACCCCCCCCCCCCCCCCCAGCTTTCTCAGTTTAAGTCAAAATATAAAAAATGAAACAAAATACAATGTGACTGAGACAGTTGAAAGTACGGAAAACGAATGAAATTCACAAAATGAGTAACATCACAAAAAAACCTTGGAAATTCTAGAATAACGGTGAAATTATAAACCCCGAGAAAAAAATGCTCAATGTAAAACTGAAAGTGCTTTCTCTTGGAATTTAGGAACAGAGCAGGTAGGTATATGTGTGTGTCTGTGTGTGTGAGTGTGAGTGTGTGTGTGTAGGAGACTGTCTGCTTGCACATGTAATGTCAATGCTGTGTGTTTGTGTATGTATAAGTAATGTTTGAGTTGAGGAATTATATACATGTATATGGATGAGTGCATGCTTGTGTGAGTGCAAGCACAATGCACATGTCTGTGGGTATATGTGTGGAGTGTGTATGTAGTGTGTAAATACAATATTATGAAGAGCATGAGTAAATCATATGTTTGTGTCTGTGTGTTTGGGTTTTGTCTGTATGTGTGTATGTAGCGTGCAATTACAGTATGTGTGCGACATGAAATCACAGTGTAGATGTGTGTTTGCACACATGTATAGTGTGCATGTGTAGATATAATGTGAAGTACAGTGTGTGTGCACGCTTCTGTAGTTTGTATGTGTGTATGGTCTGTGAGTGCAATGTGTGAGCGCGCGTTGCGCTAAAGCACACTATATTTGCTGCTCTGGTAGCCATACCACTACTTGATCTGCACCAGCTGCGTGGCTGAAGTTAAGCAGGTGTGGGCTTGGTTAGTACTCGAATGGGAGACCACTTGAGAAAATAAGTTGCGGCTGGAAGAGGTGTTGATGGGCCAGTAGGTTGCAATCTTCCTTCCGGTGGTATGATCCCCAGTGCAACGATGGGGACACTATACTGAAGGAGACGCCATCTTTCGATGAAATGTTAAAGCGAGGTCCTGACTCACTGTTGTTACTAAAGATCCTATGACATTTATCGATAAGAGAAGGGGTTCCCCCATGTCATGGCTAAATTCCCAACTTGGCTCTTTCGACCTGCCATCTAATCATCCCCTGATCTAATTGGCGATGCAACTTGTCCTGTCCCTCTCCACCTCTACCCCCAGGGCTCCCTTGAAAAATAGATTCTAATCTCAATGGGACTTTTATATATATAAATATATATATTGTATATATATTTGTGTGCGCGCACACGCAAATGTAATGTGGAGACACAATCTATAAGCGTGTTAGGGATTTAACTACGAGTATTAAGTCTGATCTGCTTCTCCATTGGTCATTCTGAGCATGAGTCGTCGTGCAGAAACCGCTTACCCTGTGAACGAGCCCGTTCTATTTCAGGCAGTCCCAAACGGTGTGGACACCTTGCTGAGCTGTGGCTTGTCCCAGAATCCTCCACTGACCGGTGGAAACCTGGCTTCCTTCTCTTCTAAGCAGCAGACTGTGATCAGGAGTGATCAACAATAAAAATATCCATTGCTCTGGGGAAGGCACACGCATTTTATCAAGGTAGATTTTAATAGGGAGGCGGTCACGCACAGAAGTTTGGGAAGTCTCTGAAATGACGAGAAGTTTGGACGGGGGTAATAACATGAAATAATTCACTGAAACGAGGCCCAAAAATGCTTCATGGGTAGCTTCAAGAGTCATCGCTCAGATGGAATTACCAGAGGCGGGATGATGCAGCCTGTTCTTGAAACAGGTAGCATTCCGTAACTTTTTGCCAAAACACCTCATCATATGCAGGAGAATGTTTTGTCAGCCTTATCTTTTGGGTTCAATTAAAATGCTACCAAACATTGCTAAATTCATGACAAAGATGTTGACTTGACTCTGGAAAGATCGGAGGTTTTGGAATAACTTGTTCGCCTTTAAGCACGGCTCTTAACCTCAAAACCACTCCAGAGGCTTTTTCTTTTAGCTCTCTCCTAATACCTGATACTATTCACTCACTATTCTCTGAGGACATCCTTATAAATAAAAATGTGTACTTCAGTGATCTGCCTGGTTTTAAAAAAAAAAGGTTAAAAAAAAAATGCAAATAACAAAAGTACCCAATAAAGTGATGCATACTCAGATCTTCACACAGGCATACTGTGGTGGAGGTAAAAGTGTGAGGGTTGGTAAAATGTAAGGCAGGTAAGTCTGGACGCAGGTACCTACTTCATAGTAGGAGCATGGGCAGAAATGGTGCAGGCCCAATCTATTGCCATTTCGCCAGGACTCAGCTGAGTCTTAGGAAATATCTTAGGAAATTACGTAACTTGAGTTTATGAGTTGACACCCTCTATTTAAAACTTCTGGCTGCAGAACAAAGGGGAGAATAATTGGCATTTTTACCCCAAAACATCCATATTTGATTACATGATTAAATAGTGACGGAGATGAGAAAACTAGTAGTAATTTTGAATAAATAAAGCCCAGGTATTTACTTTAATGTAGAACGAGTTTCATAGCCATGGCTAACTGCCCACTTGATGATTTTGCCAATCCAAAATTGGCAAAAACAAAGTGACTTTTTTAAGCCGCGACCCTTTTCAGGGTCTCCTAACTTCACTATTAGGCTTTGAGTGCAGTAAAGCTTCCTTGTCCTGAGAGACCTGTCCTCAAATAGAAGGAATCCAGCAAAATTTAGCCTCTGCAAGGGATCCTGGCCTCATAGGAGGCCCTTGAAAACTGAATTTTTGATTTCCGCCCCTAAAAAGTTTCATATTTGAGAGGCTAATATCGTGAAAATGAAAAGAGATAGATACATTTTGACATGAGATTCTGAAAGCCTGGGCCCAAATTACCAAGCAATTTTCACCCTATACCTCTGTTTTGTTCCAAAGATATTGGCCTCCAAAATCCCTATAAATTAACATTCGCAATTTGTAAAGGCAAACTGGGCGTGGTCCCAGTTTTTTGGGGCCTCTATCTTGGAAACCTCTTGGAGTAGAAGCCTACAATTCTGCAGGTGTTCACTATGAATATAGAGGTACTCCCAAAATTAATTTGAGTTAAATCTGAGATGTTGACCTGGGGACCTCTGATTTTCATTCGGAATGACCCAGCTTGGGGTTTGGCAGTTGGGAATTTGAGTTGCTTGGCAGTTGACAGGTTGAGTACCCTGGCAGTAACATTAAATTTTGGGAATTGAGTATCCTGGCAATGGGGGTTTTGATTTTTCTGGCAGTGTGAGATTTGAGTGCCTTAGTTGATGGATGAGTACCTTAGCAGCAGGTGATGGTTTGAGTGAACTGGCATTTGGGGGTTGGAGTACTCTGGCAGTCGGGGTTTCAGTTAGTAAACAGTTGGGGGTTTGGGTACCAAAAATTAGGGGGTTTGAGTACCCTTGCAGTCAATTCAAGTACCCTAGCAGTTGAGGGAATGAGCAACCTGGCAGTTGGGGTATGAGTAATCTGGGAGTTTGGGGTTTGAGTAAGATGGCAGTTGGGGATTGAGTGTCCTATAGCAGGTAATGGTTTGAGTACCTTAGTGGTTGAATGTTTGAGTACCCAAGCATTCGGGATTTTGAGAAACATGGCAGTTGGGGACTTTTACCCTTAAAGTCGGGTGTTTGAATACCCTGGCAGTTGGGGATTGAGCAGCCTGGCAGTTACGGGATTTGATAACTTGGCAGTTGGCGCATGAGCAACCTAGCAGCTGAGGATTGAGTACCTAGGCAGTTGGGGGATTGAATACCCTGGTAGTTGGAGCATGATTCACCTGGCAGCTGAGGACTGAGTACCCTGACATTTGGAGGTTTGAGTAACCTGGCAGTTGGGGGTTTGAATACCTTAGCAGGTGAGGGTTTGAGTATTCAGGCAGTGGGGAGTTCGAACATTCTCGCAGTTGGGAGTTAAAGTACCCAGGCAGTTGAGAGAGAGAGTAATCTTGCAACTGGGGAATCAATAACTTGGGAGTCAGGGGTCTGAGTACCCTGGTATTTGAAGATTTGATGACCTGGCAGCTGGGGATTGAGTTGCTTAGTAAGCGGAGGTTTGAGTTACTTAGCAGATGGGGGTTTTAATACCCTGGCAGGTGAGGGTTTGAGTACCCAGGCAGTTGGGGGTTCAGTATTCTGACAGAGGGGATTTTCAGTACATTGCAAGCGGAGGGACTGAGCATTCTGGCAAGTAGAATTTGAGTAGCATTGCAGTTGGGGCATGATTGACCTAGCTATTGGGGTTTGAGAAGTTTGGCAGTTGGGGGATTAAGAACCTGAGTGGTTGGGGGATTGAATAATCTTGCTTTACCCTGGCAGATGTAGGTTTGAATACCATGGCAGTAGGAGTATTTAGTACCCTAGTACTTTGAGGCCTGGGTATCCTGGAAGTTTAAGGTTTGTGTACCCTGGCAGCTGTGGATTTGTATACTATGGCTGTTGCGGGATTGAGTAACTCGGCAGTTGAGAGTTCGAGAACCTTGGCAGCTGGAGAATTATGCCATCTGGCAGATAGGGGTTGAATAGCCTGGAAGTTGTCAGTTTGAGTAACCTGGAAGTCAGCAGATTGAAAACCTTAGCAGTGGGGTGTTTGAGTAAACTGACAGTTCGGGGAATTGAGTGCCCTTGCAGTTGGGAGATTGAGTAGCAGGACTCTAAGGGAATTAAATAGCCTAGCAGTTGGGGTATGAGTAACCTGGCGACTGGGGATTGAATGTCCTGGAGTTGATTAACCTGTTAGTTTGGGTTTGAGAAATCTGGCAGTTGGGGGTTTGAGTATCTTGGCAGTTGGGCATTTGAGTAGCCTGGCAGTAAGGGGATTGAATAAACTGGCAGTTGGGGTATGAGTAACCTGGTACCTGGGGATTAAGTCCCCTGGCAATTGGAGGTTTCACTAACCCGACAGTTTCGGGATTGAGTACCCTGACAGTTGGGGTATTGAGAAACCTGGCAGTTTACAGTTTGAGTTACTTGGAAGTTGGGGATTGAAAACCGGTGCAGTGGAGGGTTTGGGTACAATGACAGTTGGGAGTTTTACTACCTCTAAACTGGCAGGGGTGGGATCAAGTACCCATGTCAGTTGAGGGATTTAGAAGCCTGTCAGATATGGAATGGAATAACCTTGCAGTTGGGGTATGAGTAACCTAGCTGCTGGGGATTGAGTACCTTAGCATTTGGGAGTGTGAATACCCTGGAAGGGGGGGTTTTGAGTACCCTGGTAGTTGGGGGATTGTGTACCCTGGCAGTTGAAGGTTTGCATACTCTGACAGTTGTGGCTTTGCATACCATGACATTCCAGGTTTTGGTAACCTGGCAGTTGTGGATTGAAGTATCTTAGTATTTTGCAGTTTGGGTCATGTAGCAGGTGAGGGATTGAAACCCCTTAGCAGTTGAGAGTTTGAGTACACTGACAGTTGGGAGTATTAGTACCTTGGCAGGTTAAGGTTTGAGTAACTTCACAGAAACGGATTGATTACCCTGGTAGATGGGGCTTCAGAAAAATGTTACTCGAGGGAACAATTACCGTATCATTTTGGACTTTGAGTAACTTAGCAGTTTGTGGTTTGAGTTGGGGGTTTGATTAACCTGACCATTGGTAGTTTGAGTTACCATGCAGTTGGCTGAGTGAGAACCTAAGCAATTTGGGGTTTGAGTATCCTTACAGTTGGGAATTTGATCACCTTGGCTGTTTGGGGTTTGAGTACCTAGTCAGTTGGGAGATTGTGTACCCTACCTATTGGGAGTTTGATTGCCTTGGCAGTTGGAGAATTGCATACGCAGACAGTTAGGGTTTTGAGTACCCTGGCACTTGGGGGATTGATTACCCCGGCAGTTAGGGGACTGTATGCCCTGGCAGTTGAGGGTTTGAGTTACCTGGAACCTAAGGGATTCAGTACCCTGGCAACTGGGGGGGTTGCTAACCGAGGCAGTTGTGGGTTTGAGTACCCTTGCTGTTGGAAGTTTGAGTGCCCTGAAAGTTGGTGGCGGATTGTCTACCCTTGCAGTTAGTGGTTCGATTATTCTGGAAGACAGGAGTTTGACTTCCCTGGTAGTCAAAGGTTTGAGTGCCCTGACAGTTTCAGGTTTTAGTAACCTCACAGTAGGGGATTGAGGGCTCTGGAAGTTTGGGCTTTTACAACAATGGCAGTTGGTGGATTGAGTACCCTTGCAGTTGTTGAATTTAGTACTCTGGAAGTCAGGGATTTGAACACACTTGCAGTTGGGAGATTGAGTATCCTTTAAGTTGAGAGTTTGAGTTCCCTGGCAGTTGGATAATAATGCATAATATGGCATTTGAGGATTTGGGTACGCTTGCAGTCTGGGGTCAGAATATCTCAGCACTTGGGGGATTTAGTAACTCGGCTGTGTGGGGGTTGAATAACTTTTCAGTAGGGTATTAGGTAACCCAGTAGTTGGGGGTTGAAGTACTCTAGTAGTTGGCAGTTTGAGTAACATGGCAGTTGAGGGATTGAAAACCTCAGCAATTGGGAGTTTGAGTACACTGAGGGTTGGGAGTATTATCAACCTGACCTTTGGTAGTTTGAGTTACCTGGCAATTGGGCGAATGAGCACCCAAGCAGTTTGGCGTTTGAGTATCTTTACAGTTGGGAATTTGATCACCCTAGTAATTTGGGGTTTGAGTACCCTATCAGTTGGGAGATTGTGTACCCTACCTATTGGGAGTTTGAGTACCTTGGGAGGATTGCAAGTGCAGGCAGTTAGGGTTATGAGAAGCTTGGTACATAAGGGATTGAATACCCTGGCAGTTGAGGGCTTGCTAACCGTGGCAGTTGGGGGTTTGACTGCCCTAACAGTTGGAAGTTTGAGTGCCCTGAAAATTGGAGGATTGAGTTCTTTAGCAAGTGGCAGATTGTCTACCTTTGCAGTTAGTGGTTTGATTATTCTGGCAGACCAGGTTTTGAGTGCCCTGACAGTTAAGGGTTTCAGTAACTTCACAGTAGGGGATTGAGTACTCTGGAATTTGGGGCTTTTAGAACTGGAGTACTCTGGAAGTTGGGGCTTTTAGAACAATGGCAGTTAGCAGATTGAGCACCCTTGCAGTTGTTGGATTTAGTACTCCAGAACAGTGGTTCTCTACCCTGGTCCTGGGGGGACCCCTGTGTATGTTGGTTTTCATTCCAGCCACAACTGCAATTCCAGAATATTAACAAGCTGTTAATTTTAATGAGTTAGGTGCTTTTGATGTTCAGAGAGGTAATTTACCATCATAATCCACAGAATGCCAAACATAGCTTTGCAATGCCCAAAAGATTACCAATTTTGTATTGTTGTAACTGCATTATAGGCAATATATAAATATATAAGTATACTAATTAAATAACAAATGAATGAGATTAATCGGCCAACTTAAGAACAGGTAATTAGGTTCATTGTTGAATGTGCAGTAATTAGTTCTCTCCCCCCTCCCCACATACTTCAATTCAAAACAGGAAGATCTCATTATGATTTGTATTGTCATTCATTTCATTACCTTCCAGGTGGTTGTGATTAGTGGACAGGTGTACTTACCAATTAATGCTTGCTGATTGACCTCAGTCTTTAATTTCATAAGTAATAGATAATTTACCTCTCTTCATGCATATTGAAGTTAACTGTTTGAAATTTTAATCCAGTAAGTACTACATGCCCAGAGAGGATAGATTTTTCATGGCATCCACAGCTATTTCTGGCAAATGGAATTTAAGAGTTCAAGTAATCCCACAGTATGAACTCCTCCTTTGGAGAATGAACAGCTCGTTAAAATTCTGAGATTGCCATCACAGTTGTAACAAAAACCAGCATACACAGGGGTCCCCCAGGTTGAGAAGCACTGCTCTAGAAGTTGGGGTTTGAAAACACTCGCAGTTGGGAGAATGAGTATCCTGGGGGTCTGAGCAACCTGGCAGTCGATGATTTGATGCAGGCAGTCGGGGAATAGAGTACCCTGGCAATTGGGGATTTGAATGCCCTGGCAGTTGGGGGATTTGGTACCCTGGTGCTTAACTGAAAATTTACTTGGGTCATTTTCATGTGTAACTATATGCTCAGTGTCATTTCATTTTTAAAGCAAAATATTCTCAATGTTTCTCTTTCATCCTGGTCTCTCCCTCTCACTTTCCTCCCTCTCTCCTTGGCTGGTTGGGGCCACTGGTTTCAGTAACAGGGTTCACCGTAGACTGGGGCAGCACACTGCATCTTTTACCCTTCAGCATCAAACTCACCCTCCTTCCTCCTCCTCTCTCCACCCCTCCCCCACGTTTGTTCTCCTGGATCTTTGAAGCTGTGGACAGCCCATAAATAATGCAGCTTTGCACTTCCATCTACCCAGCTAACACAGGTAAAGGTGTGTACGTGTGCGTGCTTTTGTGTCTCGGGCCCAGCTAGTTTCGGTGGAACTGTGTTTTTCGACCTACCGAATGTGGTGGTACATATGTGTGTGCAGGAGGTGGTACATATGTGTGTGCGTGTGTGTGTGTGTGTGTGTGAGAGAGAGAGATAGAGAACATGTGCATTAATCTGGTCCTTGCCGGCCTCTGAGATAGTGTGTCTGCAGTTTGCTGCCACACAGATGGGGGTTAGGGTGCTGGGGGTGGTGGGTGGGGGAAGATTAAGGTCATAGACTGTGAGTGAGGCAGAGAAAGATCGTTTCAGGCAACAGGATAGTTTTGCTGTCGGCTGCTTTAGGAATAGGCTTGTGGATTTTGATTTTTCCTGGAGAGATGAAGTTGGGAGGAACTCTGCGGTTGGGTTCTTGACTGAGTCGTAAAACATAAAAATTGCTCCAGGGGCTTTACCCCTTTTTCTCTCACATTCTCCCTACTGGTGACTCCCTGGCATTTCCTCTAGGGAATCCTTGAAAAAGAAAAGCATCTTCTCAAAGAAACTTTGCAGGATAAATAGAGTGCTACAAAACAGAAGAGGAAAGTAATTTGGGTGGGTTTGCCACATTCCTCCCATCATTACTGCTGGGAACACGACTGCAGCATTGCAAGTGTTTACAGGACGTGTACAACGTTTCTGCAACATTCCATATACATGACAGGAGCAGATCTGAGAGGGATGGGGGTGGGGTGAGACTACAGCTGGACAGGGACTGGGGAGATTAATGTCGGCACCACCCATAATGCACTGCTCCAAACTTCACCCGCAGGTCCCACCAGCCCCTGGCAACCGAATGCCTGGTCCATGTCACGCTGAGGACAGGGGCTTATTTTCCACCTGTCCTTCCTGGTGCCTATAGCCCAGAAATCCATCAAGGGCCAACATCATTAATGGGAATAAAACATGTTACAGGTGCCTTCATAGAGTTCAAAAACATGAGCTAGTAGTAGTAATTTTGAGCGAGAAAACCAAAGTACTTTTTCCCCCCAGAATGTGTGATATTTCACTGACCCAACTCCCCCCATTTGCTACACCAGCAACTGACATCCTCACTTTTTTCTCCTCCATTCCACCTGTCCCTAATGGACTCAGCTCAGAGCAAGGAAAGAAGGCAAGGAAAGGAAGTAAAAGGACAAATAAGTGAATGGAATGAGCCTGAAAGGGGTATGCATTTGGGACACAGGCAAGAATGCCCAGCCTCAGTTGGAAAGGAAGCAGAGTGTGTGTGTGTGTGTGTGTGTGTGTGTGTGTGTGTGTGAGAGAGCAAGAGCACGCTTGCGCGTGTATTGATATTGCATAGCCCCTGCAGAAGTGGTGGGTAAACCCCTTCCTGGTGGGCCGTTGTGTTTGCAAGTTTTTGTTTCCGCCAGTTATTGTGACAGAATGCCAGTGTACACAAATATGGGTTCACTGACAGATTACACCACAGTACAATGTCTCATGGGACACAAGAGCAGATATGGTGGTAGCACTTGATAAAATGGAGCTAGAATGTGCAATTTCGTAGGTTATTTGGCCATTGAATTAATTACAGGCCAAAAGCTCAACTGAAAGCCAGGAACAGATAAAGGCCCTAGTTGCCCACCTCGGCCCTTCAGACTGCACGCATACCAGGGATAGCAGCGATTACCAGCCCCTCCTCATCCAGACCGTTGGGAAACTCGACAAGCATCCTGGGAATTTTAGCACAAACGAAGAGAGGGAGGAAAACTGCATTCTCCTGATGATCACCACGCCCAGCCCCTTCAGACCCCACCCTGTCCATTCATCCCTCTAACTGCCTGTACTCTCTTGGACCACCTCTTACTTGGGGGTCACCGTTCACCACAGCCATTCAGAATTAATTAAAAGACCATGAATAGGACCCACTTGTTCACAAAAATGCCCACTCTCACCTCACACAGGGGCATAAAAGCCAGATTAGCCCCTCACTTAGTTCTGGTCCAAACAGACCTGCATGTCCCCACAGCCATAAATCATTATGCTCCACGAAACAACCACCCCCACCACCCCACCACACCACTTCTCCCACGATTCGCACGGCTGCTATGACGTCAAACTTCCCACAATGCATCACCCCTCCCTCACACGCTCCCATTCCCATGGCTCTCAGTCACATCTTGCGCTCCCTCCCTCTTTTCCGCTCAGTAGCTGGCTGTACCAATTTAAAACAAACAGTCCAAGCCGAAGGTTTCCCAAGCAGGGATTTAGTGAGTTAAAATAGCAGAGTGGATGATTTACAGTTCTGCCTCATATTAATATGCAGATAAAAATATCAAAAAACCTTCAACTGACACAGCAACCACAAAAGAGTTCACTGAACCTTATTAAGTGCAACTTTTGCCAATAGAACTGTAAAATAGTAGCATGAGGATATTTGTGAGACTATAATAGACCCTTAAAAGGCTTTGACTGGTAGGTGTTCTCGCAGAATGCCACACATGGACAAGAGAGCACAACTGCACTCTACGAGTAACACTGATGTTGTGAAGAAGTCAGAAGTTCACAAGTACCTAAGTTCAACAATGAATCGATTACCCCGAAGGAGGTATTAAGAAACAAACACTTTCGAAACCTCGTAAGTTATGTGTTGTAGTCTATAAAGGATGTTGTTGTGGAAAACATATTTTGCAGCACCCGGCAACAGAACCAGTTTAGGTTTCGCTCCGGGCTTGTCATTGTTGTGTAAGACGGTCGAGGAGAGTCCCTCCGGGACGTCTCCTCGCGTGCCTTTCAAAACAATGACAAGCCAGTATCCAAGTAAGCGGACATTACATTCAAGACAGCGAAGGTGTTCTCAAATGAGTCGATCAGGTCGGGTTAAATATATATATTAAAACCCCTTAAACACTGAATTTTTTCCTTTAAGTGTTCGCTGAAGTAGGTTTAAAGCATTTTTGCATATTGTAGGACAATGTCACGAACATATTCTGCATCTGCTGGCTGCAGCAGCTGACAGAAACATTCAAACCCAGAATGCCACGTATTTATGGCCACCGCATTCCATCAAATGGAAAATATCTGGATCTTGTACAGTGGCTCCAATAAGTATTTGTACACTACTTGAAAATTCGACTACATAACAGCTTTTGTATATTCGGCTAAATGCTTGCTATTGTGTGTAAAAGTGATTCAAATATTTGATAATCAATATGTTTTAAACAAATATTTAATGTCAAAATGGCATATTTGGTCAGAAAGGCGATTACCTGACCCAATAAGCATCTGTACAGTTCCATTAGTGAGTCACAAAACTTATAATACTCACCTAAAATTGACTCAAGATGTTTACAGGACATGGTTGACTCACTTGGTCTGATTTGGTCGAGCGTGACCATACTGGACACTCCCTCTGTACACAGACTGGCCTATGTAAATGGCCTGACCATGCCCATAATGTATTCCGGTGATATATGAATAAGACAGGCGAGATACCCCGTCCAATGCGGGAGCAAATCATTCAGCTACATAAAGAAGGCCAAAGCAACAGAAAAATTGGAACTCGGCTATCGTTACGCCACACGACCGTGCAGTGCATCATCAAGAAGTACAAACAGTCTGGACGCATAGCCAATGCAGCCAGGAAAGGACGTCCCAGGAAGACCAGCCAGCGCACTGAGCGGTACATCTCCCTGCTGGTACAGAGGGAGAGACAGTCCTCGGCCTCCAGTCTTGCCACCAAAGTGGAGGAAGCAACTGGAAGCCATGTTTGTGCCCAGGCCATCCGTAACCGGCTCCATGAAGTACAGTAGTGTACAAATACTTATTGGAGCCACTGTGTATTTCATAGAGAATTGTTCATAAGTTAAGAAATTGCCATTCTTGTCCATCAAGTCAACTATAGACCATATATTCCTCTCATACCAATCTTCAAAAAATAAGGATTTACAGTGGCTCCAATAAGTATTTGTACACTACTGTACTTCATGGAGCCGGTTACGGATGGCCTGGATGCTTGACTGCACAGGTCCAATACATTTGTTCTTGCAAACTTTCCTTGCATCCTCTGATGGGAGGAGTCAAAGAAAGAGGGAAATGCACAAGGGAAGAGAACAAGGAAAAAATGTGAGGAGCGGAAAGTAAGCACCTGGAATTTGTTCAATGAAGGTGTCTTCGACCAACAAGCCCCAGATCACCAAGGCACTTCAAAAAAGGCTGAATGAGAAGACGAGAGCATTTCAATCACAAGTGCAAACTCACCCCAGGTCAGGCTTAATAAATGTAGAAGTAGACACAGAAAAAGAACCTGAAAAATCTATTTGAAGGAGGGCAGATGGGAGATGCTTGGAGAGGGATAGAAGATCCTCTCATGCTTATCTGCACCGTGGAATGACCCTGACTTTCAGTTTGAGGAGCGCTGCAGTAAGATTTCTGACACCCTTAACACATTTTACACCTGCAACTTTACAGCAAAGAGCGATGGAAGAATAGCAAGTCTCATTTATAAGCTACCCTGTAAGGGCAGAGGATTCCTTTTGGGATGGCATTGTCAGTCATTGCTGCGGAATTCATCTGGATTCGGTAACCAGTAGTGACAGATCAGCATTGCACTGGTTTCTCAGGAAAACTACCCATGTATTTGTGACATCACACCCTTAAGAGGATTATTAAAAGGGCAAAATTGAACAACAGCATCATTCTAGCCACCATTGTAGTGCATACTGTGATCCTCTGATAAACTGCATAACTTTTGAGTTTTTTTTTTTTCTTTCTTTTATCTAAACTTACTTGCTGGTCATATGAAGCTGGCGCCAATTCCCCCCAGAGCAACATGTGGCCTGGCTAAACAGACACAGTGCTGATGTAATTGGGGCACACTAGAACACCCTCAAGGTTTCAGTCAAGCCATTTATCTAAAAGGCCAGTGATGTCCATCCTCAGTGAAGCAGGGCAGAGCACAACAGAAGTCATCTTATCAGATCCCCCCTGCCGAAGAAGACCAACCGAAATTATTTTAATGACCTTCGATCTGTGGTTTAAACCTCATATCTCACATGAGTCAGACAAGGAGAGCAGACGAGACGCTAAACTAATGATTATACAAAAGATTAAACTGCTCAAGACAAGTCGTGTATTTGGTTAATAGCTAGATAGAAAGTATTTCTAGCACTTTCCACTGACTGTATATTGTCCACCCTGAGAGAGTGTACTGAAAGACCCAAAAACAACATAAGTAGTCGAGGAGGTTAGAAATCTGGGCAAATTGCTAGAGTACATGTTAAAAGGTCAATAAAGACTGCGCTAGCCCACAAACTCAGGAAAACATGATGCCTGCAGGAGGATCAGTAAGAACTGCACATTCCCCCTACTGAATCAGCACCTTTGGGCAACCTGATTCATGCAGCCCTCCCACCGCAACATAAAACAAGCAAGTCAAAAAAATAATAATAAGTCCATCTCAACAAGCTCTTCAGCAGCACACTTCACCATACAATTTCCTTTCTATGACTTTTTTGCTCAGTAGGGCAAACAAAATTGCCCAAAGGGTGAGATAATTTCAGTCATATCAAGATTTGCCTGAGGGTAAAGGACCTCGCACTTGTTTTCATGTGGGCAACATGAGGCACTCCCTATGTAGCTGTAAGACACATCTTCCTTCACAGAAAGTGTTACATGTGTATGAGGAGCAGGCAGTGAAAAAGCAGAAAATTAAAATGACCAGCAGAGCTCTCAGCAGCTCTCCTGTGATCTGAAAAAACCTACTGAGTTTATCAGTGATAAGGGCCTCATAATTAAACAAAAACCTTTAGATTTTGGACTTTTCCTAAAAGATAAAAATAATAGAAACTTGATTTTGACAGTTCAAATAACATATATAACAAGTGTTTGAAGATTTTCTCTGCTCTAGATTACAGCAAATCAGGGTCAAACTCAGTTTCCACCAAAAGTGACATACGTACTAGGTTTTTTCCAGATCACAGAAGAGCTTTGTGCAAACATCTCTTCCCTTCATCTCAAGACAGGGCGCACCTCCACTTCACTCTCACCTTTTTGATTCACAATAGTAACAAATGTATTTCAGTGTTTAATTTAGACAAGTCACGTGCTATATCCGGAAGCTCTGGTAGAATTTCCTCACCAGATATTTTATCTTCTCATTCAAGATGGAAGTAATGAAAATAAAAATTTTTTTTTAAGAAAATTACATTTCTTTTTCCTCAAAACAATGCCCATCATTTGTTTAATTTCAGGCTTGCCACCTGAAACTCAGATTGGGAAAATTAACATTTTGACTGATAATTTTCAGCTCATGGGGGGGAAAAAAAAACTCACTGAACAGTTCATGTCACCCTGAGAAAGACTAAAATTGAGACAACAAAGCAACCCGACTGTTACAGTTCATTCAAAATGAATGTTTAAGTTCTCAGTCACTCTAGAGTAAATTTGTGCACCGGAAGAATTTTTCCACCGATACGCTAGTGTAATGCCAGCAAATTACAGACCCAAGACAGCCAATCTGTATGAATTGCATGTGCTGTGCAATACTGGTGAGACCTGTGTATATATGTGTGTGTGTCTGCATCAGTGAGTAGGCACTTATGTGAATGGATGCATGTCTAACATCACATATGCGTCCTAATGATTAACAAGGGATATGAATACTCTCTCAATCTGAGCCATTCTAACCCGAAAACAAACATGTACAAACAAGTGCGTGCAGGGCGCATGCGCGCACACACACACAAACAAACAATATGTCTCTCTTTAATCAGGTCTGTGATTCCATTTCAATTTTGACACATGCGCCACCCATAAAAAAACTGAAATACATTCAAAATGTCCGTTGTACATGTAGACACACAGAAGCAAATTATGCACTCTCTAAAAGATGGATACATGGCAAAAATACAGAAAACAAAAATTAGCACATGCATGTACACAAACAACACAGACTCAGATCAGTGATACTGTCTTGCACAACTTCTGAGAAGTCCCCCCCAGTTTTCGTTGCAAGGAAGTGGTTTAACTTCCAGTATTTTGTCCCCACTTGCCCACAAGCACACACACAAACACAAATACACTTACACACACACATGCACAGACACACACTTACACATACACACACAGATATTGCAGACAGCATCAATGACACGAATATACCACAGTAAGCACCAAATTAGTTTGGGCGAACAGACGACAGATACGAGGGCGTGGCTGGATCTGGTCTTCTCAGAACTCAAACCAGTGAAAACAGAAACAACTCATGCAGTTCGGACTCTGACAGTCGCTGCACAAAAATTCCCGCAGAACAAAAACAGAAATAAAAAAATGCCAGTTGTGTCTGGAGGGAAAACCCCACACTATACTACCGAATAGGACAGTAATAAAATTACACCAACCAAGCCACCAGTGATAATAAAAATGGCGCCATGACGAGCGCTATGAAAAAAAAATAAAAAATCTGAATGACTGCTGCCAGGACTGGCAATTGACAAAAAGTATTTATGGTAGTATTTGCTTCTGTGGTCAAGGGTATTTCTATGGTATGGGGCAGAGCTGTGATTGGCTGTGTGCTAAAGGTGACTTGGCCTCCATTTTCCCTGCACACCAACACATGCTGCAGGTCACTCCAGGGGGATTACACATTCAAGTACAAAAAAAAATGCACACACACACACACTGAACAAAAACACGCATACACAACTCCACACTTTCACACAAACATAGCACACTCACACAAAACGAGTGGGCACACACAAACACAGACACCCATCCGCACACGCGCACACACACACACACACACACACACACACACAGAGCTGACTGGAGGCACCATGAGGATCACCGACACAGGTCAGTGAGGGAAGTCTCAGCCTCTCTGTAGGAACACTCCTGCCAGTGTCTCTGACCAGGACTCTAGTTTTAGTACTGGAGTTGGCACCAGGGTGCTGCACTGTGGCTGCCCACTGCTCCTAAGTCACCAGGGTCGGTCGAATACCAAGGACTTCTTCCCCCATGGGGTTAAGTGAGGTACGTCTCTCACTTTACCTCTCTCACAGACAGGCGAACACAACCGGAGTAAAGATGCTGACTGTAAGTCACACTACAGAGACAGACTGCAACAAGTGAGGGCACCACAAGGCTTCAACAGACAGGTTAAGCAATGACACAAAATCTGACAGACAAGGTGAGTAAATGGGCAAAAAGTCCAATGGATTGAGGAGATACAGTCACGCAGACAGACGGTCATAATACAGCCCACTGGTGTGGGATCCTATATGTGATGTCATAGATGAGTCAGAGCTGAATGACGCTCTTGGTGGCTCCTCTTTAATTCCAGCCTGAGGCACCACTAAAGCTCTGCTGCCACCTGGTGCCCACATGTATGAAGCGCCACACCGAAGGACCCGGAACAGGCCTTATCTGATTGATTGGTTGATCTACTAGCCGAGCAGAAAATCGAGAAGGCCAGAGGGAACACACGGCTCCCTAATCCTGCATTACTTTCCCCGTCACCAGCTTTATATTTGCTTGCAAAAACAAGAAAGTCACAGGTCAGTTACAGTGAAGTTGTTAAAAAAAATTTCCCCCTCAGGGCCACTGACAGCTCTAAGGAATTGCTTACGTTTGTCTCCTTGCAGGTGTTACCTTGTAATTCACCCCAATTCCATTTGAAATGGAGCTGAATTAAGCCAGTTGAGGCAAAAATTAGCGTCACTTCTCCATTTGAAAATGTCAACTCCCAGGCCTGTCTGACAGCAGGTGAAGTGCCACTATCCAGTGGAGGCATTGGAACGTCCGCTCGTTTACCCCTGGATCCAGTGGCTCTGCCCCCCCACCTGGCAGCTCCCCTGCTCCTCACTACACCTCCCCCTCACACTCTTTCTTCTTCTTCTATACAGTCTCAAGGTGGTTCTAAGATCAGCCAGAGTCATACACCATCATATTACCATCAATGCTGTAGCCACGCTGACCATCCAACCAATCACCGCATGGTATTGTAGTGTTATTTTTTGTTACATCCAGTTGACAATTCCAATTAATGGTCTAGTAAAGAAACGAAAACCACTTAAGAGCCAATTTTTAAGAGATTCAGACAAAATCAGACACATTGGATTGTTGACCCCCTGCATTTGGCAGATTTTTTATTTTTGAGATGGATATTTTACGGAAACCTCAAAACCCAAACCGCTCCTCTGTCGACCTTCTGTGCTGAGCAACAGCAACACCTTTTTTTGGCCAATGGTGTCCCAAGCTCAAAGTTTATTGAAAGTGTCTATAGGGAGGGCAGATTACCAGAACGTAGTTATCCTCCTGGGGCACCCTTGAAGTTTTCCAATGAGGGGCGGGGGGGCGGGGGTGTTGGGCGCTCAGAATGGTCCAAACCATTTTTTTACGCAAATTTGTCATGGATATTCTCCAAACTTCAAAGGTATCCCAGTTGCCTTTTTGCAGGAATCATTTAGTTGGAAGGACCTTAATTCAAACCTACTACTACTTTTGTCGGACAACCTTGGAGTTTGGAGAAAAAAGGGCCTAAATGGGGTCTCGGACCAAAAAAGGGGTCATTCTGGGACCCTATTTCTCAAAACTTCAAAGAGGCAGCCAAATGCTGCTAATTACACATGGAAGCCATAGACCTAAATATTACAATAAAAGAAGAAATCAGCTGGGATCTTGTCTCATTTGCCACTGCCTGTGTTGTTGGGACTGTACTGCTCCAGATCTGAAGCTCTCAGGCAAAACCAAAGGAAAGCACACAGAGGTGTATGAAGTTCACCAGGAGGAGCATCAGCGATGGACAAGAGGACCTCTAAAATGTGGCAGAACATTTTCTTTACACTCATTTGTCACCGTCGTGTAATAAGTTTACTGTTGTACTCTCATCTCTCATGTGCTTTAAGAGCCTGGCTATGCAAAGGCAGCAAGTACAATTGTATCAAGAACATATTCCTGACTGCACATGTATACATACATGCATCTTGTCACAACAAAGTACAATGTTCATGTTTTTTAAGGATTAGTGCTGCCACCCAGATGCTATTTTTATCATTTTGGTTTAGTTAATTATAAGCAAATGAGATAAAATCCCAACTGTTTTGTTGTTGATTTGTTATAAATAGATTTGACCTCTATGTGTAATAAGCAGCCAAATGCTCTTTGAAGTTTTGAGAAAAAGGGCCCCAAAATGACCCCTTTTTTGGTCCGAGACCCTTTATTGGCCCTTTTTTCTCCAAACTTCAAGGTTGTCCCACAAAAGTAAAAGTAGATTTGAATCAACTTTCTTTCAACTAAAAGATTCCTGCAAAAGGGCAACTGGGATACCGTTGAAGTTTAGCGAAAATCTGTGACAAACTTAAGAAGAAAAAAAAATGGTTTGGTGCATTTTGAGTGCCGCCTATTGGCAAACTTCAAGGATGCCCCAGGTGGATAACAAAAATATAGCAAAAATATAAACGCCCCATGTCAAATATTGATGCCACATGGAGTTAACAACTTTAAATGAGCATATGCTGACTTTTACTTGTACAATAGGGATATTTCTCTTGATTTGTGCACAATTTTTTAATCCATCTCTCTGTCAGTGAGCATTTGCTCAGTGATGCAGTGATTTCACTCAGTACATGGGTGTGGCATTTCCAGACGGTGATCAGACCGAATGAGCAGTACCCAGACACTTCCTATTCTGGGGACAATAAAAGGCCACCCCAAAATGTCAAATATTGTCAAAAGTCATCATGCCTCAGATGTCTCAGGTCATGCGGGAACGTGCCATTGGCATGCTGGATGCAGGGATGTCCACCAGAGCACATTCCAGTTCTGGATTGGCCTGCATAGTCGCCGGTCATGTCGCCCATAGAGCATCTTTGGGATATTCTGGATCAACGTGTCTGCGACCGTGTTCCAGTTCTGGATAATGTGCTCCAGTTCCGTGTGGCCCTCCGGGGAGAATGGAATAACATTCCACAGTCCACGACAGACAACCTGATCAACTCCATGCGAAGGAGATGTGTTGCTCTGAGAGACACAAATGGTGGACACACTAGATACTGAACATTCAATTTCTTCAACCTAACCACCAACGTGTTCAAAGGATTGTCACTCCTTTGCAGATGCAAATATCAAGATGTAATGGATGGGGATCTGAAGATTAGTCATTAACAAAAATTAATTTTGATTCGCTTCATATATTGCAAAACCCTAATGTAAATAAAAACTCAAACATTTGACATGGGGTGTTTATACTTTTGTTCAGTGTATATTCTGGTAATCTGCCCTCCCTATAGACCCACTTTTAATAAACTTTGAGCTGGGACACCATTGTACTTCAGAATTAGAGAGGTGCAAACTTTCAATTTTGCTAAATTGGCCAAAAAGGGCCAAAAAAAGGGGTTGTTGTAGGTCGGGACAGAAGGGGTCAACAGAGGAACGGTTTGAACTTCTCAAAAATTGGCTCTTAATTTTTATGACCATCAGTTACTGCTTTGGTACCACAGTCTCCTGGGGCATCATTTGGCACAAAATTTCACCGCCGACTAAAATGGTTTCCATTCTGCTGCCGTCAAACTTCATCCCCTTGAAGGCTGCTTCATACACTGCCTGTCCAAAAAAAGTCGCACACTCAAATATTTCATTGGAACCCATGTAGCTTTGTTTGCAGTGCAAATTAGTGTCTTTGTTTTGACAACCGTATAAAAAATGTCAGGCTCGATAACTCGTCTTGGCAACAAGATGGTTGAACCACTCCGTAGTTTTCTCAGCACATCCCAATAACTTTCAATAAGGTTAAGCAAAGGACTTTGTTGCTGCCAATTTGTGTGTGAAAATGATTCCTTGTGCCTCTGTCCTTATTCATTGTTTTATTTGTAAGATGCTGGCCTCTTCTGAAACGCTAACATCTTTTCTACCACCGAGAAATGAGAAGCTGTAATCTCCATCAGTTAGGGTTAAAATAATTACTGCCAGTTGAAATATTAATCGCAGCAATAACGATTCAGTCATCGTATTTGTTTATATACTATATCCAAAAGTAACTTTTTTTTGGATAGGCAGTGTATTTCATTTGAATTCCACACGGCACTTGTAGTAGTGGTGAGTTATCAGGATGTCTTTATCAAAGAAAATACTGAGCCCCAACAGCAGTGGTTTTTGATCTTATCCCAGTAAGAGCAAATGTTGGTTTTAACCCAGCACATAGAAATGAGAGTCAGCTAATTCACAAACAGGAGTCTATGGGTAAGACATTGATGCGTGTGACTGTGGGGATAAACCATATGCCTGCACCCACACTGGCCCTCTTTAAATAAGACTGGACACCCGTGACAGATTGTACCGGAATGGCATTACATGACACAGGATTAGTGTTGGCTGCATAACTGCGCAGATTAAAACCTAGAACAGGTCTTTTTACTTCAGTCCATGTTCAAGTGTATGAGGGCCATGGGGTATACTCACTACACTCATCAAACTAACCCAATCCTGATCCGTGAAACAAGGCCCAGAGTTTGGGGGACAGACCAGTAGAACCGACAGAATTAGCTCACTCCTGTAGCACTGCTGTAAAGAGGACCAAATGCACAACCCAAGACCTCCAGAATGAAACAACAACACAGACAAGCAGAGCACGATCACAAGAGCACGGAAAATGCCACCAGACAGCTGAGTAGCTGACAATGTATTTTGTAATTTATTGAACCTTATTTTGTAAGATAATGCTTTAAATGTATGTCCTCTAGTAATATCGTATAAAAAAATAAAAAAGTACAAATAATGACAGAGACAAAAAAAGACAGTAATTATACACAACACAGAGGGTCAGGTAAGGGGACGTGGTGGTATCAGTCTGCGAAAGGGAGTATACTCCAGTACAAGTGAACGTGTATAAAGTATGAACGCATGAAAAACGAGTCTCCCAACCAGACATGAGTCAGGAGACCCACATCTGACAGAACAGAGGACCAACCGGCATTGAATTAAAAACTAGTGTTTCTCAGGAGATTTTTTCCAGGGCAAGTCTCTGGGAACATTTCCCTCCAACTTAAGCGGATTAAAACGGGCCCATATATTTATTTGGGCATAAAAAAAAAAAATAGATGAAATTTTTAAGAGTTCATAAAACACAAGCCTAAATACACGGCCACTATGACCCAAGCGGCTGCACAAAAATTGTCCATTTTTTTCCATTCTTTCAATCTTCCTGCAACTCCCCATTACACACGGGGAGGCCTCTTAAAAAAAAAAGAGAGAAAAAAAACTTGAAATGTACCGGAGAGGATGAGAAAATGACCCTTTCCCCCCCTTTCCAGGGAATATTCAGTATTCATTCCCCTTCAAAGACTACAGTTCACATGATGGTGCTAGGCTGTGTGTAAGTGCTACAAACTGTTAGGATTAAACCAGTGGAGCAGAGGTCAGAGGTGGGGGATTTGGGCTAACTGAGCAGGGCCAACCTCGGACCCAAGATCATGGCTATAGGTGCTACAAACGAGAGCTGGGCCGCAGCTGTTGCCCGGTAGATGTGCGTGTCGTATCCTGCGTGAGAAAAATTCCAGAGTGGGCGCGGCTCCCTCAGGGACGGCCTCCCTGCTTCAGTCTGTCGATGTGGAAGGTGAGCTTGAGGGCGGGGCCGAGCTTCAGCCCCATGTACTTCATCATCATGTCACTGCGTAACAACAGCAGGGCCTTCCCATCAATCTCCTGTAACAGACATGGGGGAGTTGGGTTCAACACGTGTATACACAATGTAGCATCCAGCCAGCTGCCGTCTCTAAAAACAGACCTGCCAAGATACGGAACATAACAGGTCATTAGGATGGACATCGTCTAAAAAACATGCAAATCCCAGTGGTTACCGGAGGCAGCTCATCAGCCCTTACCTGCCAAAAAGCCAATCTCCCAATTACAGCCCATCCAAAATGTCTTCAACCAGGTGAATTTAGACCAATTGGGACAGTAGCAATAATTTCTAAAATGTCTTCACACTGACCTGAAAACTAATGATGAACTGAACTCCAATAACCTTTTTCACTGAGCTGGATAGAAAGTTCTGATATCATTTAACTCCTCTTGCCCCAGTTTTGGTGCTCAATGGACATGCTCTGGTGCTGATAAAGCTACAGAGTCATGTACACAACCTGACTTCTGGTGACACTGAGAAGGTTCCACAGATATCTACATTACTGGAAGTCATCTCAATTCTTATACATCTCAATGGCATCAACTCAGTCACTCAGCCTTGCATGTGATACCACAGCCAGCCAGCAGAGGTCAGAACCTCTATCCATGGTTTCTTTTGCATTGGTGCTGGTGAGATATAAATTTCTTTGACTGAACTTCTTTTACTGGTGTCCATTTGCCAGCTAGTTAAAGTACAAACAACAGCTGTCCTTGGTTCTAAAACTGAAATAATTAGCATGGGTATGGACTTTAAATAGGACCTCACAGGAAATCTAAATGCCAATCTCAAAATGAGTTTTTTTGATGTTAAGAAAAATGCACAAGCTCAACAAGCAACATCATTTCAAACGATTGAGAAGACTGTCGGTGTAATATGTTGGAAAAATGTAACATAATTCATTTATTTAGAAGGGTGATCCAAGTATAACTTTGCGGTATAAAAACAGCATTAAAGAGAAATCCAAATGAATGGAATTCAATGGTGGCCACTTCATCAAGCTTAAGGCCACACCAAGCGCAGATTTCTGTGCGCATTTTTCGCGCGTATTTTTATAGGAGCTAATTCCATGGGTTCTAATGTAAGCTTGCACACCAAGGCGGCATTTCTGTGCAGCAGAAAAAACATCCGCATGGACTTGAGTTTCAGCGAAAATCCGCCAGCGAAATTGTACTTTTAGCCAATGAAATGATCTGTTTTTATTGATGTCACAGCATTCAAACCTTTTGATTAGCTAGATAGCTCGTATTCAGTTAACACTTAAATTTAATGCGACCTCTTATAGCTGTGTGCACAGTTAGTTTACTTTTTCATGGTAGTTAGAGATCTAGCTAATCATAGTTTTTTTTTTTTTTTTCGATTTACGTTTTCATAAGTTGAATATTTGTGCACTAAATCACAAAGCTGCGCTTCGCAGAGGTGCAAATTATGATGAAGTTACATTTTGTTTGGACAAGTTAAGTTTAACTGTTAAGTCTAACTTGAAACAGCCCCAGGTCCGGACATCAATAAGGAAAATGTTTGTTGACTTCGTCGGTGCAAAAGTAGACTGCGAGGCTAACGTTACCGTTCAGATACATGCAAACAATGTCATCGGCGCTGCTGCTGCTATCATGGTTCATTTAGGTTAAATTATAACTTGCAAATTTGTTTTTCCGCTGTGCAGAATTGGAACACAAAATATCGCATCGAGTTCGGTGCGAATGGTTAACGCGGAATTATCGTGCTGCGAATATTCCGCAAATCCGTGCTGATTTTCCGCTCCACCCCGGTGTGAAAGGGCCTTTATAAAAGCAAGGTTAAAAAATATAAAATGCCTCCATACTGCTCAATACCATCATTTTTCAATGAATGATTCAGTTTATGTACAGGAGAGGGTTTGATGAAAAGTTGTCCCTTGGGGATATAGAGACTTGTATAACTCTCCAAAATGATAACTGCATTTATACATTTTTCAAACAATCTTGTGAACATTAATATCTACTTTTCAGTTCACATAGTGCTTTCTGATAATGTTTCTTAAATAAATGCAGCAATAACTGATAGTCTGTTCAGGTATCTTTATTTGCGCTTGTAAATATTCAGAAAAGTCTCATGGTGCTTTACGTGACCACAGTTATGGCCTGCGCGCCCATCTTTTTCAGGTTGGGAGCGCATGCGCTCCTAGGTCCAAAAGTTAGTCTGGAGGGTTGAGTTTCTGTAAGGGTAATTTAAATGAATGATTGAAAACGGGTCATGACCAATCATAAATTTTAAGGGATTGTTTGAGCCTACCCTGTTGACAGTTCACGAGCCGTCATTGACAGAGACGCAGCGGATGTGTTACGTATTCCCAGGTATTCAGATTGATTTCAGTTTGATTTGCCGCTGCACATAGAGTTGGCACGTCTGTCGCTTCCCAGAATTCGGCCGCATTAGTCGTTATTAGGATAAGAATCATCAGGTCATCATGCCAACTGGTAAAAGACGATTTTAGCAGGTGGCAAGTCAGCGAAAAAGGAAAAGGAACATCGGTTTATCAGAGAATTCTTCCGGTAGGAACAATGAATGACCAAAAGTGTTGATCAACTTGAACGATAAAATTTAAATTATGCAAATAACTATTGCCGGTTGAGAAGTCTGGAGCGTAATTGTAACACATGAACGAGCGGGGCATGGCCCAGTCATTCACTTTGAATTGCCGATATATTTGTTCACGTCATGTTGCCGAAACTGCATGCAATCGAAATAGAGATTTAGTCCCATTTCGTGGTTACTCTGCCCTTGTATCATGCTTTACAGGCCTGTCCACCAGTTAGGCTAGTTAGGGGAGCTCTTTGCAGGGGAAATTTTAGGGCCATTTTCTTGTTAGGGCCAGCAATAACCTGCACGTGATGGGATTGTCTGCTGCCATCAGTTTAGGCAGATTTGCACCGCAAAATGTTAACTTCTACCATTGTTATGTGGTTTAGGAAATCTCAATACATGTTGTGACTTCAAAATGTGAGTTGGAGAGTGCCTCGTGTGACTGTATTTTAATGGGAATGGATGCTTTCACATCTCTGATCAGGTTTTACATCATGTGCTACACTCAGGTATAGATAAGACAGCTGTACTGCAAGTTACTGCAAGTAATTTACAGAAATTTCACTGAGAAGTGTTTTATATTGAATTAAGATTGTTAAGGGGAAAATTGATGCCTTCTGGAAATAATTTGTTTTGCTTTGAGAGTCGAGTTGTATTTCTCTTGAAATTGTAATTTGTCATAAGGAAAGATTAAAAAGATTTAAAATCTGAAGAAGGCAAGTATGGTTACATCCACAAAGCAAGGAAAGTGACAGATGTTAGGAATGAAGGCATTCAAGTTACCACTACAAAAGAACTGCCCTTTCTTGGCAGGCTGCTGCTTGCTCGCTACGACCACTGTGTCCTTTTTCAGGACTACCACTCGCTCGCCGCGACTGCTGTGTCCTTTTTCATACCTAAGCGCCATGCCATCGGGAAATCCTAGAAATCCTTTTGTTTTCCTAACAGGGTAGGCGATTTTGCCCATAAAAGGCTAGCATTCTGCTTAAGTACAACTTTATGACTGATTGCGACTGAATACACTCCAATGACGGAATCAGGAGTCTTCGATTAGCGAGCAAAGTCACTTTACTCAAACATACATCGCCTACAAATGTTAAATGAATACTATCACAAAAAATTTGGTTTCAACTTTTCATACATTATATTTCTTACACATTTTCTAAATGATAACAACAGCTGCTAGGAAAGTAGTTACAAAAGTAAATAATAAAGAACTTGCATACGCTTTGTGGTCTACAGCTACCAAGAGACAGGACAAATGCAATAAAGTAGTTTGTGGTGCGCGCGTTCACTAATACTAACAAAAGCATAAATGAACTGTACTCATTATCTCGAGCCTCATATAAAAACAGAAAAACTGATTAAAAAAATTCCCCCATGCACCAAAAAAAAAAAAAAAAAACACAAACTGAATTTTTGAGGCGCCAGGTCCATAAGCACTCATTCATTCTGGACTATCTTACGAGTGCCCCTTATGAAACAGGAAGGTTTGAGAGTGGGAGTTCTCCCTACGAAGAAATTCTCCTTTATTACTACCCCCTGCACCGTCGCCATATTTGTTGTTGCCAGAAGCTTTTCACTCAGAGCCATCCTCTAGTGGATAAATTGCTTAACATCCCTTTCAAAGTAAGGGACATATGGAGGTATATTGGCAGTGACCGTCAGATCGTTTGAAACCGGCATGTTTATTCTCGTATGTAAAGGGTGCCAAATGAGCATCATAACCGACCATGCAACTTGTTTGAAAAGTTGACTTAACATCTCAAAGGAGAAAATAATTGATCCAAAGTCTAAATTCTAGGAGGGGGTGGGGTGACATACATGTTTTCGGAAGAGGTCTGCATGGGAGCCCAGTTGGGGGTCGATGTCTCGGATGAACTGCATCACGTCCTCCACCGTCCACAAGCTGGGATCTGGAGGAGTGGGCCGAGGACTGTCCCGAGAGGAGGCCACAAACCGCTCAGAACCTAGGTGGGGGCGTAGAGTGGAGTACAGATTACACGTGGAAGGTTGTTGCTTCAAACCCCAGCACAGTCCCAATAAGATCAGCGCAACCCTTGTCGCTCTTAAGTAAGGTCTTTTTTTTTTTTTTTTTTAATTCGGCATTTAAATGCCACCCAAATCTGGAATGCCCAATTGGTGAACTATGTACAAGTCTTGCTCATATGCGACCCCTTGCTGCCAATTTAGGAGAGTGAAGACAGTTCGTGGCTCTCCACCTGTCAGCCACTGCTTCTTATACACTCATTGGTTGAATCTTCGCAAGTTCAGTATGAGGGCGGAGGACACTCGGACATGAACAGACTTAGAATCTTCCTGATGAGCACCCATCAGGTCAACAGGAGGCGCTTGAGCAACGAACAAGGCAACTATTATATTTCCTTCCTGGCAGTCCCTTCCCCACTTTTGCAACCCTGTAGCGCAAAAGCCAATTGTTCGCTACTCCGAAAAAGCTTCTGGTACAAAGCCGGGCTCGAGCCCGTGACGTGAGAGTCATTTCTGCTTCGCAACGCGATGCTTTACCGAGTGAGCTATCTGGCAGCCCTAAGCAAGGCCCTTGAGCCCACATAACTCTGGAGAAGAAGAGTACAGAGGTTACTGGTCTGCACTAAGCCTGACATGAGTGTCATTGGGCTGTGGGAGGGAACAGGAGTACCTGAAGTCCACGTGAAAATAACAAGAACTTAGAAACTCCACACAGAAGAGCCCCAGGCCTGCCATCCTCCTACTAAGAGGCAACAGTGTCCTCTATGCCACTGCCCAGGTTAAACAAAGGTCACACACGTAATAACTCTTGAATGCACACTTGAAAAGCTCCAAGAAGGTGATTCCTGAGGGGAGAGGGGTGTCTTTGCTTTGGTATTACCTGCTGACCCGAGGCGTTGCATTTTGCTGGGGGGGCTGCTGGTTTGTGACAGGGAGCGAAGCGTTAGGGGGCGCCCCACCACCCCAGGACTCAGCGACGGGGGATCCAAGTGTTCTGCCCCGCCTCCAACCCCATTCTCCAATAGGAAGGGATCACCTGGGGTGTAAAGAGCAGACAGGGCGGGGTAACAAGGGCTAGTTAGCAGGAGTCATGGATGTAGCCAACAACTAGGAGCACCTCATATAAAATTGAATGCTGGAAAGAATTTTACACATCACGGAGTGCCATTGTATAAGTGCTGGAAGCACAAGCTCTCATTGGCAAGCCATTGGAGAAAAAGTTCCTCATTGGTGCAGGGTCTCACTGGCTGGCAGTAAAGGCACCAGCCCTCTCATTGGATAGCCACTGCAGATGCAGGCACTCATAGACTGAAAGTTGGGGTGGTACCTGACGTACCTTCTGTGGAATGACGAGGCGTTTTGACCAGTTTGTGGGGGACTGGAGAGCTGTAGGACTCCTGTAGGTACCTCTTCGTACCCCTCCCTGAGCCAGGTGAGAGGGGCTCCTCAAAACTTCTTCTGTCTACAGGAAACAAAGATGCAATTATGCTCCTAGCAAACTCCTCTTTCTACAGAAAACAGCCATAATTATGCACCCCAAAACCTCTTCGATCAACAAGAAACTGCTGTAATCATGTTCCTAAAACCTCTTCTCTCTTCAGGAAAGAGAGCTGCAATTCTGTTTTCCAAAACGTCTTCAGTCTACAACAAACAGTTGCAATGATGTTCCCGAAAACCTCCTCTATCCACAGGAAAAAGCTTTACTTATATTCCCAAGAAACCTATCTGGGCTCCAGACAGCAGCTGTAATTATGTTCCCCAAAACTTCCCCTGTCTACGGAAAACAGCTATAATTATGTTCCCCAATACCCCTTCTGCCCTTTGAAAACAGAGCAGAAAATATGTTCCCTAAAACCTTTTCTGTCTGCAGCAAACAGTAGTAATTATGTTATCCAAAACCTCTTCTGTCTACAGAAAACAGAGCTGCAATTATGCACCCCAAAATATTTTCTGTCAACAGGAAAGAGAGCAGAAATTATGTTCCCAAAAACATCTCAGGTCCACTGGAGACACATGAAGTGTATGTACCCAAAAACATCTCAGGTCCACTGGAGACACATGAAGTCTATGTGCCCAAAAACATCTCAGGTCCACTGGAGACACATTAAGTGTATGTACCCAAAAACATCTCAGGTCCACTGGAGACACATGAAGTGTATGTACCCAAAAACATCTCAGGTCCACTGGAGACACATGAAGTGTATGTACCCAAAAACATCTCAGGTCCACTAGGGACACATTACGTGTATGTACCCAAAAACATCTCAGGTCCACTGGAGACACATTACGTGTATGTACCCAAAAACATCTCAGGTCCACTGGAGACACATTAAGTGTATGTACCCAAAAACATCTCAGGTCCACTGGAGACACATTAAGTGTATGTACCCAAAAACATCTCAGGTCCACTGGAGACACATTAAGTGTATGTACCCAAAAACATCTCAGGTCCACTGGAGACACATTAAGTGTATGTACCCAAAAACATCTCAGGTCCACTGGAGACACATTAAGTGTATGTACCCAAAAACATCTCAGGTCCACTGGAGACACATTGAGTGTATGTACCCAAAAACTCACAAACACACGCACAATCTTCCCTTTACTTCATAATGTCACAGATCAAAAGGAAGGCTCAGCCTGTTTGAAAAGCAGGCTTTCTGTACAGGCCAGTTTACACCAAAGATTCACAAAGAGACAAGCTGAAAATAGCAACTACTTGCAATGCGTTAGTCTGCAATGATCTAAAACCTGCCTGTTCACACCAATGCGACTAGACGAGATGGTTTATCATTTCCATGGCAACCACTATAAAGATTTTCCATGTCCCAAACTACTGGCTTTTCAGCTCTGAAGTTGGATTTCGTAGCGACTTAAAATGAGAGTGTAGATCTTAAGGCTTGTGTACACACACTGCTGTTTCCTTCCATTTCATTCCTGTTGTCTGTTTAATTCGGATGAGAATTAGTAGGCAACTTGAACAGCTGACTTCAGTCCGAGCTGACCTTTCCCTGCAATGTTCCAAAACATTTTTGACTCGTAGTGAATCTTTGGTATGACACTGATCCAAAAGCACTTTGTTTCCAAGATTCTCATTCAGCATTCAGAAACTGACTAGTTGTGAATGATACATCATCAGTAAAATGTCCAGTTGGGACCAATAATCCCACACTTGTGACATCACATCATGAAAAGACATAATAGCCTTGCTGAACTGGCAATGCCTGAAAATGCAGGCGGAGCCTGAACATGCAGGCGGGGCCTGACCTGGGTAGGCGTGGCCGTCATAATGCACACTCCGCAGCGGGGTTGGCTGGGACCCAAACAGGTTGTCGCTGCGCAGGTTGTGACAGAGCTTCTCCAGGAAGCGCAGCACGTACGTCACACTGTTCACAACTGGCAACGTTAGCGTGTGGTGCTGCTGGTCGAAATACGCTGCAAATCAGAAAGCACAAACGCACGGTCATGACCACCAGCCCAGAAATGTACAGTCAAACCCATCAGCACACACCCCAATACTCAAGAAAAGCGTGAGTGAACAGAAAAATGATGCAAAAGAAGGCAAATGAGAAATAATTATTTTTAGGCCAGAAGGTTAAGGACATAATTTCCCAAAATGCCATGTTGACCTGACATGACCGCTCTCAGGTGGTTGATCATGTGAGAGACAGGGTATGGAGTTAGCTTGTGGAAAGGTTGGGACTGGCAATGACAGGGAGTAGTACCTAAGTTTCCAAGAATGCACATTTATTCTGATAAGTCCAGCAAGTCAAGATAATTCTCCTGGATAGGGTGAAGGCACAGCTAAGGTGGATATTTCCCAGAACGCAGAGCAGGTCAGGTTGTGATTGGAGTTTCGGGTGTGGTAAAGAACCGTGTTTCACCACAGAGCTGTGCTAACCTGAGATAACCTCACCACCGTGGCCTGGTTTGAGGCAGGAGAAGACAGTGCCTTGGTTGTGAGCGCAGTCCACACATGCCTGCACGCACTGCTGCAGGACTGAACATGCTCGTCCTGGCCCAAAGTGATCGGGCAACTGCTGCACCCGCCGAGCGTCAAGGTGCGGCCCCAATTTGCAGAACTTATTCAGGTATACGCACACTAGAACAGAAAACAGAATGGGGACAAATTAACCAAGAGCACACACATTAGGACACTAAACAGAGAGGGGACAGATAAACTGGGAACACACACTAAGACTGAAAGCAGAGAAGGAACCATTGATCTGGAATAGTCACGTTAAAGACCTTTACACACTGGATGGATGCGTTTTTTCGTGGGAATAATATTTTTTTGGTTTAGAAACTTCTGTAATGTCCAGCTTCATCTTACAGCTATGGCTGTTTTTGCTGATTACTACACAAGACAAAAAGGTTTTAGAAAAATGTTAGAAAAATGAGCAACTTTGTTATGGAACACCAACACAATCTTGCCGGGAAAAACTTTCAACATGAATTGAAAGGGGGAAGTGTGAAGAAATGGCAGTGTCTCCCATACGTTCATTTATTTGTGGTGTATCGCCACAAATAAATTATATCCGCCACAAATAGATTTTTCTGCTTTCGACTCGACCTCGCTCCTAAAAGCATTAATTGGACTCAATGACTGTGAATGTAGCTTTTTCCGTTACAATTCCAATGCAGTAGGTGGCGGTAGGCGTCGTAACTCCGCCAATAAAGCCAAAGAAGATGCACTTGATTCGCAAGGAGTCATAAAGAAATATCTCTGAAATTATATGGACAAACACTGGAACAAGTCAGGATAATTCAATATTTAGGAGTTTTCTTTGACGAAAAGCTTACCTGGAAGCAGCATATTGAGAAAGTGAAAGACAAATGTAAAAAGGTCAATAGCCTATTGAGATGCTTGTCAGGGCGAGACTGTGGTGCATCCAGAGC